>JANPWX010000593.1:1859226-2001558 GCA_024734555.1 Trochalopteron elliotii | reverse complement strand
CCCCGCAGCAGCAGCGCCGGCATTTCTGCTGCTCGTCCCCCGCTCGCCCCCTCCCCGCGCACGGGGGGCTGGGGAGCGCCGCGACCACCTTGGGCTCGGGGCGGTAAATTAAAATTTATTTTTTGAAGTGCAGGACTGGCAGAGACATGGAGAAATCCTAAGCGGTGTAAGAAAACGGGGAAGGGGGGCTGGCGGGCGGGGGGGAGAGGCAGATGTAGCACCTCTGAAGTGCTGGTTAATTTCTAGGCCATCCTTTGCCTTCCAGCAGCTCCCGGCGTTGGCAGGGAGGGGGAGGCGGGGGCGGAGCAGCGCTGCCCGCCGGAGGGTGCTACCCGGCCCGCGGGGGTCCCGGCCGTGCCCCTCGGGCAAGGGGAAGGAGCCTCCCGGTCGTTGCGGATTGCGCGGAATGAGAAATGACAGCGGGGAAAAAAAAAAAAAAGTATATATATATATACATATAATAAAGACCAGGGCTTAAAAAGAAAGAAAAAAAGGCCAGCGGAACCGCGGCAGAAGTTGCGAAGCCCTGCCGGTGGGGCGAGAGAGAGACCTGCGGGAGAAACTTGAATGTAAGCCTGCTTGGGAAGAGAAAAAGAGGATGAGCGAAAAGGAGAGGATTTCCCTCCTGAGCGCTGCAGGGATAGTCCTTGAGTTTTACACGGGAAAAGCTGTGAGAGGAGGCTGCCCAGAGGCAAACCTGCCCCGAACAAGCGGCCAGACCCGATAGCGAAGGAGGCTTTGCCGCCTTCCAGAGCTGCCGGAGAGATTCCCGAGGAAGGGCAGCCCGGCCCTGCCCCGCGCTCCCCCGGAGGAGCTCCCTGGCACCAGCCGCTGGCAGCCAGGGCATAAATCCTCCTGTCAGGGTGGGGGCAATTACGAGGCCGTAAAAGAGTCAGGAAGATGGATGTTCATGAGTGATTATTACGGGTTGTGGTGTTGTTTTAATAGGAAGCCCGAACTGGAATCCCGAAGCCAGCGGGCTACGATCCTCCGAAGCGTTATGGATTTTTAGGCTGTGGCTCCGTCCAAAAGCCGCTATTTCCTTCCTCAAAACCTGCCTCACTCACGCCGGAGGGCTTCACAGCAGGCCCGGGGCAGATTGTGGCCCTGACCCACCCCAAAATTGGTCTTCACACGAGTGGAATCAGGTGCAGACTGAAAGTCTGTGCAAAACCCCGGGTCTCCCCCGAAGAGCATAGAGTAATGTATTTAGCACTTAATAATACAAACCACAGAAAAATACAATCACCAGCTGTGAAGTGACAGAGCATTAAGAGTCAGGAAACTAACAGATTAGAAAACAGAATTTCCCAGCCCTCTTCCCCCTCGCACATCTACAAATCACAAAATTGAGACAGATTTACAGCCTTTACATGTTTATTGCTGTATCTATCTGGATATCATGCCTATCATCCGGGATCTGAGTATCTGAAATGGTAGCATTAGTGAAGCATACTTGGGATTTTTATTAGAAATGGGTCATAAAAACTGACTCCGTTTTAAAATAATAGTTTTCCAGCCTAACTATTATGGAATATGGATTTATTAGTCACTTTTATGTTTGAAGCTTAGTTTGAAAACAACCTAGATATTGTTAGCAAAGTTTGGCTCTGAGGAATGGAAAGCCTCTGGTTTTTTTAAAGGTTAAGGGGCCAGATTAAGAACAGCTGGAAAGGTTTAGAGTTTATTCTGGTGAGACAGCAATCAGCAGGTTGCCATACACACCTAGAAAAACATAGCTGGGTTCCATCTACCCTAAACATCAAACTCCCAGAGACAGAACCAGTGCCCAGATAGTAATACTTACATTACCAGATAGTAATAATTACATGACTCTCTTTCAGTTTCTTTTAAATAAAAAATATCCATTTTTCAAGTATTTCTAAGTCTAGATGTATCAAAACAGAATGCAAATAAATGAATATTGCAATACTGGATGCCACACGTGCAGCAGCTGCAAATCAGACAGATCAGACCTTTGACCTAATACTCCCTGCCAAGTGGCATTTGCTTACATCTTAATTTATCTCCACTTTGTTACTTTACACTTACAACTCCTGATACCAGAAATGTTGACACTTTAAATAAAATAATGAGAACAAAAAGAACTAGAGGAATAAACACTCCTTACCTTAATTTTTTGCTGCGCACCCCCTTTAGAATTATGATACATAGATCAAAGGAAATAATTTACTATATTCTTGTAATTCCTTAAGCTAAAACATTAATTATTCTGTTTGGATTAAAAGCAGTGGCTTTTTTTTTTTTTTTTTTTTTTTTTTTTTTTGTCTGGACACATTTTAGGTTCTTTCCAGTCTCTCACATGAAATGGACCAGACCTTCCCAAGGCATCTGCAACTTTCTGTGCTGAAGTTGACACAAGAATGTTAAATTAAGAGTCCTTTTTCCTGGTATATGGATTCTCACATCCTGCATTATGTGGAATGATGGAAGTCAAGGCTCACAAAGTCAAGGCACATATTCTTATGCATTGATCAGTACATGGGAAGATGAACTTTGCTGTGCTCTCTACCAGGTGGGATTTGATAAAAATACTTCTGCATGTTTCTGAATGAAACAATGTGATTATCTCTTACTCATCTGCTATCTA
This sequence comes from Trochalopteron elliotii, assembly GCA_024734555.1. Classification (NCBI taxonomy): domain Eukaryota; kingdom Metazoa; phylum Chordata; class Aves; order Passeriformes; family Leiothrichidae; genus Trochalopteron; species Trochalopteron elliotii. The sequence continues at coordinate 1,998,947 of JANPWX010000593.1, read as the reverse complement.
AGGGTGTTTTAGGCACTTAAGTTGTGAAGATCTTTCACAAAAAGGCAGCAGTAATTTAATTTTAGCATTTCCATCAAAATCAATACCAGGTGGGAAAGCGTGGTAGGTGATGAGCCAAACAGAACACGAGTTGCACAGAACATGAGAAATAATGACCATTTGGGAGATTTCCTGTGCAGGGACACACAAAAAGAAGAGGAAAGGCAGGAGGGTATTTGTGTTATTTCATTCTTCAGGATATGATTCCACTGGATGAGGCTGTCTACAGCTGACAGAGACTTCTTAAACAGTATGTTGAGCATATAGTTATTATAGTCAACTAAAAATCCTTCCCTAGAGAAGAGGAATTCTGGGAAGGAAAAGCTCTACCCCTGCAAATAGTCAACAGCTCAAGGCTTCACTGGATTGCTGGTGATGCATCTTTTTGACACTTGCAGACTCAGCTTCCTTTTGATGAACAGGTGTCTATCATAACACAAAGCAAATAGGAACCTTACATATGCTGAGGTCATTGTACCAGTCATTTACCAAAGAAACTGCGGCAGTTCACACTGCAGTGAAAACCAAAAATTACCCCTTCTAATTTCCATTTGAAGCACAGTCTTCCATAGAGACTTCTTGGAGACTTCAAAGGAAACAAGCCCAGGAAGCTTTATGGGTTACTGTCACAGTCACATGGGTTACTAAAAGGTCTGTGAGAAAAAAAGGTGAACATCCAGTTAGTTAAAAAGAGTGCACAGGCTTTAACTGAAAAAAAAAAAAAAAAAACCAAAAAAAACAACCCCACAGCAGTTTGCTCTGGACAACAAAGAGCAGGAAATGGACAATGAAGAAAAGGGGATGTCAAGAGTTTTTGGACAGCTGACTGTTCCCCAAGATTCTGTCTCAGAATCACTTTATCCTTAGTCATTGGTGAAGAAGATGAAGCGAATTTTACATATCATAAGTGATAGTACTTTTTACCTAATCCTCTCAGGAGACTTTACATGAGGCATCCAGACAAAACACGATTCTCTGTGTAAAGGGAGAAACAATGTTTTTTAACCACTAATGACAGGGGGAGAGATTTCACAATGGAACTGTTCAGCCCAGCTATCCAGATCAGACAACCAGCATTTGTTTGGTTTGTCCACACTTCCTGCAGACTTTTCTCCTGCTGCTGCTGGTTTGTGGTCACAGGGACTGGGCCACAGCTGCTCTGCGGAACCACCAGGAACAGGTACAGGGCCACTTCCCATAACAGGTTACATGGTCTGTGTCCCCCAAAACAGTAGGACAACAAAACAAAAGTCCCAAGTCCTGCAGAAATGCTGTGATTGAGCTGAAGTGAAATGCTCTTCTGGAGGTAAAGAAGTAATAGTGAAAATGAAGTAAATTCCGCACAATGTCCTACTGAAGAGTGCCATGGGTGGAGGGGAAAGGAGGAATAGACACATTTCACATTTCACTGTTCATACATTTTCAACTTAGCTATTCTTGGTCTATACTTGTGGTAATTGTTCTTACATTTTTTTGTTTTTTCTTTCTCTTATCCCTTGTCATTAAACTTTCTTCAACTTCCTATGATTTTTCATATAGATAATTCTATATAAATTTTTGTAATGCTACTGAATATTAATTGACTGAGTAAAGCTAAATTTGCCTGATTTGTGAAATGTACTGTGATTAAACCTATACATTATAGTAATGTTCTGGACTTTAATGCTAGTTTTCTGTGTTAGGATTTCAAATTATNATTTTGAAGCCACCTGAAGTACTGGTTTTGAAAGCAAATATTCGACTTCTTTTAAAAGTAATAATTACAATTACACTGGCTAGTTCAGATCTGCACAGGACCCTCTGTTTACTTTGTGCTTCAAATGGTGTTTAGTTATCTGATCACTGAGTTAAGTTTGTAACTTCCACTATTCTTTTTTTTTTTTTTTAATATGCACTTAACAAACTGCTCACTCAAAAAGTTGTAGTGGATACATAAATGCTTGTAGGATGGGGCCCAATTTCTCTTAAGTTTTCCTTTGATTGGACTGTGCAGCTCCTTGGTCCCTAAACACCAAATATTCTCTCAGTCTCTTTTTTATCTGGTGGTTTTGTTGGGGTTTTTTTCTTAATTCTTAGAATTAGGAAATATTCTGTAGAATTAGAATATTCTGTAGAAATACAAGGAAGTCACAAGTTCCTCTAACAGGAATTTCAATGCTTTTTTGTATAACCTGTTTTGTTACAGTTCAGGGAGACAATACTGAAAAATCAAGGTATTTACTAACTGAATACTATCTTAGGTGTCAGTTCCATTTTATCTTGTGTTCTATAGCCAGCAGTACCACAATATGTCAGCAAACAACTCTTATTTTTAAGTAGTTTTGTAAGTACACTAAGTTTTGTGGTTCCTGGTTTTGTGATTTATAAGTATGTATACAAGTGTGCAATTTTTCTTAGGAAATGGGACAGATATTTTCAAAGCATCTTTTCCTAGTAAGACTAACAAAATGAGTTCTGCTTAAATAGCTGAGAAACAGAAATTTTGGCTGAAAGTAAGTTTTAACTTGTGTATTCCAAGAAAAATGACCAAATCTCTCAGAGTAAAGGGAAGCTAAGAATGAATACTTGTTCTATTGATTAGGCAAAAAAAAAATTAATTTCATTGAAACAGTTCTCACTTGACATGTAATGCACACAATCAAAGGTACAGGCTCATAAATAACTTATTAATGACAGTCCCCCTCTGAGCCATGTTAAGAATTTTCTTTCAGAGTGAAAAAAACGTAATGTAAAGTCTTAATATTCAGGAAACACAAATTCTTAAATCGATTTGGAATCAAATTATTGTCATTAGATAAATATCTAAAGGTGCAAATAAGTATTTAGTGGGATTTTCAAGGATTGTTTACCTCAATGTGCCTGCACCCAAAAATTCTTCAGCTACCTCTACAGTCCTCTGCCCCCAGTGTTAAAGCAGGTGCTAAAGTTTCACTTCTGGGCTTGTCCAGGAGCCTTGCAGTGTCAGCAGAGCTGAATTCTCTGTGTCTAATTCATGCCTGGAAGGATTCTCAAGCACAGTTCCTCCATCTGTATCTCCTGAGAAACTCTATCCCAGAGGCATGTGGTGAGCACATGGAGCAGCTTCCCAAAATCACCAGTCACAAAGCAGGGAGTGCTGGGTAGCAAATTCCTCTCGTTCTTCAACTCTGCTTTAAATTCCCATCCATGGAATATTTTGTTAATCTTGCAAACCTTGATGATGGATCTGTTTCATTTTGTACAAATAAATAAAAAATATCTGTGGTAAAAAGGGAGAAGCAATGAGTGTGACACCACAGCCTTGTGGTAGGAACATTCAACTGAGGGGCAGAAACACCTGGACCCCAGCCCCTGTTCCAGAGGCTGGTTCATGTAAGATTTATAATGTAAATGTTGAAACTAAGATTTTAAAAAAAATATTTTAAAGACATAAAGTAACCACTGGAGTGGGGACAGGTGTCTCCATCATGAATATCCCTACTTTTTGTGGTTGCCAGATTCCATACCTCTATGAGCTGTACACCCAAACCTTCCCATGGCTGGAAGCCACATTATACATTCTTGCCCCATGTGCTGGGAAGCAGAAGCTGTGGGCAGGAACTGATTGTGGCTCTTCAGGAATTCCACCAGCCCATTTCCATATTGGCCTGCATTAGCCATGCAGTTCGGTCCTAAATCAGTGTTATATCACTTTCAACAGCCTGGACCACTGTGCTCCACCCCACAACACAGAAATTCCCTCTTGTTGTAGCTCCCTCTTGGGGATTCGGTCCCAAGTGACTAACTGAGAAACAGATATATCAAAAATACCTGTGAAATAATTCTGGCCTTTGACACTGAGTCTCAGTGGGAGCTGAATTTTACAATGACAGTTAGACTTGTGAACCTTTACATGCGCCCCTTGAGATGTCATCCTAGATCCTGAAATCTTGGTATTTTTAATCAGTTCCTTTAAGCACAACGAGGATATAACTAAATCTATCATCTAAACCCATCCATTTTAATATCAGGTTGCTTTAATACTATCTTCCCTACCACCACAAAAAGGAGCAAGTGACATTATCCATTTCCAAGACTCTGTAATCCTGTGCAGTATCAGAACATTTACAGATATTATGCAGTGTACATGTACTGATGAGATGCACGTGAGATTGTTTTCTTGGGGAAATGAGGAACTCACTCATATGCTAAAGTGGCTTACAGACACCATAGAGTGACCTTTAGGCACAGTACAAGTGTGTTTGACCCCAGTAAAATCAAGGCAGCTGCAGATTCCCACCTCAGTTTGACCTGACCCACACACCCGTTCACCCCAGCACAAGAACACGAGAAATTTCAACAGCAACTTTGTTGAGCTTAATGAAATTAATTTCCTAGCTTCACCAACTGCTCCAATTTGTTTCCAGGCCTAATGCAAGAAGCATATGGAGAAAGGCACAGAAAGACAAGTGGGCGGCGCATGCCATTACTCACCATCTGTCCAGGCAAGCCGTGCTGAGCCAAACGAGGAGCAGCTCACAGCTCACAGCTCACAGCTCACACAACATTCACAGGTCAGAGCCTGTCTGGGAGCCAGAGTGCACCACAACACAGCACTGACTGCCAGGGCACACACGGGAAGGTTTTCCTGGAGTTGCCATGTGAGATGAGGACAGCAAGGGGTGAAGACAAACTCCTGAGAAGTGAAAGCCTGTGTTGAGAAGAAGGAGTAAAAATTGACTTAGTGGTGTAGGAGTAGATTGTAAAGGCATAAGTGATAGAGCAGCATAAGATGCTGACGTGAAGGTTTTTATTGCAATAGAAAGCCCTGCATTTACCAAGATTTTGCCCAAGGCTCCATCACCTTGTAATGTAACATTATTTCAACTGGTATTGCTTTCTCAGCAAAAATTATGAAAATATAAATGCATGTTAAGTCCTATGGCATGTGTTTTGCTAAGATTTATAGATGACCTTATCCACTGTAGAGCTCTGTTCTCAGAGAACCTGCCCTGCACTTCCCTGCACCTGCAGAGGGCTGGGACTGGGAGGATAATTATGAGCATTGAGAGCCTACACCAGATGTTCCAGGAATGGAGAAATTCCATCTTTGGTTGGCTGGCTTCGGGAGGCAGGAAAACAGCAAGAGGAAGTGCTTGTGTTTGAGCTGGCATGTGCCATGCAAGCCCTTGGCTGGTCAGTGCCAGCCCTCTGTGCTGCTGGCAGCCTTCTTGCCATGCTCTGTGCCTGGGGTTATTGCCACAGACCGGGCAGAGCCAAGCACGGAATGCTCGGGGAAGGCTGAGGTGTTAAAGGGAAACACTGTGAAATAGGAGTGCATGCAAATGAAGGGAGTACAAGACTCACAGGACTCGTATTTCCAACTCAACACATTCCAGAGTGCAGGGCATGGCTTCAGAAAGATTAGGTGTCACTTCTCTGCTTGGATTGTGAGAGTTTTGCATTTTAGATTTTTATCAGAAACAGTATGTAATAAAACATTCAGCAAGAATGTTAATGTTTTATGTCTTTGTGTTTTGTTGCCAAGATGATTAATATTTTTCTTTTTAAACAAAAGGGACTAAATAATAGTTAGCCCTTATCTATTAAGTGACCAACTTTGGATTTACGTTTTTCCCAGTATTGGAAACATCCATTTTCACATCCTCTCAGCATGTTAAGCAATACCAGGAAAGCAATCTTGCTTACAATTTAGAGCAAGTATTTTCACCTCAAACCAGAGACCTTGATTCTTACAATTGTATACTGTAGATTGAGGTACGGAATAAATTCTAAATCCTGCATTTAAAGAGTTTTTTTCTGATCCTTCTTCTCTTAATTTTCTTTTCAGATGAGCAACGTAGATACACGGTCAGTTAAATAATAATAAATAAATCTTGGTCAACCATTTCCAACTTCTTTTTCATTAATTTATGCAAAACTGTCAACAAGTCACTGACTGCAGTGCTTGATTTCAAAGAGTTCAGAAGGAGAGGGGAAAGCTTTATTGCAAATGTATTATTGAAAGCAGGAATATCTCTGCTGAATTTCAGAGAGGCATTTTAAGATTTAAATAATGAATCCTCAGAGTGAAGGAAAGTGCCTAGGTGACACAGCAGTGACAGGCACAGGGACTATCCATGTCTGGTTGGTTTGTGTTCTGTCAGAGCTCACTCCTTTTCACTCTTTTTCACTCTAATGAGGCAAATGAGGGCTGTGTTGTTTTCTGTTCTCTACTGTTCACCAAGCATTCCCAGTGGAAGTCCTGTGACATGAAACCATCCAGACCCTCTGAGTGGAGAGAGGCTGTTCCATCCCATTGGGGCAACTTCTTGAGTTTGGATGCCAAAGCTGTGTCGGGGCTCTTGACAGCACCACATCCCTGTCCATGTATCCCTTGACTTCTCAGACATTTGCCCCACTCACGCATTTGAAGGAAGGTTTTGTGGATGGCCTTACAAGCTGATGTATCTTATTCCTTTACGCAGATCCTTTCACTCTTCCAGGAGGAAGTTGATGAGCCTCTTTGGAGGACTTGAACCATTGACTGAGGGCAGCTGCTCTCGTCAGCAGCTGAATTGCAGTTCTTTCAGCAAGGCTGCAATGCACAGAAGGGCAGATGACAGCTCAGAAAGAGAGACAATCCCCTAAACACCTCATTTGCATTGTTTATGGGCTTATTTCGGCCAAATTAATAAAGGGGTATCTACCATTGCTGTTAGTAACTACAGAAGGGCTAAGGGTTTTTCTTGAGATCTTTGTTGTTGTTTTCTTCAATTTCAGGAAGTTGGCAAAAACCAATGAAGATCATTTCATTAAGGACTATTAAGGATTAAGGACCAGAAAAACCTGAATGATTGATTAAGAGAAAGTTCATGTGAAGTAAGTGAACAACAAATAACCACCATGGATTGAAGTCTTTCCCTCAGGATCAGGCTTTGTTAACTGGCATAGCTTGAACAATCATTTTTGAAATAAATTTAGGGGATAGTCTAGCCTTATTTAAAAATCTGAATATTACACTTAGATATCTTTTCTTATTTTAAGTTCATCACCTCTATGGAAGTTCTTGGTAAGACATAGATAAATGATGCTGCTTAGTTTGCCCTTTGTTTCTGTTGCACACACCAGAGCCTGGCAGGCAGGCAGCTTTACCTCACTTGTAGCTACTTCTTAAGAGCTCAGGATTTGGGTGATTCTCCATTTCTGGACAAACATGTGAGCAATTAATTAGAAGATGTGTTTTATCTCCTCCCTGGTGCCTCTGTGCAGCAGATTAGTTGTTCTTATGTGGTGAACAAAAGTGGGAGCTGGGATGTACCTGTGACTCCTGTGGCTCTGTAGCATCCCAGAGGGGCAGAAGTGACACCCAATCTTTCTGGAGGGGCAGGAGTGGCACCCAGTCTTTCTGGAGGGGCAGGAGTGGCACCCAATCTTTCTGGAGGGGCAGAAGTGACAGCCACAGGAGGCAGGAAGGCAGCAGCCATCCCATGTTTATCCCATGCTTACCTGGCCAGCAGGAGAGATGTTTACATCCAGGGCACTGCATGATCTTCTTTTGCAGCCTACGGATTTCATTGTGTAACTGAAAGAAATGTGAAATGACAGGCCCCAATTTAGAATTTAGTCTGTTGCATTATTTAAAAGTCCCCATTAATTTTGGAAGCTTCTAAATGTACTCAGTGCTGTGTGAAAAGAACCCAGAATTAAGAGAACCTGAGCTAGACTTGCCAAATTTCAAAAAATGTTTGACTTCCTTTGACTCTTTCACAATATTTTTAAAAATTTACTTGCAACTCTTCTAATTAGTAATATCTCATCCTAAGAGAGTAATGTTTGTGGGTTTTTTTTCCCTCTTAATAATTCTTTTCAAATTCTGTATCATTTTTTCTAGGTTTTAGAACATGAGCAGGGCCTCCAGCCACATTAAAATGTGTTCATTGCTGGCTAGGTGCTACCTTCATACCCAAATGAGTTTTTTAGTCAAACCATCCCTACTCATCTCAGAACTTCAGGAAAACCCTGCTCATCTTGCTGTTGTAGAAAAAGGAACTTGAATGGCTTTTGGAGTACTGAATGTGCAGAGGTGAAGCAGAGAAGGAAGAAATCCATCATCACATTGGGCAGCTCTAGTTGCAGAGACAAAAGGGATCAGTGTAGAATGAGTGGTTTCCTCAGAGGGAAGGTACACTAGCAGGGGACTGAGACAGGAGAACTGGAGCTTAAACGTAAGAAAGATTCCTTATTCCTAAGTAAAGTGCAAAATAGAATCCAGAAAGAAGACATTTTTTATGTCCACCAATGTTTGATGGCCTTCACATGGGTGGCACATGGTTTATTTCTTAAGTATTCTAGTGATCTCAGTAATTCCTGGTTTTATTAGATGATATCAATATTTTGAGATTACCATATTACTAGTAATATTATCCATATTACTAGTGGAGAGTAGGTGGGGTTTCCTTTGTCATGTTAGATGTTCTTTTAATAGAAAAGTAACTTTCTGGTAAAACTATAGTCAATGTCTGACTGGTTTTCAAAACTCTTGCAAGGCAGTTAAATGCAGAATAACTAATAACTGCATGGTACAATATTTTTTGTAGCTTATGTTTTCCTTTCTATTTTCTGCCTTTAGAGTTTGAGTTTGTAAAGTGTGTAGAGAACCTTCAGTCTGATGGGGGCTGTAAGTTTATCACTGCTGTATAAATCTCATTCAAATGATTGCCACATTACATTAAATCTGGATGAAATGGAGTCTGCTCAACAACTTGAGCTGAGTTGAGCATTTTCAAGCCCATGTACAACTGAAAATAAATCTAGAGGTTAATTTTTAGGCAATCAGATTTAACACAATACTGGGCTAAGGTACATAAGGTCTGTACAGGGGGAATGCAGCAAATGTCAGAAGGCTGAGAATCCATTGCTTCAGTAATTTCCATGCCTTTCCATAACCATGATGCAGGTACATGGAGACATTCCAGGCAGTTTCTTATCTTCGTAGCTTCAACATCCAGAGCAAGTACCTAAGCTGAGCTCTGACCATGGATTTATTTCAGAAGTCTGAAATACAAATAAGACCAAAGAAATGTTATTAAATTGTCAAGGATTCACTCATAATGTGTTTATTAATATAACTAGAGCATAAGCATTCCTTTTTGCTTATTTCCTCTAGCTAATCATGATTATTTGTATTAACTAAAATAAATCAATGGCATTTGCCAACAACCTATACATCAAAAATCTAAAAGAGATACCTTGATTTTTCCTCTCACATTTAATAAACAAAAATTATTGTAAGATTATGAAAGGAAAAAAAAGCACATTTTAAACTTTCATACTTTTTGCACATGACTGTGATGGTGCAACAGTGCTACTAGAGCTTGTGAAATTTTTTGTGCAGTGTGTCTTTTTAGAAACTGAAAATTATATACATCATGGGAAAATAATGGTTTATCTGTTAATTAATAAGAAAAAAAAAACTCAAAGAAAAAAAAAACAACCAAGGCTGCATTTTGCTTGAGTAAAAGTATAAATTAAACACATTTTTTTGAAATGAAATCTGCTTTACACAGGTGTACATTGAATCAAATTTAGATTGCTCTTTGAGAATGTGAAACAACTGTGAAGTTGCTCCATGAAGACTGATGACATAAAGAGTATCTGGGCAGGCACTAGAACAAATCCCAAGCATTTTAGTTCCCCTTTTTCCATGTATCTGCATTTAGTTGCTTTAAACTGCAATCTCTTTATGATTATAGCATGATTCCTTATTCTTCTCACAGAACTCCTTGTAATGTCATTCATATTTGAATATTTTAGCAGTACAGCACCACCACAATAATTACAGAAGCACTTAGTTCAAACAGGGCCCTGTAAAGGAGAAAAGCAACATTTTCAGTTAGATTGCTAATAATAATTGCACTCCAGTATTCTACAGCTGCAAAAGAGATGAGCAAATCCTGGGGTAGAGAGTTTAGCCCCTCCTTTCTGTGAACTGGATTTAAACCTTAAGTCAAACAAAACTGTGAATTGTGAGGTGGTTTTGATTGTACTCTGTAGTCAGCAGCTGGCTCTGAAATATAATCATAAATTGCCGAAGTCTATCAGAGATATTTTAAGACAACCTCTAAATGAATCTGGGCCATTTCAAATTTGTAATGAAATCTTAATCCAAACGAGTTTCATAGGCAGCGGATACTGATCTAAACAAAATTGATTTTAAAAAGTTGGCATTTCAGTCTCAAAAATGAAGTTACCTGCAAAGCTTGAAACATGCAGCAGTGATGAAGCAGGAAGTTATTATCTATTCACTCTAGGTATGGCTTAAAATGCTGAATTTGGCATCTGCTATTTATATTCATTGTACATTTTAATGTACAAAGGAAAACTTTTAAGAGATAACTGTAGATTGAGGGCCAGCCTAAGTGCAGTTGTTCCATGAACAAAAAAACTGCAAGTTTACACCCATACTCTGGATACCTTTGTTACATTATCTTACAGAAAAACTGAGGGGACTTTTGCTGAAGCACTGGGAAGTCAGACACTGTTTCCCACTTGTGAATATTTTCCTGAGTGACAATAAAGTATACCTCCAGTAACAGCAATTTAATTACATTCCTAAGCACACTTGCAGGTATATTTAATGGGACACAAACTGTGAGACACACTGCAGAGGGTGGTAATTCAAAGTTGAAATCACAAAAATCTATATTACAAAGATCTTTTAAAGAATCACATCTGCAAAGCTGGTGAATGAATGTGCTGACTGGGACTCTCTTCTGACAGGTCCGGCTCATTACATTCAGATGCCACTGGCACAACTGAGTCTACTGGGAGCCTGGAAGTCTCTGAGAACGTTCAGAGTGACATTTGGGATAACAGGGGTGAATTTCAGCCAGGTCTCTCATATGCCCATTTGCTGTGCTGTATTTTTGGCTCCGGGTGCATGCCAAGATCAAATTCCCAGACTTTCTCCGTGCCCGAGCAAATATTGTTGGACCCAGATTTGGAACATTCATCAAACACAGACACACAGCACGTTACTGTGCAGGGCTGCTGCCACACCAACACGGTCCCACAGTGGGCTAGGGACCAAGGGGGTGCACAGAGCCTCCTGCAGCTTGGGAGCATCCTGGAAGGACAGGGTGCATCTCACTGGTGACATGTCAAGAGACAATCTCCAAGGGTACCTTTATCCTGGGGGATTGATCTCCAGTCAATCCTCCAGACAGCTGGGGGAAGAGGAGACAATGTTCCTCAAGGCAGCAATGCAGTGACTAGCTCAGCCCCAGCTCTGAACAGCCCTTTAAAAGCCTGCAGTTGCTGAGCTTGGTTGATAAAAGCTAGGCTACAATTTGCATGGCAAATCACTGTCCCCCTCTCTCTCCCATCCCCACCTGAAGCTGATGTGGCCCATGTTATTTTAGCTGGGAGATGGTGTCAGGTACAACAGGAATGGAGCAGAGCACACAGGAGTTATGGCAGGATGCTCCTGCAGTGCAGTTTCTGAAGTCAAGGCTAAATGTTGTGCTTGTCTCAAGAGGGGCTCTAAGGGCAGGAACAATCCCCTCACTAGTCACTTTTGAGAAGGAGATTCAGCCAAAATTCATCTAAATCTCATTACCCTTCATGAGGGTAATCTCATTACCCTTCCTTTATGAAGAGCACTTGTTTGTCATCTTAAACACCAAAAAACGTTGACTTCTTTCAGAGATGGCCTTTTGGTCAGGCTTTCTTTGTTTGCTTACAGTTTATGCTTCACTCTGTTTTTCAGAACACAAACTTTGGAAAAATAAAGGCAATAGAATAAAAGATTATTGTAGGAACAATATGGAGTCAAAGATTTTTAATTAAAAAAGAGAATGACTTCTACCTTAGAATGGTGCTCTAACAGGACCTTTGTTGCTGATGTCAGGATCAGGAGAGAAAGTGCAAAACTTCTCAAGTGTCTTTTTCTTTTTTCCCCTTTATTTCTTTGTGACAGGCTTGGCTCATCTTCTTAAAATTATTTGCCTGGCTTAGTGCTTTAAAACACAAAGAGGGATTTACAGTGCTTCATCAACTTTAGTTGATGTGAAAATGGGAAGTGAGAAAAGGGGGAAAACAAACAAACAAATTTCCCCCAAAAGAAAAAAAAAATAATATTCACCTGATAGCATGTACTGTTGAGAACAGAGGTTCCCAGCCAGTGCTTAGATATCATCACATCTGAGACTGAAACAGAGATATTCCTGGAGACCTGTAACAGCTTTGGTGATATCTGGGATCTTTATTTTCTTAAAAATGCAAAAGAAAAAAAGGAAATTCTGTGAAAACAAAAATGAGCAGATAGTGATTCAGGCTACAAAGCAGCACTAATTTCAGAAAATACCAAAGTATCATTACCAAAGAAGAAGAAAAAACAAAAACAAAAACAAAACAAAAACAAAAACAAAAACAACCCACAAAAAAAAACAAAACAAAAAAAAACACCAAAGCCCAAACAACCAAACCCCCTTCCCCCTCAAAACAAACAAACAAAAAACAACAAAAAAAACCCCAATAAACACAAACCTAACCAACCAAAACAACACCACCAACCAAACTGAAAAAAAAACCCCAACAAACTTTGTCTTAAATGGTGGAAGAGCTTACCCTCATTTAACCACCACAATGGAATTTACTGTCAGAGTGAAACTTGCCTTTCGAGATTAAAAAAACCCCAAAAACCAAAAAACAAAACCCCAAAATAAAAACAAAATAATAAAAAAATCCTACAAAAGACCCAACTATGAGTTCAATGTCAACATCACCAAAGTCGTGTTCAGCCCACTTTAAAACAAGAAAGGCTATCTAAAAAAGTTTAGAGAGCAACTTCTCTTGTAAGTTGAAATACTGAACAGAATGGAGAAAGGTGGTAAAATAGTCCCTACAGTCCCTTGTAGCCTCTTTTGCTTTTTTTTTTTTTTAATTGTCAGTAGTACATCCTCATTAAATATTCAGAAGGATTCCTATCTCAGTCTGGTAACATTCAGAATTTTTGTGTACACAGGAGATAGAGAAGGAACACTTTTCTTCCAAAACCATTAAAATCCATTCAGGTTATAAAAATAGTTCTTACATCAGTGCATATCATGTAATATTTCTGAGTTTCCTTATTATGCCAGACTGCAGTAGCACAAAGGGAAAACCAGATTTTGCTGCATGCTACATTTGTTGTCACAGGTACAGTTATTACTTGCATACACATTTCTGCTCTTGGACTATGACTGCAAAGGTATATTCTAAGTTGAGATAAATCATCTGAAGATATAAAGTCAAATACTCTTTTTCAGACAAAACTTTAGATAATTGTAGCTGATCAAATGCACCTGTTTGTCCTGCACTTTTCATGAAGAAAAGATTTCTAAACACAATATTTGGAGCATACCTGCCAAACACATTTTTTAATCAGACTACTTATAAAACTTAATTTATTAATAAGTGAAAGAATTTTCATCTAGTGTCTAATTTTCCCCCTCAAATTAAGAAAAGAGTTATGATTCTAAAAATGTTTGACACAGCAGCAATTTATATATGATCTGTTTACTTATAGCATCAGCTATTATCATTCACTGATCATGAGTGATTGAAATATATTTCCACTTAAGTAGAATATAGTAACATTAATTTTTTTTCACATTTGATAACTGACAAAAATATACACATACAAATTCATGTTAATGTAATAATAAAAAATGATCTTGCATACAACAGTTATATAAAAATAACTGTACAACACTTTGACACTATCTATTTTTAGGATCAGTTTTGAGAACAGAAAGATGGGTAGAAGTGGGGGGAAAAGATATTGCTCCACGGTATTTGAAATAAAACAAGCTGTTCAGTTACATAGCCACTGTTGTCCTTTTACCTCTTAATATTTTATATGAAACAGATACTTTTTCACATCCAGTCTAGCATAAAACCAAACTTATATAGGCCATTCAATTTTGAACATATCCTCTCAATATTTAGTTCCCTGTCTTGCAAATATAGCACTTCAGTGCATGGGCAAGCTGACTGAACTGCATGCTTGAGTGACTAAAATAAAAATATTTACGTGCCTGTGGATGGATAGATAGATGCATGTATATGCACACACAGATAGAAACGTGTGTATATGTATTTGTAGTGAGAGATTATGGATGGAAACTCGTTCCAGCCACAATTTCACTAAGAGTAAAGCATTTGCCTCATTGGAAATAGAGCAGGAAGGACTGTAAGAGTTCCACAAAACAAAACAATGGTTTGCATCATCCATATTTCTGATTTTAAACTCAGGTTATTTTAGGATGAATGAGATAATAAATGTATGACTTGTGGTCAGGTTTGGTTATGTCATATCTTTCAATCTTTCACATTATTTAGGCTTCTGGTCACAACTGGTGCTATTGGACTTAGTGATTAGAGTAACTTACATGAAAGTTTCTGAGTACATGAGGATAGTAATAGATACAGAATTTTATTGCTGCTCCAAGAAGACAGAGATATTTGATTGTTGTTTTCTTCTAAATTAGAACAGAATTCTCATGCTAATCTATCAAACTCCATTTCAGTTTATATGCATTTTAAGTTCACTTGTTTTCAATGTTTTCAACATTGTCGTCAATGTTTTCTATAAGGGGAGATCCAAGTTCAATACTCACTATTAAAATTTAATTTCTGGGAAGTCCTCAAAGACTATTAACTAAACTCTTTTCCTATGCCCACCATTCATAACAGCTCCATATGTCACTAGGGGATATTCCTACAAACAACCAGAAGCTGATTTTGGAACAGTTTTCCATTAATATTTAAACTTACGATATAGAAGGGAGGGGACTCTTAATTGTAGAAATCTTGTACAGTTCTGGTGTTTGTGATTATTTCCAGAGAGTGAACAAATGTTGAAATTAAAAGCAAGTAAGCACAGAATAATTACCAGTGCTAGAAAAATACTAGATTTATTTGTGGTGTGGTTTAGAAAGATAAAATACCTACAATTGTACAATTACAATTCTAATGTAGCTAGAATTATATGCTAAAATCAAGACTCCATCAGTGTTCTCAGAATTGCTGAATTAACTTATATTTTCTCTCTTCTAGACAGGTATGTACAGAATAAGAAAGTAATTAATACAAGAATTAAGCACATGTAAAATTGATTTTTCTGGACAGGGAATATAATTAATGTCCTTAAACTGACATATATGCTGAAGTGTTACATATAATTAGAAGCTTACAGAAAAAAATTGGAATCATAGGGAAAAAAAACCCAACTCAACAAAAGAACTGAAAAAAGGGAAAGAGGAACTATGAATCAAATTTACACAGTTGGTGAAATAATAATGATACTTCCCATTTTTATAATATTATTTCTTCTACCCTAAAAAGGGTACGGATTTGTCTGTTAGGAGTCAAAGACTATTTGAAGCTGACATTTGCAATGTAACTTAATGAAAACCACTTTAAAAGACTTAAAGTTGAGTAGAGTAGAACATAAATACTCAATGGAATAAATAGCATAGAGAAGAAACAATGTTTTTGACCTACATATAATATAATCTTAAACCACTGGAGATAGAGCCAGATATTGTCTGTATAAACTCTCAGCATTTTGGAAATAATTTCAGCAAGATTTTTGTAGAGAATCAGAATATTTTAGATAGGAAAAGTCCCTTAAGATCATCACATCCAACCGTAAACCTTAATCCACCAAGCCCATCACACAACCATGTCCCTGAGCACTTGCTTGGGCATATAGAATTTTATGTCTCTTAAATATAAAGATACAACAAGGATCATCTCCTAAAAATAGCTTCTCATTTCTATTTCTTCTAACTGTTATACCTCAAATTCTAGTTCACACTTGTAAAATATCATCTGTTGAGAAGTTTCTGAAGCTTTACAAACTTCCAGAATTCAGGCATCTCCAAGGAGGATGGTGATTTGGAGAAGCTTTTCTGAATTTCATTATGGTTTCTCAATGAAGCATTTGATAGTCTTAACAAAGCCAGTATTTACAAAGTCTCGTTCATCTGTCCCACAGCCCATTTATTTCATCTTGCTCCTAGTAAGCAGCACAGAATTATTAAAACATGTCTTTTCCATGGTGAACAAATCTACCCCATAATTACTATTACACCAGCTGAACAATACAAAAATATGACAGTCAAAGGCCAAATTTACTGCAGCATGTGAATCTTAGACTGCTATTTAAATTTTCAGCCCTTGTCTAAAAAAGCTTTATTTTACTTTTCCTTGGATAGCCATGACATGGATACAAGGGCTGGAACCCATTCATTTTGAGAAGTAAAGTTAATTTCTCACCTCTTTACAATTTTTCACAAATGAAAAACTCATTTTTCATTATTATATTCATTGTTTTAAAGGAGAGTAGCTTTTAACAGATGTATAAACAGGTACTCTGGTCATATTCACTGGCAACAGAAATAAATAGCACAAATTTTGAGTTTCACCATTGTATTTCTTGTGCTTAGCCTCTTGTTAGGCAAGCACAGGATTCATTATTAGAAAACTGGGCACAAGCTACCTACAATGAGATAATATGTTTTAGCCATTAATATATTTGTATTATTTATTATACTTTTCCTTGAATTAGCAGTTAAAAGAGTTTTGAAATTCAGATTATTTTGGAGCAACTCAGGAAATTATATCATCTCCATGGAAATATTAATTCCAGATTTCCATCATTCCTCTGCTTATATGGGGGAGGGGAGAAGGAGAGGAAGTTGTCAATGAGACAATTTACTCAAAATGAGGCTTAGTTGAAATCTAATCTTCACCAGAAAAAAATCTTCTTTCTGATTAAACAATCAACTCTGGTGCTAAGAAAATAGCACAAATTTTACACAACTATCAAAAGAGAAAGAAGACTAAGCTAATTATTATAATTCAACAATAAATTGCCAAGAAGTTTCCCATCATTTAGGAACAGCTCTTACTCACACTTTGGGGTTAGCATGTCCCAGCTGTAATTTACCACTGAAATGATGTGCAGATGTCAGTAATTCCAGGATTAAGCACAGTCCCTGCAGGAGAACAAGAGGGAATACAATTTATTATTTCACTCGATAACTATAGCTAGAAATGTTTCAGAAAAAATACATACATATGCACTGGCAGTTATAGCTTCTTTAAATTAGGAATAGTCCCTGTGGCTGGACTATCCCAGGAAACATAGTAATTGCTTGTCTTACATGAATATTATCATCTTGTGGCTGATTAGTGCAACACAATTATAACAGCAATCAAAGAAACTCAGCAGCTGGGGTGGTGAACATAGTATATGGCTCTTCTGCAATCTCCTAAAGCCTCCACTGTTTGTCAAAATAAAAATTGATACATTTGATAACTTTTTTTGGTAAGAAAGTACAAGCATGGTGGCATCCTCCAAGTGACTAGATAAAATGGATAGAGGAGGATGGGAAATGGGACTATGATATGATTTTGATTTCAAAATCTGCATGGAACGAACAATAATATACTTGTCCTTCCCCCCGCAGGACAAGGAAAATTACATAAGCAATGAACCTATTTGATTAGGAAATGGACTAGAATACCAGAACTCTTTTGGGGATTTGTTCCAACAAACCAGATGATAGATAACCTAAGAAATGACAGCGGAAGGCAGCAACGTTATTATGTTATTAAACTCCTTTCAGCAAATATACCTAAGCACAGAAGAGCCATTAGGCCTCTTGCTCTTGTGGATTCAAAGAATTAGGGTCAATTCTTCATTTTAGTTTCATGCAGGAATACAGAGTTACTGTAGGGAAGTTATACCTCAAATATACATGAGTGTGTGTATACATATGAATACCTTACTTTATGAAAGCCCTTGTCAGATAACTGAGTGTACTGGAGGTCAGTTGTGACATGAAAAATGGATGAGAATGCAGGGAGCATCATGGGTTTTGTTTTCAAACACATTTGTTTCCTGAATTAAATTCCCTGCTGGCTGAGAAGTCACAGCCATGGTTTTCCTTGGCTTCTCTTTAAAATAATCTTCCAGCTATGTATTCCCTTTACCTTTCATGTTGCTATAAAATACTTTTTCCAGAGACGCATTCCAGCTCACAGGTGTCCCAACAGTGCTGGCTGTGAAGGCCGTGATTATACCTGGGTCACATGTGAGCTTCCCAGAACAGGATCAAAGACCAGAAGTATTTTTTACAATGTCTGGAAGGAAAATATGTGGGAAAAGTGACTTTAGATAGTTCTAGCAAAAGTCATTTCATCTGTTAGCAGCATGGGTTGGATACATCACTGCTATATAATGGTTTTTTTTTTAAATAGAAATATATATGTGTTTGAGCCAATGATGCAAGGAGAAAGCTGTGAGTCAAAACAGGGGAACAACTCTCCTTCTAAAAGGAAACAGTGTCAAAGGCACAAAGAAAAAGGAGATAGAGACAGAGAGATGCAGCACAGGGAGGAGAATCCACGGAACAGCAGGCAGCAGCAGGCTCTGGGGAAGATGAAACCACAGGAAAGTTGAGACCCGCCACTAGAAATTTCCCCTGAGAACTTTAAGAATAGGCAATTGTCATTGGGAGATGTTATTTCTCTTATAATTTCCTTCTAGAAACAGTATCCAAATCCACATGTGCAGACAAAGACATGTTTTTTCTTGGCTTTTTGTCCAGACATTGTATTTTGGGTATTTGCACCAGAGCTTACCAAATATACATAATTTTCAAATTCAGGGTTTCATTTCAAGCATAACTTTGTTACGTTTAAAATTTGTTTTAACCAATTGGAAACTGAAACTCCCATAAGCTGTATTTTTCACAGCAATTTTTGTTCCTTGGGCTCCAGGAGGAGCAGGCAAGAGGCTGATTTCCTGAGGAAAAAGTTGCCATATGGCACTGGTGCCAGTTGCCGAACAGACTGCACCTGCCTCCGATACCCACCGAGCCTTGGCCACCCTCAGAGGAAACAGGCAACGGGGCTCATTTGATGGAGCCCTTCCCATGCCTGTAAAACCTCACCAGATTTCAGTTCATCTCAGCACCAACCCTCCTCCTCCTCTCCCCCTCAAACCCCAGCAAGCAAGTCCCCACGTTTCTGCTTTCTCTGATGAACCCAGCCCAAATTCTCACAAATACCAGATTACTGGAGTGACATCGCTGTGCTGGTGCTTGCGGTTCTCCTCAGTCATTATTCAGCAGGGAGATCCAGGCTGGGATTTTTGTAGTTTTGGTAATAATGACTTGGCTCTGGGGAAGGCAGCTTTGTGCTGGCACCCAGACCCAGCTCCAGTCCATCCCCTCTGTGCTGGTGTTGGCACACACTGTGCCAGGGTCACGGTGCAAAGCAAAGTCGCCTCATTAGCATCTCTTGACTGAAAAAGGATAAAACTTAAAATGAATCCATCTGTTTTCTGTACTGCTTTGTTTATACTTTCTAATGCTGGGTTTTGGCAGGCCCAGGCACTATTTATTCATCACTGTTGTCACTTACCCGTTTATCTAGCCACAGAATTTTGAATAGGAGTGTTCGCTTACTCAGACAGATTTTTCTCCATGTATTTGTTTGTCTTTTTGGATAGAAGTCCCAAATACTTATTTGAAAGTTAAATCCTGAACAGCAGCCATGTGAAAGCAAAGAGACTGGGAGGAAAAGGGAATAAAGGTGTGTTTGATAGCACTCAAACTGCAGTTCCTGTCAACAGATCCCACTTTTATTCTGTATAATGAGCTTTCCTCACTGTACTAGGAACCTCTGCCTTATGCTGAGAAAAAGCAAAGCATCCTTGCACCTGTTTGACATTCTCATGTTTGGCAGTGGTTTTTATTCTTAGGCATATTGTAATCATAGAATGGTCTGGATTGAAAGGGACCTTAAGGTTCATCCAGTTCCTGTCCCCAGCCATGCCCAGGGACACCTTCCACCAGACCAGGTTGCTCAGAACCCCATCCAACCTGGCCTTGAGCACTTCCCGGGAGGGGAATTTGCAAACCTCTCCCATGAACTGGAGAAAATAATCCCTTTAAGACCAAAAACATGGATGGAAACAACTACAAGATTAATGGATGCTCATGAAAGAGTGGGGAGCACTTACTGAGATAAAGATTTCCAGAGGTTACAGAGGAATGATTGTGCTCCTTCAGTGCCTCAGTAACTTCTCAGTGAGGGGAGACAGCTCCAGTCATGGTCATCACAGTTAGTGAAAACATGGCTCAGCTGTCTAGTTAAAAGGGTCTAAACAGATACTGGGACTGCTGAAATGATGCTGGAAGCTCTTTACTCAGCAAATGCATGACAAACTACCTACTTTTCCCTGAAAATCCTCATCATACAAAGGTCAAAACAGACAAAGTCATTATGGGATGCTGTCTGATTTGAGGTTTGAGGTGTCTAATCTAAAGTATTTATTTATTTACATCTACCTGACACTTCAGCTTGCCAAAACCTACCTACTACTCTGACTGTTTTAATAACTGTAGCCCAAATCTTCACCAGAGCTGTGGTCCATGGTTCTTGAATTTCCTCACACCATTAACTTCCCTTAAAACTGAATCTCTGCTCACTGCAGTAAATTTAGAATCACTCAGAGGGGAATATGATTAGTAATAATTTGTATCATGCTCAGCAGAAGAAATATTGTATGTATGATAGTTTATACCTTTGTGGATTGGGAGATTTGGGCTGGGCAGAAGGAACACTCCTTATTTTTAAATAAGCTGTAATTTATGTAACCTTGACTCAAATCAGAGATGATTTCAAAGCATTTGTAAAACTACTTAGCACTGATGAAGTTACACAGATACAGAAATGAAGTAATTTATTCTGCCTTACTAAATAGTTGTGGCTGGACCTTCTAGTATCTAATCAAGACAATGAATGCATTCATGTTTGCAAAATCACAAGAAGTGGAAGTTACTTATTGCACAAGAATAGAAATCAACTTTAAAGTAACAATATAAGGGTTAGAACAACTTAATTTAAAAAAGACAAAATATCATAGTGATAATTTTTCATTTGCAGAAGGATGCAGATAGTCATTATATAATGCAACCATTTTTTTCCATTTTAGTTATATTCTAATGAGTGGCTGCAGAATCAAATCAATTTTTAAGAAATAATTGTAAATTTTAAAAAAGATACATCCACATAAGACACTCCAGCAATTTTTTCTTTCATGACTTAATTCTGGAGAAGTATTTTCAGTGTCATCACAGCACTTTAAGGATCACAGACTTGTTCCTGGACTTGCTGGAATCCTCATCCTCATGAAGCTGCTCCAGCATCTCAGAAGTCACGGTATTTGGATCAGAAGAAAAATGCATCACATTTAAACTAACATTGGCTTTTCTTGTGACTTTAAATATTTGGACCAGGAAGGCTTCTCCCTTGTATGGAATAACATCCTTGCAGCCTTCC
Organism: Trochalopteron elliotii; assembly: GCA_024734555.1. NCBI lineage: Eukaryota > Metazoa > Chordata > Aves > Passeriformes > Leiothrichidae > Trochalopteron > Trochalopteron elliotii. The sequence continues at coordinate 1,977,545 of JANPWX010000593.1, read as the reverse complement.
ATCAGATAAATAGACAAGACTGGTAGGAAAAAGAATAAAGAATTAATCTTGATCATATTTTTCTCAAAAGAAGAAGAAGAAGAAGAAGTAGAAGAAGAAGATTAGTCCTGACAGATGACAAGTATTTCCCTCTTTTCTGGAGAGGCTGCAATTCTCCCATGTATCCTTTGAAGCCTGTGCTAATTTCTAACTTTGCCTTTTTAGAAGACAGTTTACATAACAAAAAACAAACCCAAAACAAAACAAAAACAAAAAACCCAACAAAAACCCACCCAAAATCAAAACAAAAACAAACAAACAAACGAAAAATCACTTCCTTAATCTCCCTCAATTGTTTTGTCAAGGTAAAATTTTTAATTTATTCATCCAGGAGTACTAGAGGGCCATTCATTTCCATATCACAAAACATTGTGCCTGTTTTTTAAATAGCATCTCTTTAAGCTTTAGCATTGCAGCTGTATAGAATAATGCAATATTAAGGACTGAAAAATGAAGCATTCAGACATAAATGAGAAAAAAATAAAACAAAGAGAAAAATATAATGCTGCTTCCCAATTTAATTTAAGCCAATGGAGAGGGGTCATGTATTTCCCTGTAAACCCTAGGAAATAAAAATGTAGACCATAGTCTCTCTGGCCTGACACTCAAGTGAAAATTCACAGTTTTAAGTGACCCTTGATTTGGAAAGGACAATATGAATGTTACCATATTGTTGTCAAAAGGCACCCAACTTTTTCTCCTTCTACTTTCAACACAGAGAATCAGCAAACAACTGGCTCTTTGTTTACAGTGGAACAGCCCATAAAGCTCTGGACTAATACTTTAGGTCATCAGTCTATCCCCTCAGCACTTCTTTTGTCCTGCTAAGGGCTCTTGGTCCCTCCAGTTGAGCTGTTAGATGTACTTTGCCAGTGAGTTGTCCTTAATACAAACTTTAGTTATCTTTTGTCTTATTTTTTGTCTCATTAGTTGGGTGTAGTTTGAACACAGTAACTGAAAATCATGAATCTGATTTAGCTTCTCTCTGAAGTCTTAGTATTTCATTTGTGGTCTCCCCATTTTCTTGTATCTTGGGCAAAGATGTTTTCACTCAGTGCACAAGAGATTGTCAAGAGGTGTCATTTCCTATTTCAATGTCACTGGAGATATCTGTAGATGGGTATTTTCAGTCCTTGAGCCATCTTACTCATCTCTCTCTGTCAATGGAGAACCTGGGGTCAGTCTTCATGCCTTGAAGAGATATTAAAGTTTACAGTTTTTGTTATTCAGCTGCACATTGGCACTCCCCACAGCAAATCCTTCCATAGCTTAGAAACGTGGGAGTTCTGATGTTTGAAGCTCTGCCTATTTTACTTAAATCCCAACTAGACATTTTGTGGGTCAGACACAGATTTATTTGAGAGAGAACACCCACACTTCTTTTCAATCTCTTAGAGACTCTAAGGGAAACTTAATTTCTGGCTGCATCACTTCTCAAATGTAAATTATGTTTTCAGATCTAACTGACTTCCACCTGCATGCTCTGAGACATCTCTTCCCAGCCACTGCCTTTATTAACTTATTTTATGACATCTTTCAAATTTAAAACCAGGGGAAAAAATGGTTTCTGTGCCTTGGGTGCTGACATTTGTTTCTGACACAGATAGGGGGAAATTTCACCTTTAAAATTCTATCTGTAGATAACCTTGTAAAGGAGCACTGGCCCTTCCTTCTTGCCAGTAGAAGCATCATTTTGAGTGTACACAAACAGAACTGGAAGGTCACTGGTTCAGACAGACAGGCCAACAAGCTCTGCTTGCAAATATACCTATTCATCTTGAAGGAAAGGAGTAGTGCACTGCAGTAATACCAAGTTTCTGTATCCTAATACGTCCTCATCTTCACTCTCCCACATACTGTCAGATCATATTTCAGCATAGCTCCTACAAAATGAAATCACAGACATGTCTGTGTAAGCTAATCTTCAAACAGAACAGGATGAAACATTTGAGAAGTTGTGTCAGAAAAGCAGTCTTCAGATCATGCTGGGTTTCTATCTCTGCTTCAAGCCTCAGGTTATCCTGCTAACTCTCTCCATGGTGCAGTGTAGGAAGCTAAGAAGCCTGACTCCAATGGAGCTCTAGGTTGTCCTCTGGAGCAGGGCTCGTTTCCAGGTCTAGCCAGGAATGTTTTACCTGGGCTGTGTTCTTGCAGCCTTTGAGAGGACACAGCCCAACAACTGCCACACCCTGTCTTATGGAATGTAAATGATCAGTCCACACATGATATACTTGCAGATCCATTGCTTCTGGGCAAAGGCTCCTGGAAGTACTGTCTTCAAAGTGCCACTTGAACCCCAAAATGTCATTTGTCCATTATTCCTTTGTGAAAATAATCTGTTAAAAAAATCTCCTTTGTATTGCCTTTTGCACCCTTTGCCAACGTTGAAATTATCTCACCCTTAAAGGCACAAAAACTTCATAGGTTGTGCAGTTACTCTAAGCACAAATTTATCTGCTCAGGTCAAGAATTTTCATTTCTGTAACCTGCTTCAGCATCACTGATCACCTCCGTTCTTCCCATCTGATTTGATCTGTAGCCTAAGTGCCAGTGACATTTTCATTTTTTCACATGAGCTAAGCCAGTTATAGCTGTTCTCCAGATTATTTTCTTGCTGGGTGTGTTCTGACCCCATTTGATGTGGTGCTGTAGCTTTATCTGTTGAGATAAATCTTCCTCAGTGAACTCATGTGGGGAGTCCCACTCTGAACTAATTGTGTGTGTGAAGTAAGCATTGTGATAAAATGCACATAATCCAAAGGTACTTAACACGCAGTAAGCTGCCCTACTTTTGGTAGAATTGTCCTACTTTTCAGTAAGGAGTTTTGCTTTTCTCCTCTGTAAAAAATTGGCTAAATATCCTAGTTTCTGCCATTACACTTTGCTTTTCTTTCCTTGGGGAAAAATAAGGAAGATAAAACATACAGGGAATGTGCAAAACATTTTCCCAGGTTTCTCCTGTATCCCTCTTTTTTTTTTTTTTTTTTTGTTCTATCAGCATTCATCTCAGCACTAGAAAATACAGCATCAAGGGCAGGCTTTGCTTCAGCCATGCCTTGTATTTAAATAAACTGATCAAAGCACTTTATAGGAATTTGTTAAGCTAAATGAAACTCAGTAGAAGTATTAAACTTGTCTTGTCACTGCAGCAAGAAAGGTTAAAGGATTTTCTTGTGGTCCTGCAGGTCAATCATAAGAAAATTATTATGCTGTTCCCTGTCTTTACTGCCTCTATTTCATTGGGGGTTTTGGTGCTGGAAGAGCTGATGACACAGTGGAATGCTATGATCTCTATTGGGGTTTTGTACTTAAATTTTAACAGGAGATTTGTAACTAATACAGAAAAAAAAAAAAATTAACCAGGCCATACGTAGGAAAAAAAATATTAGCTAATAGCAGTTAACCAAATGCTTTTCTCTTCCAAAGCATGCGCATATCAAGAAATAATTGTATACAGGACTCAAATTATTAGTAGTTGTGGTGAAAACAAGGTGTTGACAAAGTCTGACCCTAGGACAAGGGCTGAACATTTCTCTAACTTCTCCCTGCACTCCACCTCTGTTCCTTTAATTCTGGATTCCTAAAGTTTAGCTTTGGTTCCAAAAACAACCTTCTTTTAAAACACACCCTCAAAGCAGATTTTAAAGTCTCGCAACCATGGTCTTTTCTTTCAAAATTCCCAGAAAAAATGGCCTCAAATGACCCTCTAGCTGGGCAATGCAAGCCTTTCATCATTCCTTCCACTTGAACACATCCACTTTCCTCCTTCACACTGCCTCACCCCAAGACATGGTCCTCACTCAGGTTCTTCTTCCACTCCTGCCCAGGAGACATTCTAATATCACTCTTGCTGAGCTACACCTTCTGAGCAGACAGAGACAAAGCCCTTGTGTTGAATCTGGTAGAATGTGTGTGCAAAATTAACACAAATTTTTTGCCCAGTGAGTGTTTTTCCTGAAATTGTTTTAAACATGACCTGCTGAATTTAAAGGATTTGAAAGAAAATAAGAGCCAATCTTCTCTTTCTTGGTTGTGGTGTGAGAGAAAATCCCTTGTCTCTTTTCATCTATCATCATTCCTCTTTTAGTCTGAATTATTAGAGTGTTGTCTTAGCTGACTGTTATGGAGAAAAGGAGAACATATCTGTCAAGACACACACACTGATGTAGGAAACTCTAAAGGCATGTATGTGAGTGTGGAATTGTGGGTGCTGAAGCTAAGATCTTAATCATCCTTTGCTGATGCAATGACCTCTCCCCTCAGAATTTAAACTAGTGCCTCTTCACATAACAAACCTTGCTACAAAAGGGAAACAAAGTACTCTGGTATATTATAACGTGATGCAGACAAACAAAATGAGCAATATTTCCCAATTCTGAACCTAACCTCTGCCAAAACCACCCCCCCCATGCTCATAATTGTCTGCAATGCCTAACCTCTGCCAAAACCACCCCACCATGCTCATAATTGTCTGCAATGCATATAATGGATTTATGAAGAAAAAATGAAAATGTATTGAAATGTTCAATAGACAAAGCAACAAAAACCAATGAGAGTCTGGAAAAATCCAGCAGGGAGGATGCCCCCTTTTATAATTTCTTTGCATATAAATTAACCAAGTGCCAAACCTAATTTTTCCCCCCAGATTTACTAAGTGGATTCCAATGCCTGAGAAAGGTGCCAGCTTAATATGTGTTTTTGTTAAAGATCATTCATTTGTTCATTTCTAAGAAATGAAAAATACCCAGGGACAGAATTTTCCTGTCCTAGATCAGCACTATATTGCAACTGTGGCCCAGAAGGATCTGTTTAAGAGACAAATGTCTGAATTCTGTTCAATGCTGTTGTTGTGGAGGCGTTAATTAAGAACTTAGTCTATTTTCTCATTGCCTTCTTTGTAGGAAATGCTGCTTATTACAGAACTGTTGATACCTGGACATATTTATCACAAAAGAAGGTTATTAAACCTTAGTTTACCTTAGTAAACAAAGTTCCAGAGCCCTCACGAGAAAATTAAGAGTCCAGCTCCAAAAGAACTTGGCTGGATGTGAACCACTGATCTGTGTCACAGAATCAGAGAATCATAAGAATCACTTGGGTTGGAAAAGACCTCCAGGATCATTGAGTTCACCATAAAACCTTGTTCCCAGGTGCCACATCTACACATCTTTTGAACAATCCTAGGTTCCACCACTTTGTACCATATTCCCAATTCCCTTAGCCAACTTTCTGTCAGGATTTCTCAGCACTGTGACTGAAGTATTTACTGCTTTGGGACCTCTGTTAGGATAATTCATTGTGTCAACAACCTACAAACTCTGATGGGTGAGCTCCATTTATCTATCCTTGATAACTACAAAATTTTGCACACTCACTGGGCAGAGTAGAGTAGCCTTATGCCCTTTGTTTTGCTTTCCAGCAAACTGACATATTAGTACCCTCCTGTTACAGGAAAGAGCTACTGCAGTGAGGAATAGGGGAGATTGAGGCCAGTTTTTTCATTCCTGTCGACAGGCATGACTTTTTTCATCAACCTCAATCCCTTTGATCCAACCCAAGACACTTCAGTATGACTTCAGCCTCATGTTTCACAGACCCACCTCGGCCAGAAGTAATTGTGCCTACAAAATGACAGTTCAAGCTTGCTTGCAAGAGCTCTCAATCCTATTTGACCTTTTTTTTTTATTCCCCCTGTTTCATCAGTAATCTGAGAAATGAGGTGAGTCATTCAGGCAGCCTTACAAAAATTGACCAGCACCTTAAAGTTTTGGCACCAGGTTTGAGAGAATTTATCTAGGAATGGATAACTGAAAGGATCCAGAATAAATGTGGGTGGAAGTAGCTTCTTCTACAAGACTCCCTTCCCCAGTGTCACAGAAGATGGGCACATTCAGGCTGCCAAACAGAAGTCCAGCTGCAGGGCCTGCTCACTTCCCACAGATGTAGGGGGGCCCCAAAAGGTTCCTCATCTAAAGCCCAAAAGTGAGCAGTATGGATGAAAACCACAAAAGCAGCATTTCTGTGGCAGATGCTGTTTCTCTTTACACCTCCCAGACTTGGCTTCTTGCTCAGCTGTTAAGCTCCCACTCCTCCACCAGGAGCATTTGACAGCTGAACAGGAATTCTGTAGCTGATCACTGACATCCCTCTCATGCCGTAGCTCTCTGATTCATTTTGGGTTTGCTCAAGCTCCAGTTCAAGCTCTCACATGGTGCTTACCAGATCTATGGCAAACATGGCAACTTTAGGATTGTTTCTAAATTGTTTTTCCTGTAGTTTCATCTTTGCTGCTGGCTTCCTGTACTCCTGACAGATTCAGTGGTTCTTTGCTTCCTAGCACTGGCTCGTGCACAGGATATGTACAGATAATCTACAGAGCTTAGTCCATGACATAGTCAAAGCACCTCCTGAAGGTGTCAAAGATGAATTTCTACTTCAGAATTTATCAGAAAATGCTATTATAGATCTACACATCTCTTAATATTCAAGCATTTTTAAAACCTTTTAAAATAAATACTTCAGGAGTGCATTATCAAAAAGCAAAGGAATGCATTGTGATGAGCTCTGCAGACATATAAGGCTCTTGGAGAAGTTGTTCTTCCAGAGAGTGGGCCACTATTTTAACTGAAATTGGGGAAAAAGTAGGGAAAGGGAGGAAATCTGTCTGCATATTGTCTTTGTCTAACCACCTATCAGTAGCCTAGTCAACACAGTATATATACTCTATTAAAATTGCAATTTTTTATTTCTTTATCAGGAAACCAGCTCTTAAAACCTATCAGTATTTTCCAGAGGAGATGTCAGATTTCTGAAAACTTCCAATGAAAAAACAAAGCAGCTTATAAAGGCCTCAGTGCAGCTTACAGCCTGCTGCCATTCCCTCAGCAGGGTGATGTCTTTTGTGGTCATGAAGTGACGAAAGCTCATTGCAAGCTTCATCCTCCCAGAAGGCCCAGAGCCAGCTGCCACAGCCCACAAAGTGGTCAAGCTTGGCAGGGGAGATGCTCTGCTGCAGCACATCCCTTGGACAGCCCCCATCCCTTGGTGCTTCAAGGGATGCCTGGCAGCAGTTCCAAAATACTCCCCCAGTGAAGCCTTGGGAAAAACTACCAAGGTAGTTCTGCTTAGGGTTTCCTTGTTAATGCAACAGGGACTGGTTTGCATCCTTTGTTCAAATCCTCTCTGAACCCAAACTGGTGCAGGTGAAAAAGTTCTCTATTAAACTTTTCATTCCCCTATCAAATGGCAAAATTACATGTTGACCTGCACATCTAACATTTCTCAGCTAGATCTTCAGGGAGAAAACCTGCTATTTTTAATACATTTCTGTGAAAGTAGGCAATACTCTTAGTTCAGTGAGGATTAAAGGTGTGGAACTGCAGTTAAGCATCTAAGTGCCCTTCAAGGACCCTTGGAATACTACCATGTAAAAGGATAGAGCACTAGGCAAGGATTCCCTTCTGCCACAGTTACTCCTGTTCTACATCTCTGCCTTTCTCAGGCCCTAAGTTGCTACTTGATGTGGACCAGGCCTTTAGATCACATACCATCACAATAAGTTACATGGGCTGGATTTATAAGCATATATCTCTTCAAATCTGACTAACCAGTGATGCAAACAATCAGAAGACTGCAGTTAAAGGATTGGGGTCCACAAATGTTATCAATAATGAAGTGTTTGATAGTGGCAGTTGTTGCTAACACAATCTTTCCTCTACAATGAAATGATTGTAGTGTCTCCACAGATACCATGCTTCCAGAAATAATCATTTTATGGGGGCTCTAAGTTATTTTTACCTGGTCTTTCTGCATAAAATTTGTTAAAAGCTGTCCTCTTCTCTTGAAAGTGTTTTCTCTTGCTTACCAAAAAAATAGTAAAATATAATAAAATAAATATATCAAGGATACATCAATACAACACTCTGGGGACTGTGTAAACTATACTTCTTTTGAAAGTGTGACTAAAGCATAGAGGAAAAAAGAGATCATGATTGAGCTTGGCATATAAAGAGTACAGGTTTATAACTTTGAAAACAGTTGCGTAAGTTAAGTGAGACTCAAGATAATAACATAGTAAAAATGCATCAAAAATAGCCACTAATCCATCATTTAAAACATGCATTTAAGTAGACAAGGTAGATAATGTGATACTTCTTATTGCAACAAAAATATTTTATAAAGTTCAAGCTTAAAGGCCCAGAATTTCTGCTTCTGGATGTGTTACCAAATAAAGATTAGATTAATATTCTTGTTTCAATAAAAGACATCATGTAATCTGCACTGTTTTAGATTGAAATTACTTGTTCTTGGACCAATAAGGATACATATATTCAATTTTTCCATTACTTTGACCAAACCTCAGAGTATTTAAAACACATCTTTAAAAAAAAGTGGTGAATTATGCCAGAAATGCAATTTTATATGGAGACTCATGGCTGTTTCTGTGTCAGTGTGTTCACTAGCAAAGCCCCCTACTAAAATCCAAGAGAAATTAAGATCTGACTTTTCTTTGTCAGAACTTTAAAGTAGAACTCAACCTATTTTCCAAAATTTAACCCTCTTTTAGTGTTTGGAATTACACTCCACCTTCTAATAAATCTATCAAAGGGCAGGATGGGTTCATGGAGAAAGTGCAACAAAAGTTTTGACTTGTTAGGAGCAAGTCTTTTGCCAAACTGTGATTTTGGGTTTGATACACCAAGCTGTGGAATTTGGGGACTGCTGAGCTATTAATTAAACTATGTAGTAGATTACTGTCTCCTGCTACTGCCTTCTCAATGAGCAGGTTAGGCCTGAGAACCCAGGAGCTTTGATACTCCTTTGAAACCTTACTGTGGACTTTGCTTTCCTTCCCAGGCAGAGTTTGGGCTCAGAGATGGGTTTGAAGTCCCATACACACTAATGACTAAACTGTCTGACTAATAGGGTTAGCTCACAAGTTTTATTACACAGGATAGAAAATGTCCTTAAAAGTTCAGCCCAGCTAATTAAAAACCTGCTAATGTTACCTGTGGATGAACTAGGCCATAGGAGCTTGGTAAGCACATTGAATTCAGTAATTATCAGGCTGGAAAATCCATGAGCTATATAATCAGTAAAAAATTACAGGATTGAACTTTATGGTTTTTGCTTGAAGATAGCCTTGAGACAAGAAGCTTTAGAGCTGCAAGTTATGGACATATTTTGGCTCAGCTTTGCACATTTTGACTTAAACTACATATTTCTATCTTCTTGTGTAAACAACTAACAGCTGTATGGGGTTACATTAAATATTTGATAAAACTATACTTTGAAACTGCAATCAGTTCTTCAAGAAGACAAAAAAAACTTCAGCTCCTGCTCTATTAACATGCCTGCTCTTGGAAAATTTTGCCTAAAATCTATGCACGTGGCAAAAAAGAATTTTTCTTTCCGAGTGTGCTCTTATGAGAAATATAGAGGATGGTGTTGAAAAGTTGGATGGTACAAACACCAAACACACCAGGACTCTTTCCTCACCACTCAAACCACAGAGCAATTGAGCTAAGTAAAAAGGCCAGGCATATTATGATAATGGAGACCTAAAATGAACGTGGCCAAACCACACTTGATTTTGATTCAGTTAAGTGAATCAAGAACTTTCTTGGCATCCTTCATGCTGTGGCATAACAGACAGCAAACCCGAATAGATGAGCAAGAAAGAAAAGCTCTTACATAAAGATCTAGTCCAGAGGTGCTTAGAAAAACAGCATGATGATGTGAGAAGAAAGCGATTTGTTCTGTAATTTCTTTCAACTGACCTCATAAATGTGGTTTTCAGTAAAACTAACAGACATAGGGAACTTAAGGGGGACATTTGTGTATGCACACATTCATGCAATGTTTGCCCTTTTTTGGTAGCACTTTTAGCACCCTGGATGGATCACATGCACCCCAACATTGATGAAGGACTGACAGTGAGTTCAAGTTCAGTAATTGCAATAACCATGCCAAAGAGGAGGAGTAGGATGGTGTTTCCCCAAGCTGTGAATAGCAGTAGTGTCATGAAAAATAAGATGATTTTACAGAACATTTGTGATCTCAAAATCAGAACAAGGTCAGCAGCTAAGCCAATAGGGAAGATGTGTGAATGGAAGATTTTATCTGTAACCTTTATTCATTTCAAAATATGCTGACAACAATTGTGTTCTGTAAGGAGTGGGAAAGGTTTAGCACCAGCTTGTTTTTAGCTCCAGGGGATGGATTAGAGCCTTAACCTTTAGGCTGGGAGAAGAGAACATCAAGCCTCCTTCCTGGAGCTGGGAGTCCATCTCTTGGCAAAGTCAACTCAAAGTCTCATTCTTAAAGAGCAAATGGGAGAGGTAAAGTGCCCCCAGCCACATGCAAACTAGCTAACATTAGTGCACAAGGATCACTGCAACTGTGTCTAAAGAGGGCTAGGAATTATGTGTATTTGGTTTTCCTCTGCTTTATTTCCTTTTTTTATGTCCTTTTGACATGTAATGTTGTGGGGTAGAAAAAGAACAAATTCCACCTTGGCCCCTTTGACTCCTCAGTCAATGGAGCTCTGCTGCCGTGTGCCCCAAGCCTGGCTAACCCTGTCACTCTCTTTTTAGTTGTAATTTCTTCAGCTATCTGTACAGTCACTACTAATCCAGTTTTCCATTTTTGGCAGCCAGTAGGAAAGCAGCAAGCATCCAGGAACTGGAGGAACAGCAGCAATGCCAGTGCCTTTCATTCAGATAACTAAGATCATAAATCAGTTTTAGGTTGTCCACTAAAGCATGATAAGGCCACCCTCTTTTGTAGATGAGGGAACAAACAGACCCACCATTTTTGCTCCCTAATGAAATTATCAAATATGATTAGTCATTCAGGAAGAATTCATACCAAAGGTCTTTTAACTTCAGTGAGTTTCCACTAATGTGGAAAAATCTTCAGTCCTTTGGACCATTGTTTTACTGGAGTTAAAAGCATTTAGAAATGGCTATAAGAACACATGAAATTTATAGACAGGATGTAACCCCTGGCTTGCTTTTATGTTCTTTTTCCAATTTTAAGTCCACTGTCCTGCTTTTATCATCCTGCAGCGTCACCAAAAAGATTTTTTAAAAATGATATTTTTTAACTTACTTCTACTCCATTCTTTGCTTCCAGCAGTTTCACTGACAGTACAGTCATGGGTTTAATGTCCTTAGGGGAAGTAGCTTTTTCTCTCAAATCCCAACTTTTTATCTTCTCAGTCTTTATTGCTTTCACATTCTCACTTGTATTGAAAAAAGACACCAACATGCACAAAAGAAAAGGGAATTGCCTCTCCATCCTTTTCATTGATCTTTTGGGCTTCAGCTGGACTCCCTTCCTCAGCTGTGACCGTTCCTGAGGTGAAGTGCACAATTAAAAAGGCACAGGAATGAGAATTACAGAACACTAAGAAAAAATACTAACAAAAAAAATTACTTTTAAACTTCCTTCAGATTTTATAAGCCTTTCTTAGGAGTTAATTTCAAACACAGTTCTGGTTTTATTGCACAGCTCTGTGCTTCCCTATAATGATCAAGCTGTACTGAGTTGGGACTTTTACTGCCAAGAGCGTATTTGCAATCCAATATTTCGGTGGTTTGCACTGACCTTGCACGTCATGATTAGTGGGAACCTGAGTTCATTTCACTTTTGCGTGTAGTTCAAGTCACACACTCTTATCAGGTCTATAATCCTTACTGACACACAGCCTTTTATTGCCAGCTGTCCAAGTGGAGCCAGCTTTCAAAGGTTGCCTTGCTGCTCCTCGAAGTCCTGATCACAGGAAAGCAGAGTAATGCAAATTAGAGCTCTGAAGTGCCCTGTCATTTAAAAATATACTTCTGCAAACTTCATAAAATGCAAATCTACTCATTCCAACCACAGCTTCTATGAGAAGACAAATAATCAGGGAATATGTGATGCCTATTATTATTGCATTATGTAGGTAAAGTCTAATTAATTAATTAATTGCATCTCTGATATTGCAGAGTTAATACTCTTCAACAAAACAATGCCATGAAATGGGACACTGGATGCTCAGCAATGCTAAAATGTAAATTGCTGGACTGCAGTGAAAGGAATTACTTAGTGGGAAAAGAGCATATGGTTTGCATAGCAAATTTGGGTACAAGCACAGGATGTCTCACCTGCCCTCTCCAGCCTGGAAGACAAGAAATATCTCAATAAAAATTCATGTTGCTGTGGTCCCATTCACTGCAGAGAGTCCACTGAATTAAGGGATTTATGATAACCCTAGATCCAATGCTTGAAAGTTCCCTTCAGGATTTTCCACATGCCATCATCTGAGAGTGCCCAAGATGCTGACCCATCACCCTTCATCCAGCCTCGTGACTCCCATCTCCTTTATTTGCATTTCTGATGATAACATCAATCTTTAGGTGGACTTCGACCTTTTGACTTCTCTTGAGCAACAGTACAGGAGCCAATTCTCCCACTAGCTACATCCAAACAATCCCTTTGATATCAGAAAGGCTTACTCTAGAGTTTATGGAAAGAGGCTGCCAAACTTGACCTTTAATCTAATTGGCATTGTAGAATAGCTCAAGCAAATGAACAAAAAAAAAAGCACAACATAAACCAGATTCAATAGCAAGTTGCTGACAATTACCACTAGAGCAGGAAGGCAAATGGAACCAACTGACATCAGACAAAGAACAGTTCACAAGTCCTCATCACCATGACACTGTAAAGCCTATCAGGGCACTCACCTGGCATCGCCTTTAGGCAGAACTGGTAAGCTGTAGCACATCTACACTGCAATCAATAGCTCGGGCTGGCACAATCACCTTTTGCTAAGTGTGTTTGCCAAGTGCAGTAGAAGTTAATATTCAGTGAAAGTTCAATAGCCACCATTGATTCAGCATATTAGCCCAGAGCAGGAGATTTCCCTGTTATTCTGCAAATGTGCACCCTGACAAAACACCAGGTAGCAAATGCCACCCCTGAGCTGCTGCATGTTGTAATCTGGGCTGTCACTGCCCAGCAGATGCTGTGGATACTGAACTTGTGCTTCTTCCATCATGTAATTCACCACTAACCACAGCTGTGGACCCCATGAAAGCATTCCAATGAGAGGACCAAAGGCTCTGTGCACAGGCTGCTGCCTGAGCTGGTTTGCAGTATCGCAGTGCCAGCATTGTGATCCCACGAGTGCAGATGCATTGAAGATCAGAAGAGCAGCACACAAGCTGACACAGTGCAACCAACAGTCCAAGCAAGTGTCATTCCAAAAGGTATCATCTGGTTTTGACTGCAAAATGGATGTTCTGAACTTCTGGAAACAAGAGCTGCAGGTTACGCTCCTTCAGCTGAATGAGATAAACTCCAGCCAGAATTACAAATGTGTTCATTCATTCTCTGTGAACTTATGAGAACATTTAAAAGCTACAAAAAAATGTAAAATGTGTTGTTGATTGGCATTCTAATGGCATGTCAGATGTTCAAATACCTGTCTTCAGCAGACAAAAGGCCAGTGCAGCTCCCATGGACTCAGCTAGGGGGAGGCTCCTTCCTGGATATGAGCCATCAGGAGTCTTCCCTGCAGCTCCATAAAGGAACCAAAGGTATTAATCTAAGGAATACTTCCTCTCCTTGCTACAATAAAATATACTCTGTTCTCCACCCTGGAAAATAATTTGGCCAGACTTGGAAAAAAGTGAGAACTCCCAGTCTTTCCAACTGAACTCCAATTTTCAGAGCACCTCCACAGGGCTTCCCTCAATCAACAAAAGAACACAGCAAGGTGCAGTGCCAGGATGTCCTTCTGACAAAAGAGTCATAGTGGGATCTGTTAAAAGTTACAGGTGAGTCACAGGTTTAGTCTTTGGTTATAGAATTAAACAAACCTGTAAGGTAAAGCATAGATTTGGAATTTGGCCAGGGCTCTAGTTCAACTGAAAAGGCACCAGGTTGTTCAATAAGATTAATTCTAAATGGCACAAGGCACCAGAGGTTATAATTTTCATAATCTTTTGATGTTTCTCAACAGCTCCAGTTTGTGGCTGGCTGTATATTTTTTTTCTGCTTAAAGACTCAGCAGGTCTAGAATCTTTCACCTGTGCCTTGCTTACCCAAATTCCCAGCAGTCCTGCCTTTCAGACTCTGACAGTTACCCTCTGTGTAGAAATTGATTAAATTATAGGAAAAATATCAATGGTCTTTGAAGATTGCTAAAAGACCCCAAAACCAAAACCTTAAAAATGCTCTGTCATCAAATAACTCATGACACTTTCATGTAGAACCTTTCCCCCAGCAGTTATTTGAAAGGATAATCTTGTTTCCCTTCACAGAATTAATTTTTCATTATTTTAACTAAACTCTCAAACTACACATGCAAGGAAGATCATTTCTGTGTACAAACTGAAAAATATTTTACTTTCTAATGTGGAAAGTAAACTTTGAATTATCACATACATCATTACCACCTACAAAGAAATATAGTGATGAGTTCAGTTGACTCTTCTAGTGGTTTTCTAAAACTCCCACAGCAGTATGTCTCAACAGCAATAATACATACAGAGGATTTGCCTCAGCAGTGAAAACTAAATCTATGCAGAACTTGATTGATTTTTATCTGCTTCTAAAAACTTCCCCAAAGTTAGACCAGATTTAAACAAAGTAAAATGGGTATGAATAACACACGTGGAACCCAGCGCTGCTATATTCTAAGTAAAAGTTCAAAGTTAAAAACTTTGCAATTCAAACACCAGTTCTGGAAGGGATAAAGCCTTCCAAGCTTTGGAAGTGAAATTGTGATCACTCTTGGTAAACCAAAGTGTCTTGCATGACAATAGTTTGCTATCCATTACTATAAAATCTCATTTTTGCCAGTAATTTGCAGGCAAAATCTCAAAATAGCACACAGGGGGTGCAATCTAAGGAAAGAACACAAAATATTTGTTCTCTTCTACAAAGATTCACCCAGAAGTACAACAAATAAGAAAGGACTGGATAGTGGCCTTCAAGTACCTGAAAGAAGCCTACAAGAAAGATAGAGAGGGAATTTTTACAAGGGCCTGGAGTGACAGGACAAGGGGGAATGGCTTCAAACTGAAAGAGAGCAGGTTTAGACTGGATATTGGGAAGAAGTTCTTTACTGTGAGGGTGATGAGGCACCGGAAATGGTTATTCAGAGAAGCTGTGGCTGCTCCGTCCCTGGAGGTGCCCAAAGCCAGTTTGGATGGGGCTCTGGAGCAATCTGGGATAGTGGAAGGTGTCCCTGCCCATGGCAGGGGCTTGGAACAAGATGAACTTTAAGGTCCCCATCCAGCCCAGGCTGTTCTGTGATTCTGTGAATTCAGGTCTAATGCTACAGACTGCATCTGCTTATGTCTATTCTGAAAACACTCAGGAACAGAATAAAATAGTCATTGTTATTCTGCTGAATTGGATAGACAGTGATAGGTGTTCAGCTACTTAACAGAGAAGTGTGCATTAAATAATAACTCATTAAAATGATTCAAATTGTCCTAATTTGGAATAAAGCAAAATGCATAGACCAACTCATCATACTTGCTGTTGTAATTTTTAGTTAATACACAGCTACCACAGAAAGCAGAGGAGTAATGGGCATGCACAACTCTGATTTCCTTGGAAGCAGTGGATATTCAGCACCACTCAGAAATAGGCCAAGAAGCTTAAAATTAAAAGAATAATCAGTTTATTATTATTATAGGAGGAATTGCAAGACTGGAAATGGAATTGTATTAACATTGTATTAACTTTTAATCCCTGAAACCTGTCATCACCTAGTGGGAAGTGATTTACAAAATGTTACTGTATATTGGTTGAGAATGTCAGCAACCTCTGATATAAATGCTGGGGCTTTGTGACAGTAGCTTCATTTCTTTATTTTGATTCATAAACAGGCTGTGACTATAAAAGGAGAGACATGCCCCAACTTTCTTGCAACACATGGGAGATGTCAGCAAAACTCAGAGCAGAATATGGTTTACAAAAAAAAAAAAAAACCCAACAAAAAAAAAACAACAGAGTAAGTATGTAGTAAAAACATATTCCCAGTACTAAAAGCACTACCTTTCAGACATTTCAGAACTGTTTATTGCAAACATTGCAACAGGTTGTTCTTTGCTGTGCCACATTTTATCCTATGATATTTCTCATCTAGATTTCCAGGTATTTGAATATAGCTGCTATCCGTGTTTTACAAGTGGGAGAGCTGTGACAGCAGACACCTGCCTCAGTGTCTCACAGCAGAGCAGCAGCAGAACCTGGAAATTATTTTATATCTCCTGATATTCAGAGATGCCTCACTGAATCTGATGCTTTGGGAAAACAAGATTCTTGAAAATTAATTTAGAAAGCTTAGCATGTTAACATTATTTATTTATATAAAAATGGCTGTATCAAAGTTTCCCTAAAGTTGCCTTGAACACTGTTCTTACAGCAGGTAAGTTCAAGAAAAGACCTAGAATATCCCTACTAAACCGAAGATGAAGGAAAAAAAGAAAAACAGTGATAGCCCATGGGAATAGTAGAAAACAAGAAAGCAAAGTACAGCAGCTGAGCCTACAGTGTTCAGGGCTAAAACCATACTTTTCTGACAGCTTCAGAGTAGCCTCTGAGTCATGGCCACTTCATCAGTTCTCCAAAAGAAGACTTTCCAAGGCTTCAGTCATACTGTACAGGAGTGTGCTTTATATCTGTTGGCTGAAGGGACACCTTTCTTTGGGGGTGATTAACCTAGGTTGGTTACCTCAATTTACAGCAGTGAAATCTGTCATTTAAACTGAGCTCTCAGTGGAATTCCCAGCCTGTGGGAGAATCTGAGCTTGAATTCATCTGCTCAAATAGCTAAAAATCCAATAAACTTCTTTCACTGCTCTTTTAATCCAGGTTAACTATACTTAATTTAGCTATAGGACAAACACACCACTGATATAAAGAGCAGTAAGCAGTCATTTGGTACCTCAGTGTAAGCCCATGAGAACAACTGAGGACCATTTTGAGTTACATGCAAGACAGTCAAGCTAAAACCAGGCCCTGTTACTGCTGGGGCAGCCATTATTTAGGTTTTCCAGTTGTCTGTTCCAGGCATATCTGTGCCTGAGGCCTGTTTTGGCTAATTCAGGAGTTTGTTTCAGAAGAAAAAACTTAACCTCAGTGGCTGATTTGTTGGGGAATTCCATCTGCATCCTCAGAATTAAAAAAGGTACTAGATACTGGTGCCTGTAGATAGTAAATTCTATAGATTATATCCCTGAATTATTCACAGTAGCTACCAGGGCTATTTTTCCACACCTTTTATACAACCAGGCCAATGTCATCTCCTCTGGGTGAAAAAATAGTCTCTGTTAATTGGTTTCATCTTGGCCAATCCCTGGCAATGTTCAAGGCCAGGTTGGATGGGGCTCTGAGCAACCTGGTCTCGTGAAAGATGTCCCTGTTTGTGGCAGGAGAGTTGGAACGAGATGATTTTTAAGGTCCCTTCCCACCCCAAGCAACAATTAATCTATTATTTTATGTTGAGTTTACAGAAGCCATCACCTAAAAGAAAGTGATCCCTTATAGGGACGGAATAAGAAGCTAAGTACAACAAACTTTTTTTGCAATACATGATCAATTAAGGTCTGGAGAAAATTGAAGAAAATCAAGTTTAAATAACAAAAGCATTACTTTTTCTTTTTTTTTTTTTCCAATATATTTATGCTGGAAGGCCAGCAGCAAGTCACAGAACACTAATTTTTAATAACCACAATACATCTAGGAATTTCAGTTATGCTGACTGAAATTCAGTTTGTTGTGAGCAAATTGGTAACAAGGCCTGTTATTAAGATTACATAATACTTCCGATTTATATGGTCCTGTTTGAAGTCCAGGAAACTCATAAAAAACTGAAGCCACTAAGACTTGAGTTCTCCATGCTCAGGGCATGCCCCTCAGGCTGAATGTGTTTGGACATTTTCAGCCAAAATGATTTGGTCACCCTTAAGCCCAAAGTCAGTGGAATCCTTGCTGTTACTTGACTCCCTAAACTCCCCATCTGTTTTAATAAAAAAAGGTGACACTCTCAGATCATTTTAGTGTTTTGAAGCATTCATAACATTTTGAAACACTGAGACTGACAATAGGACAGAAGAGGTTTTGCCATGTTAGGCAGGCACAGTGTGTCATGTCCTTGAACTGCAGATTAATTCAAACCACCTTAAAACCACTTGAAAAAACAGTTTGTAGGCACTCAGCAAAATTCCCTTCAGTTTTGCAGTGAAAACTCCCTCAAAGATCTTGACACTGAGCACATGGCCAGCATTTCCAGCTGCTGGAGGATGGAGATCTGGGGTGGGTTGGTCCTGGCTGGATTCCAGGTGCCCACCAAAGCTGCTCTATCACTGCCCTTCTCAGCTGGACAGCAGAGAGAAAATATAATGAAAGGTACATGGGTTGAGATATAGGGAGAGAGAACTCACCAGAGTTCTTCATTCCCCCACCTTCCAGCCCTGTGAGCAAGCAACAATTTTAAATGAATGCAATGTAGTGCAAAAAAACCCCCAAAATACCCCCAAACCAAATATTTCTATGCAGGAAAATAGGTTTGGGAGAGAAGGATGGGACAAAGGGGAGAAAAGGCACCAGGGCTGGCTGAGGAGACCATGCTTTCCATAGGAATGAGTTAGACCACTGAGGAGAAAGGATTTCTGATGTTTCAATAGTCCCTCAGTCTGAGAGCCAGGGAAGGACCAATGCTTCTGAAACGCTGAACAGTTTGTGCTGTGGAAAGAACATCTGCTTTCTGAAATGAAATATTGCTGAGTTTTTCATGGGTGATCAATGGCTGCCAAGGAAAAAGGTGGAGAGAAGATGTGTCAGCTTGGATTTGAATTCGTGAAAAAAAAATCGTGAAGCTCAAGGAAATATTCAAGCATTTGGAACAAGGCTTCTTGGCTGGGTCCAAATTAAAACAGAGTTGTACAGGAAGAAAATTCAAGCGAAAGTTGATCAAAACCTGGATTTTAAGTCTGTCCATCAATGACGGAGTGATCATTAAAAATACACATTTTTGCAGTGGTCATGAATACTGTGCTTTGGTTTTGTGTATGTAAAACATATGATTCTGCAGAAATCCTAGCTGCAACTCACATGAAGACCTAGGCACTGAAATGATAAAATCCTGATGCAACAGCCAGGAACCTGAAAAAATGCAGGAAACAAGTGTGTCATTTCAACTCAATGAAGCCAGGGGCTTAATTATTTTTTTGGATGTAAAATGGCTACTGCATCATCCTCTCACCTCATGGGTTTGGTGTGAAGCTAGAAGGAAGCCTTTGCAGTGCTTCAGAACTCGGTGACAGGCACTGCCAAAAAAAGCTAGGGGAAAAATAATTAACTCTTTCTTCAGAGTTTTAGTAATGGGGTGCAAAAGGCCTCATGCCAAACAATGAAGATTATCAAATTATTAAATGAAGGTTATTAAATGAGTGCCATCTATGGTGTTCATCAAATGAAGCAGGGATCCTGTCAGAAAACTACTGTAGGATCATAATTAAAACAGGCAAAAGAACTGCATTAAAACCACATAGGCTGGCATGTGCAGGCAGGAATTACTCCATGGGTCCTTAATTTTGCAGGCTTAAAAAGGTTTATTTTTTTTTAATATGCTACTGTTAGTATTTAAAAATCTAGAATGAAGGAATGGATAGATTAATGCACTGGATACAGCCTTTATCACCTGACTTAGCTCTTCTAATTGACTGTGCAGAGTCAAAGCCAGGACATGCTGTAATAATGAGCACAGATTTGCTTAGAATGAATATTCCCAGTTGTATGCAACTGCTTATATCTATTACAGATCACTCCAAAATGCCTGACTCTACAATGACACTTTAACAAGGTTCACAGTCCTCCCCTCTTAGTAAGACACAGAATACATCAATAGCTCTTAATTTCCACTGGGCATTTCTTTAATAAAAGATGTCAAAGAAGTTTCTGTTTATTCAATGAGCCTTCCCACCTCTTTTGACAGTTTTTTTTTTTTGTTTTTCAGAGTTTAAAAACATGACTGACTGAAAGATGTTTACATCTGTCTCCAGAGGACATCAAATTTTGTTAACGCTTCTTATGGACTACTGTAAGGTTTTCAGGAGTTACAAAATAAAAAAAATCAAACACCAAAAACAAGACCCTTCTAGAGCACAGAGCATTCACAGGAATTGCTTTATCTATGTTGTGAATATATCCACCTCTGGGTCTTAAGAAAGCATCTGTTGAACCTTTCTTATAAACATCACAATGAGAGACAGGGCTGGAAGAAAAGGAAATTACTGTGTCTGACTGCAGACAATTGGAAAGACAAAACACCATTAACCAAGATGGAATTCTCCCTGTGCCCCAAGACTGACACACCTAAACTAAACTAAAAATTAAATGAGATGCTTACATTTCCAGAAACAGGCAGGACTTTAGGGTTTTCCTATCACCCTAAACTGCAACCCTAATAAGAAAGTTTTCTGTGGCAGAAGTTCAGTATGAGCTTTAGAACAGCCTCTATTACAAATGCAAAAGGAAATAACTTGTGTATTTGCTTTGATGGATTTGTTAGATCAAATCCAAGACAGTGAGTTATAGAACACATTCCCTACTGTTAGAGAAAGCCAGAATTTCAACCAAGTCCTTAACCAGACATCAAGGAATCCATTTTTCATTGTTCATCTCTCTAAACTACATAGAAAGATGGCTCCTGACTTCTCCTGTTTTAAAAGCAAACTTTCTCCTCTAAAAAAATCTTCTACAAACAGGAAAATAAAGAGAAACCTGAACAAATAAATCTGATGACATTCACTGTCTTTGTACAAATGAAATCAGCCTTTTTTTTGCATAGTCTCATTTTAATAAGATTATTAGGGAGCAAATTTAAGTAAATATCTCAAGATTTGGAAGACATTTATAATCCAAGCTGTTCAGTACCAAAGGAGAATGAAGTCAGCAGGTAACCATAGAAAGAATCAGATTTGCAGCCACTAAGCTTACCTCAAGTTCTAGGAACTTGATCATTTGTCCAGGAGTATTTTTGCACTGTGTAGCTGGTAATATGATAGGGGTTTTTTTTTCACAAAACGCAGGTATTTGTTTTGTCAGCATCATGGAAGGTGACACATCTGTTCAACTTATTCATTCAGGCCAATTTCCTTCCAGCTTTATTTATGAAGAATATGGCTTTCAATGTTTCTTTCTTAACATAAGAGGAAGGCAGGCAAAACATTTTCTCTCAGTCATGTGTCAGATAAGAATAGCAGGAACTTGTCTATAAGTATTTGAAATCCTATTCAGATTTTAGACATTTTGTTCAGATACTGATAGAAGTCTCTCATTCATGTCCAGATTTAAAAAATAAAAGACCAAAAAAAGATGGGGTACTCCACACCTGATGGAAACTCAACCTGGGATTTTTTTCTG
The DNA here is from genome assembly GCA_024734555.1 of Trochalopteron elliotii. Classification (NCBI taxonomy): domain Eukaryota; kingdom Metazoa; phylum Chordata; class Aves; order Passeriformes; family Leiothrichidae; genus Trochalopteron; species Trochalopteron elliotii. Next base: position 1,956,074 of record JANPWX010000593.1, on the reverse strand, counting down.
TTAGCTCTTCTGTGCAAAACAAATCAAGCTAAAATAAACCCAACTTTTTATGTTATACCTTCTGTATCATCAGAGCTGAATGCAAAAGATTTGGTTTTCATAAAAGTAAATGAAGGACTGATCTGTTTCAAAACATATCTTTGTGCCTGTTTTGAATGAGACAGGTTTAATTTCCTTCACAGTAGTTGGTATGGGACTGCGTTTTGGATTTGTGCTCAAAACAATATTGATACATACAACTATTTTTGATATTGCTGAGCAAGTGTTACACAAAGCCAAGGCCTTTTCTGCTATGTGAATTATGCTAAAGAAAAAATTGACCTATAGAACTACTATTCTGTAAATTACAATATATTTCCATCCATTGGTTTCATTTACAGTAATTTGCCTTCAATAGCACATTATGGAGGAGAATGTCATTGCTCACGTTTGCTCTGCAGAAATAACCTCCCATTTACAAATTTGTAAATTCTTTCACCTTTCATGAACCTGATCCTAATAATAAAAGAAAGGGTAAATGGGATCTCCAGGTTATCAGTTCCTGAGCAGCAAATGTTAAATGCATGCCATCTTGAGTCCTGGGCATTTCAGTGTGTTGTATCCCAAAAGACCTCTGGAACAATCTGTGAGCAGGGCCCAGCACTGGCATCCACTGACACTACCCAGGGTGCAAATTGCAAAAAGGAATTTGAGGAGAATATGAGGCTATTGGGCAAGAAACTGCTTACTACTGATTTAGAACTGTTCAGTACCTGTTATTTCCTTCCTTATTTACACTTCAGTATTGACACCTGAGCTGAGAAAATAGTGGAAAAGCTCAAGAAAAGGCCTCTAGCATAAGAATTTCAGACAAATCTGGTCAAAGATATTGACAGAGTATCTTAGTTTTTTTGTTAGAGTTCAAGAAGTTACTCAGGAATATTTAAGTTTTATATAAAACTCTCTTGCAGCATGATAACCTGTTTCATAAGCAATGAATGAAAATCTTTGTCATGTCTTCTGCAAGTAAAATCATCACCTTTTTTCATATAAACTTCTCAAATTATTTCTTTCAAACATGCACTGCACAGCTGGAGTTTCATTAAACATTGTCAAAGATGAGATTTTTGATGTTTCCACCTTAAAAATTTTGTTCTAATGGTATCCTAACACATAAAGGTAACTGTGTGGATTACACACACGGTAAGAAAGAAAATTATATATATTCATTATGCTGTTCTGGTTTATTTTAATCTTTTCAGTCTCTACTTAAAATTGTTGTGGGAAAAAAAAATCAGTAGAAAAGTATCCGTAGTATAGAATGGGTGATGGAGAAGGCCTTTCTGAAATCTTTGAAATTACCTAGTCACCTAAATAGAATTATCAACTATTTTATCTTCTAATCTTTCTTGCTTTGTCCTAGTCTGTGATGTTTTCCATATGGAGTAAATCTGGAGAAAAAGAAAAAAAAAACCCAAATGTTTTGGTATTTGGTTTCAAGAGGAGAGAATACATTTTATAAACATGAGGAAGGATTGTGTACTATGCAGGAAGTTAAAGAACACAGCTTCAGATACCTTCGGGGGATTTTATCCAGACAGTAAAACAATTGCTTTATTATCAACCTCAACCTCACTTCAAGACTTGTTCCTTTCTAAGCTGTGCTTCTTCAAAGGGTAATGGATGTATCTGTGTGAATGAACTTTGCAAAACTGAACCTTCAGCCCCCCAAAACTTGATAACACAACCCTAAATGAGTTTGTAAGTGGGAATAGTCCTCTTGATCTCATTTCAGCACTGTTAACAGACTGCAGAGGAAAAAGTCCAATGGAGTAATCCTAGAAGTTATTTAAATACAAAAGTCTATTCAGATCAATGCATTGTTTTGCAGTCTGGGAAATGCCATCAGTTGACCTTCTACATAATCTCCTAAGGAGCTTCAATATGCCTTTGTTTATTCAATTAATTTATGAAAGTAGAGAATCTTTATTTTTTTATGCAAGAATAATTCTCCTTCCCTAGTCCCAGATGTTTTCCTGGATGTAATTTCAATGTCGTGTGTCTTATTTAATGCTTTTGATTAAGTTTGTAATGCATTTAAAATACCAGTGTGTCCAATCAAGTGCAAAGAGACGTGCAAATGAAGTGGTTCATGCAATGGGAATTAAATCTTACACTGCCTTGTCACCTATTCTTTTAGGAATGAATTTCATTTACAGCCTAAGCTTCCATCACACATCACCAGCCATGCAAACAGAGTAGCAAACACATTGTATACTCATTGAATGTGGATATGGATTGCAGAAAATCTATTACATATATATTTTTAAATAAACATCTTTGGTTTTGCAGTTGAACCACAGCTACTCCTTCCTCTTGAAAAGTAAGAAAATGTACAAAATAATACTTCAAGGCTTTTGAGAAATACTGCAATTAAAATTTGTAGAGCTCCCTTAAAAAGAGAACTAATTTGGCAGCAGACTCAAGTCTGCCAGAAGCCCTTCTTTCCAAAGCATCTTCACACCAATACTCAAGTAAATTTTAGAAGAGGAAAAGCCTCTGTTAAATTAAGGGCTGGGATATAACAGTGAGCCAAACCCTAAACTTTCCTAAGTTAGGCCAACAGAGCAAGGCTGACATCAGAGAAATGGGTGAAATACACTGGCTGAAGATGTAATTCAGCATCTAGGGAAAACAAGCTTCAACAGTGTGGACATAAATAGTAAGAATAGTTCCCTATAATGCTCTGTACTTTATTTCTGTTTGCCTTCTTCTCCATCAGTGTCTCTTAATGAATTAAAATGAATTAAAATAACTTCCAGCTTTCAATTTTGCTTCTTCATGTGGTGTGCTTGCCCTATGTATACAAAAGAATGACAAGTGTTAGGGCAAGATAAAATCCCTGTATACCAAAACCTGTCTCTGGTATGATGACATGCCAAAAAAAAAATCATTGCAGCCAAAGTTCAGCCTTAAGGATGGCAGGGATTGCACGTGTGTGTGCTTTAGGTGGTAGCACAATGTCACCTGTGTCCCTGCATCTTTGTGCTGGAATGTCAGGGAGCAGCCACGTACTGGAGGTATCAGAACAGCCCTCTCTGCAAAGCCAGTGCTGCCTACAAAAATTCAGGAGACCTTCTGGAAGTGTCTGTAGCCCTGTGCTTCCCAGCCCTGCAGCCAGGAGCTTCCCTTCGGAGGCTGTCAAGGCTGACAGAGTGGATTTTGTGGTCAGGCCATCTGGCCACTACAATGACATCATCTACCCTCTTCATGCAGTCACTCAGGAAGCACGAATCTCTCTCTTGCTCTGGGGACAAAAGAGGGCAGAATAAGGAGCTGGGATGAAAGACCAGCTGGTTGACTAACTGAAATGAACACTGACACATCCAAGCTGTCCCCAGCTCCATCTCCTCTCAGATTTGTTTACACATTCTCTCTTCATCACAGGTCACATAAGGGAAAGAAACACAATGCTGATAACAACATAAGACCAGGAAACAAACAATCAAACATTCACACATTACAAAGCTGGAGGCACTAAATGACTTTTGCAGTGATCTTTGGTGGTGCTTGCAGGGTTAATTAGTGACAGGAACAACCTTGAGTTACTAAAACCTCATCACAATTTTAATGTATCTTTTAGGTTGGTAGGAACTGAGTTACACAAATAATCTTGGTATTTGTGATCCTTCACGAAACAGCCATTTTGACAGCAGCTGGAAGTGCTTGCACTTAGTTCAGCTGCTGCATTGCTAAATTAGTTTTTTGTAGTCCTGTTGCTTTGAATAATACAGTAAGTAAAACATTTAGCACAAACTTTCCTTAGTTATGACACTTCTATATTTTAGTTAGGTTGAACTATGTATCCTGTCCTGAAATAAAGGTTGTCATAAAGAGGCACTCTCAGGCAGGAAAAAGACTCCCAAAATAATCAAGCTGACAGTGATTTTCTGTTTTCTTTTGTTATTATTGTAACTGCAGTTGCCTGATGACAAACTTTTCCTCTTCTCAAACCAAAATTCTCTTCGTCTTCATAAGGTCACAAGAATGTATTTACAACCTCAGATTCTATTGTCCCTGAAATGCTTATGTGGATGCTTGTCCTTTTTAAAAATAAGTGTTTATACAACAATCCTGTTATGAACAAGTACAGGAGTAGCAGAGCCCCAATGATTGAAGTCACTAAAAATCCATGGCAAGTGGAAGATCACTGGCTGTGGCAAACTTAAACCCAGAACACAGACATGGCTACAAGGTTCATGAGGAATTTTAGGACCTATTATGCCCATTCTTGAAAAATGCACATTATTTAATAACTTTAATATCCACTAGTATCTGGCAATATTCACACACTAATTGGTGTTTTTCTCCCCAGCTTTACCTCTGGAGATCTAAAAGCAGGGCAAGGCAGGTGATATCCAGGTCCCTGTGTCTGTAGGATGAATTTACTGCTTCCTGCTCTCTCCACCCAGTTCCAGTAGCTCTCACAGGACAAGCTCCAAAAGAAAAGTCACCAAATATGAGCCCCCAGGGTATTTTTTCCATCTGTTAATTGCTACACAGTTTCTGATCACTTTTCTCCTCCCGTTGTTTTTTCTAGCTTTCAGGATTTATTGTGATATTCATGATGTTTGTTTTAGGCCTGAACAGCTGGAATGGAGAGAACCAGCATTTCACAGCTTCAATTTTTTAAGGAAAGCCCATCACATCACAGAGCATCAGAATGGCTCAGAAAAATGAAAGAAAAAACCTCTATTTTCCAGGCTAATTTCGCAATTTGAACAGGAAGGGAACAGGGAAGCTGGTCTTCATCTTGAGATTTTTCTTAATCCACAGGCAAGAAACACATTTTTGTTATTGTTTGAAAGAAATACAGTTCCTCTTGGTATGAATAAGCCCTGAAGAGAAAAATGCTGTTTTCCAGTGGATGAAAATTCTTCCTCCAGAACTCCTGGAAACCAGAGACATGAAGATTACATAGGTGATGCTTATCTGCATCACAAAAGATAGTTTAGATCTGATTGTGAGAATGCTTTATGAGACTTTAAGATAAATCTTGTTTATGAGAGTCATATTTACTTGGGCAATTTTGAATATTTCATTGGATTAATCAGATACATGTAAGAGAAAATTAAGGAAGCCTTTGAAACCACAGTTGCTGTCAAAAAGACTCTATAACTGTTCTTTGACTGAAATATATTTTCATCATTCATCTCGATTTAATTTCTTCAATGGCTTCTGGGTGAGAGATGAAGGAAATTATTTCTGAGTGCTATGGCTCAAGTCCTCGGAAAACACATGACATATTTCTGCTATTTCACATGCTAAGAGAACACATTCAGAGCTGGATGATGATGGAAGAAACAGGAAAAAATCTTTACCTGGACAATTCAGAGGCCAAAAGGGAGCAATCCATGAAATTCTCTTGGGCCAATTTCTTTGTTGATGTAAGAAAGGGAAAGCATGTCCACCAATTGCAGCAGGGGAAAAAATAGTCTAACCAAAACAACCCAGTAATAAATAAATACAGTTAGCACACTGGCCTCAGAACAGCTGCTGAAACAGAGAGCACTGTGCCCTTTCTCATGTCCTAACAGACAAAAATACATAGTTCTGTTTTACACCACAACTATCTCTATCTAAATATGAAAACAGAGGGGAAAAGGTGAATAAATAGATTTAAAAGTATGTGTCCAGAGAGGCCTGGATCTTTTATGTGTAGAGTTTTATTTACAATCTTTTCTTTATTTATTTATTTTTTCACTAGTTCTAGTAATGCCCTCACAGTGCATCCTCAAAAGAATCAAAGTCTTGAACGTTTTCATGAAGGCAGCAAAAGAAAACTATATTGATTATAAAATGTTTAGTGCAATTAAAGATGAATTTACTCAATTTCTTTCCAAAAGACTTGAGTGAGAAATCCTTAATCAGGGAGAGAGACCTCTGCCTCCTCACTTCAGGCAATTCAAAGGAAACTTGTCCTCATTAATTTCTCACTGCCAGACTGAGTCCCATGTTTCCAGCTTGGCACAGGGACTTCACTGCCTGACTCTGTGAGCTCTGGCAGAAGATTTCAAGGGGGGCCCAGAGGTCTCAGCAGACCCCTCCAATTTCCTCCCCGCCCTGCACATCCTGCTGAGGGTGCACAGAAGTCAACCTCATGCCACCTTCTCTGCCAGCCTCTTATGGTACCCATGTTTTAGTCCTGTTTTGTCTCTTAAAAACCCCAAAAGTTTTACATTAAAAAAGTTATTCATGTGCCCCATGTCCATGTGTCCCTTCAGGCAAATCTTTTTCTGGCTTGTTCAGAAAAAGCACTCTGGAAAATTTGCAGCACAACCAGCAGAGCCTGTGCCATTTCCTAAATCCTATGTGCACTCCAAAGAAGTTCTGCTGATTTAAACAGCAGAGCCTTGGGGTCATGACCCCTTTCCTTGTCCTAAAATAAAGTTTTATAAAATAAGTTTTCAGAAGCTTGTGCCTGACATTTTTTTGGTAAAACAAAAAGAGGTTCAAAAACTCTTGCAAATGGCTACCTTCACCCAAAACAAAAAAAAATCTACCTCAAGGGAAGTGTTCTTCAGTGTCACAAATGACAGATTAACTGGAGAGCAAGGGAGCCACAGGAAGGAGCTGACTTCTGGCTGTGACTCTATAATGAAAGCTCAAACTCCTCAAAAAGAGACAGGCCACTGCACCTATTTCTTTAGTACTGAAAATGTTGCGAACCTCTGTCACAGCTAAATGAAGTCTGGAACAAACTTTGTGAAGTAGCCCAGAGAAGGAGAGTGGTTCTTCTTTTGTTTTGTCTTGAGAGATACTAATCTAATATTTAACAGATAGGAAAAACACAGCCTGAGAATTTGTGGATCACAAAAGTGGAAAGCTAAGCAATTATTTCTAATGGTACTTTTTTTTTTGATGGACAGCTAGTTTAACTGCTGATATTAATTACCTCTGGCTCACATCAGCTCTTTCCTTGTGCTGAGGGATGTATAAACATTGCTTCTTGTCTGACTTGAAAGACTCCAGGCAACCTGAAGCTTGAAGAGCTCTCCTGGGGTGTGTTAAACATAGCTCCCACTAGTCCTGGGGCCATTTACACCCTACCCTTCCCTGGTGCACAGGAGTCATTCATTCTTGAAACACAGGCCATGATGAACATGGATAAAAGCAGACTAGGTTCAAGAAGAGGATCAGAAGTTGATTCTGACAGATTTTTTTATCAGCCTACAGAGCTGAACAGCTGAAAGGTGATTTTCAAAAATGTGGAGATAAAGCATATAAATTCACATTTTTACTCCTTAAGGGAAGAACTCATTTAACAAAGCTCAGCAAATTTAGAGAAAAGTAATTATCCTCCTGTTCCAGATAGCACTGGATATTTTGAACTAGGAAAGTTTAACAGAGTTGAACATAAAATGTACCGAGCAGGTGGTTTTTATTAAGATTTCTGATGTCATGCATTACTTGGAAGCCACACAAAGCATGCAGGGAACATTGTGAAATGAAGTTAACAAGAGGGTCACACACTCTGTAGCTTCTGTAGGCTGAGCTTGCAGCATGCCAAAGAGGTTTTTTGCCTTCCTCCCGGGTCTCTCCTCCACACTCCCCATCTGTCTAAACCAACTTTTATCATAAAGCCCCCTTCCCCCTTCCCAGAGGTGCTGTGTCTTCCACATCTCTGTCTCACTCTCATAGTTAACGTGTGAAATTTCTCCCCATTCACTTGCACTGTCCCATCCCACAGCAGAGTCCCCCCTGTGCAGCAGCTCCTGGTCTCTGGCATAGCTGGATCCTGCAGGTCAATCTTACATCGATCTTCTGGAAACTCCTGATGTTACAGATCCACTCCACCCCATCCCTTACTGCCTCCTTAGTGGCCTTGAATTTGCCCCAGTGTTCCTTCTTACCTGGCAGCTGAATCTCCACTTTTTCCCTGCCCCACAGGGGCCAGAGAAATTTTTGTGTTTTGGAACCCATTTTTCCCCAGTAACAGAGGCCTCTTTCCTTGGCTGTGCTTGCTCCTGTTTGCTGTTTCTGTCCCTGCTGATGTTTGAGCTGTTGTCTTTCTTTCCCAGGATATTCTTACTACACAAACTACTCCTCCACACTTTCTCACATCTCCCATTTGCCCCTCCATTTCCTAACACCAACACATTTGTAGGAGGCAGACCAACAGAATAACACCACCTTGAACCACTGTGAGAAGAAGATGGCATTTCTACTCTGCTGTACAGGAACCATAACCAGGTCTCTGATCCAAAAGCACTCCAACTGTGGCTGTATTCAAGAGAAAACAGCAGCTCCACATGTCTCCCATTTTCTTTTATTACTTTTCTGTGAAATCAAGGTCTTGGCTATCAAAACCTATAACTTTTCCTGAAGTTCCAAAAGCATTCGGATGTGATGTTCAGAAGTTGCTGTTCTGCAGACATACAGAGGAATGCCACTGGGTTGAGTCTGTGGCCTCTTGAGCTAAACCAAAAACCAGAACAGAGGTCCTCCTGAAATAATTCCACTCCAGCTGCAGAGTAAAATATGCCCTACTCACTTCCAAAACACAGGCAGTGAGGTTTCTGAAAGTGCACTCACAAAAGGCATGAAGAAAAAGAATGTAGCCTCTATCCCATGATCAAAGCTGACAATTAAGTCCCACTGAATTTTGCATACAACTTTTTTCCTGGATCCAATTGCAGGCCTTTATATTTACCAGGTTTTATATTTACAGTTCTGTGTAGGTCAGAGCCTGATCCAATCATCTACAAAGCCTGGGGGTGATGGCTGCTTTTAAGGTTCTTTGCCACCCTGTTTCATAGGTGGAGACCAACCAGAAGCTTGTAAACAGACTCATATGTCAACTCAGAACTTCTGGGGATTCTGTCTCAGACCATATCTGTCTGCTTCCTTTAATTAACAGCAAAAAAAGTTCATAACCATTAATTCTTTTTTTCTATATAACAGAAAAGGAAATTATGGCATGATTTAGAATTTTGTTTTGGAGCTTGCAAACAAAACCAAAAAATGTAAACTGGAGCTGTGCACTTCAAAGACTCTTTCCTCCACACAGATTTTTCCAATCTGTTCTTTATAAAGCAAAGACTGTCTGTCAAAAGTGACATAGAGCTGCTCTTTGCAAAGAAAAGGCTACTCATGAGGTCCTCATCCTATAAAACTAAATTTACTGCTTCTAGACAAATACTTTGTGTTTTATAGATTGATTATACTCTATAACAAGGAAGAGATTGCTACATAGCTGAATGTTAAACATGGTTCCAGTTGCACGGAGAAGCATAATTTGTTTTGCACATTTTCTTTTACCATTATTTCTTTCTTTTATTCACGCCCAATAGAAGACTTGCAAGCATTTATCCTGTGCTCCGGGCGCATTTGATATTCCCGTAAACAGACAGCAGAAAATATCCCCCTCGAATATGCTAGTTATATCTTAAGTGAAAACAAGCCCATGAGACCAGAAGCAATTTTCCAAAGTCTGCAGGTGCTCATAGGCCCTCTCAAATTTAAGAAATTTCAACTTTGACGTTTCTAAATAAAACCAGTAGGAAGAAGATTAGTCAATTACCAAATTATCTATGAGCCTTAAGAGCAAGACCAACATCTCAGACTTTGCTGAAAATCTCAGAGTTAGCAAATCTAATGACAATGATGAGAAAAAACTTCAGCTAATAACAACCTATCTGCTTCCAAGTATATTTAATATTCCCAAGAAGAAAGTGCTACATCAGTCAGATTCTCAGACAAAAGACACAGTATTCAACATAGATGAAAAATACCTCAATCACTCAGGAATTAAAAACATTCTTACTGGCCTTGGAGCTGTCCCAAGGTGTACATGCAAAAGAAAATAAAATGTATTCTCTATGAAGAGCCTGAGTAGAGTACCCACAAGGAATAAGAGCTGAAGGCACCAAAACCCTCTTGAAAACTATCCTCTAGAATCTCTCTTACAAGGCACAAGAATGAAAACACTTCACATTGACTTTGCATTTTTCCCAGTCCTAAAGAAAAGATAAAATAACATCCTCTTGAGATCAGAGAAAGACAACAGCTCTAAAAATACCATCAGGGTTATAAAAGCTCGCATTAAAAGATCAGACTCACCATCTGTATGGCACCTGGGCTGCTACACAGACTACCTGGCCCAAGAAGTGCAAGTAACTCAAGTGGAACTCACTCATGAGCTTGAACAAGAGGGAAATACTGGCATAAAATGGACCCTGACTTCACTGCCTACATCCTGCAAACACTTCAGGAGCAACAGCTGCCCCCATGTTCCCTGAAGAAAAACTGAGTTTCCTAAAAGGAGAAAGTAATGGCAGCTGATCAAAATACCAGGTTTCCATTTTCCTGCTGTTAGCAGAGGGTGCTCACCTGTGGAGCCAGAGTGGATCAAAGCCAAAGGTTCACTGTGTAGACAAGACCACCTTTCTCTATCTTGAACCAAGCAAGGCTTGTTGGTCAACATTTATTTAAAAAAAAAATCAGTATTTCTTCTGCCATCTTCCTAGAAAGGAAAAGGCAGGAGAGAGTTGGAAGGGAAAAGGGGGAAAGATAAAGCAAAACTACTCCTCCCCAGAAAACACATCAATTGATCACCCATCACCTATCCCTCTGGCAATTATTGTAATTCCCTTTCACGTCACCTGTGTTTTTTCATCTTTACCAATTAACTGCTGAGGCTGCATCAGCTCCAGTACCTGCTCCTTACACCCACCAAAGTCAATACAACGGGGTGAGAGATGGCAATTCTAAAACTAGAAATCCAATTGTCATTTACTGTGTTCTGAAATTACTGGCCTTACAATAGATCTCTTTGCAAATGTTTAGCTTTCAGGCAGCCCAGCTGACCTAATTGTCTGTGGGTTTGATCTTTTGTATGCATGCTTTATCTTCTATACGTTTGTGTTCTGGTAAACACTGCATGCACATTACGAATTACCCTGAGATGATGCATCTTGCAACTGGGCTTCAGCCACAGGTTCTGCTGAAACCTGTGACAGTCACAGGAGGATGAGTTACTGTCCACAGCAGAGGTGTACTTGGGCTTCAAAACTGAGTTGTTTTTTATGGCACAGCTTGTTGATTTTTACTTGCCTTGTGGTGGATAGCTAAATTTAATATAATTTTTTTAAAATTTAATATTAACTTGACTGGGTTCTCCTAGTTAGATCTAGAGTGTGGTATGTGTTTGGGGTTTTTTTCCTGAAAGACAGAGGTGGCCAATCTCACTGAAATTGAGCTTAGCCAGGCAAAGCTTGTGGTTTATATTAAAAAAAAAAAAAAAAAAGGAAAACCAACAATATCAACCCACATTTATCATACAAAATCAAGAAAGATAGTAGAACACCTAGCCACCTTCCCATTCTAATGAAATTTGCCAGCAGTTTTTCAGTCTGATCTTGGGCTTCTCATGCATAAAGTTCACGTCAGCTAAAATTCATAAAAGCATCTTTCTTCTGGTACTGGGATTAAAAGAAATAACTGTGCTACCTAAGACATGTTACTGGACCTCTCATGTACCAGAGACAAAATTACATGTTTTGAGATGAATAGCATTTTAAGAGCCAGAGAGAAATGCTTTCCTGAATAGCCCCTGTAATGAAAAAGTGTATCCCCAAAACTGAACATATCTCTGCAGTGAAAGCAATTTTTTAAAAATAAATTTTCAGGAAAACCAAAAGGAAACTTATTTAAAAAAAAAAAATCAGTAACATTGCTTTTTTTTCAGTATATCTGAAATGTTTTCTTCACTTAATCTTCCTTTATGATGCAGCAGAGCACTTTCAAAGCTGGCATTTGCATCTGGCTACCTTCTGCCATGGTACTAGGAGCTGACATCCAGCAGAATTCCATTTAGATGCTGGGGACCAAGCTCCAAGGCACAGTCACCTGACCCATGGCACAGAGAGTGTCTTGGGAGATGAAGCCCAGACAACAACAATGATAAATCCATATTGTTATTTTATTTATCCTCCCACCTTCATATGTCAATGATGGAGTGAGTTTCCTTCACACCTTGCTGCTGTCTTATTATAGTAACTACAAAAAAAAATGCATCTTCATTAAAAGTTTTGCTGTGATATCGTTGTTATTAGAAGGGATGGGGAGACTTACTCACCTGCAAGAAAAGTACGTCCAAGGATTTTTGGATTTACTTCATGAAGTGTTTCTTTTTCTCACATGGCATTTGAATATCATAAAAATGCTGGCTGTGTAATTAATTTAGTTACATGGTATGTTGCACAAGTGCATGAAGTCCTTGAAAAATAGATTCGACTGAGAAAAACACATTTTTTTGAGAAAAGTGGTACTTTGCTGTTCTAAATTTCCATAAACAAGCATTTAAAAAATCCATAGTTTTAAATAAAAGCTGTATAAAAAGCATCTGTCCTTAAACAGAAACAATTCCATCTGTCAGTAATATAATTTGTATTTCTCAAAATTTTGCCATGACTGTGCAAATAGTAAAGTGTGGCAGCAGACAACAGCACAAGACTCCAGTTTATTGAGTGTTTAGCAGGATCTCTGTTTCTCTTAGAAACTGAGCCCTGTATTTCCACTAATAACAGTCTTGGGGTGTGTCTTCAAAAAAAAAAATAAACTGACCACAAACCAAAACTCAAAAACCCCCATGAAATAGCAAAAATAGCACAGCAAGATCCTTTCTCAAACTGAACTGCAGCATAAAAAAGTCAATTTTAATATTCCTCATTTCTTCTGGAAGCACTAGTTGCTATCCTTTGCCTTAAGAGCTCTGCTTTTATGTTTCCAAGGCTGGGTGGAAAAACATCGTCTTTTCTAGGTCACATATTATGTGGTTTCTTATCCAGCAATGTCCTGCTCAGTGATTAGCCAGTTCTCCTTTTGACATCAGGGTGCTGGTGTCCTGAGTCTGTACCAGGCAGCTCAGATGGAATCAGCAGCCATTCCTTATGCTGAATGCTTTTACTGTGTAATTATCTGTGTTTGGTTTGGACTGCTTAATATGCACAAGGCTCATAAAAGTGGCAGAGCATATCAGAATTATTGCATAGACTATTTCATGGCACTTTTGCCACCTTGCTTTCAATTTATTTAAGCTGTTTAGCAATAATAATAATTATAATTATAATTATAATAAATTTTCTATCCTGTGGATGATAACTGCAATTAGCAATGCATTCTCAGCTGACTTGGCTGGCTGCTGTACCAGACTCACTGTAGAACTTCACTTCTGTCTTCTCCAGCAAGTACAGTTATGCACTGGCATCTTGGGGTGCATCTTATCACTGTTTCTTTTGGGTCTGAATTTTAGACTGTGTCCTTTCCCATATTCTGTTCTTGTGCCTCGGTTTTCACATCTGTTTACTTCCCATTAAGTCTAATAACAGCACAAGATGAACTCTAATTGAGTAATCAAGCTTTACTGCAGAAAAGAAACCAAAGAGGAGAGAAACATGTCCCACTGAACAACCTTCCTGTCCAGTTTCCCTGGTGGTAGTAAATAGTATCTCTCAATTCTATTTAGAAGAAAACTCCAGCTACAGAGAACCCATCTGAATACAGTCCTTACCCAAAAAATCTCTCTCTTGGACTTAGACCATTAGTCTTTTTCTACTCCTTTGGGGCCAGAGTGTGATTCAGAGTTCTGATAAGAAGTTCTATATTTGTCTCCAGCAATGTGTGCTCTTTGTTCCTGAGGGGGTTTGAATATTTGGACACATTTTTAAAAGAAGCTATTCACCCTGTGGCAGGCACCATCAAACAAACTAATCCCAGTGGCACCTCTTTGGGTACCAGGCTCTTGGTAAATTCAAAAATACTCAAGTGCTATGATTTTGATAGTAGGATTATCTTGTTGGAGTAGTTTGCAGAACAAAAATTATTAAGAGCAACCAGCCAAAAAAAAGCCACAAAATAACCCTGCTACAAAAGCAGTCAGGCTGCCAGTGTGTTCTTTCAGTCTCCTGTAGATTTGGCACATATGTGTGTACATTTGCAGTTATGCTGGGCCAAATTTTGGAAATGCAACTAAAGCAAACATTCCAGCTGCCTAGACGTGGTATCTGCCCTGTGTTGGCATTAGTGCCATGCAGGAGCTCCACCATGTGATGCAGTTACAAGACTTGATACTTTGGGAGAAAATATCAATATAGTCCCATTAAAATAAGTTTCCATGTTATATCCTTTTAAACAAGAAAAAAAAATATGATTAAAATTTGCTTTCATTTGGAGCATGCTGGAAGGCAGGACTTCCATCCCATTATCTTCAGGCTTTAAAAACAGAACACTAAATTATATTCTCAAGTCCCAAAAGAAATAGAATTTTCTGCACAAGAAAAAGATGTATATTTTTAAATGTTCCACGTTGCATAGCATCTCCAAGCATTCAGTTCAACACACATGAGCTCATTAGAGTCCAATAGTACTGTTCAATACCTTGTACCCAATATATTTGCTGCTGCTAAAGGTATAAAGGTGCCATCAGAATTTGCTTGACTTTTTAAAATGAATTATTCTAAGATTGTATTTATCAGAATCCAGTAACTACTACCATAATCTTCACTGGAATTCACTTTGAGTATATCTTCTTGCATAGAACTATATAGTTCTATTGAATACCTATCCAGGGCCCTTTGTAATGTATCCTGATCTAGCAGCTTGGTTCTGAACTGGAATTCCTTTCTTGGGATTTTGGACCCCACTGATCTTCGGTATCACAAGTTGTTAATAGATTTGTTGAGTTTTGGTTTTGATATAAGAAATGCCATAGAAAGCAGCTTTATCCAAAGCTCTCAGTTCCCAAGAGCACCCTGCAAACCAGCAAGGTCTAACCAAAAGCTCGTCAGGCCTTCAACTCAGCTGAGCCCCCAGGCAGTAATTAGTCACATTAACAGCTCCTAGGTCTTAACTCTATCTGGTGTTTCAGATGTATTCTATTAGCTTGTTACAAATTAATTTTAAGAGATGCCATGTGGCTTTATGGCATTAGTAGTCCAAAGCATGTCACAGAACAACTAAGTGGCTAAAGATTAAACTTTAACAGGTGGGGACTGAACTGCAGTGCCCCTGTGTTTAATCACTCTTGTAACAAGACTTGTGGGAAACAAACCCACGCAGAGATTTGTTGTTACTCCATAAAATTTAAAATAAAACCAGAGAGAACTTAAAATGAAAATGCAGTTCATAAAACCAGTAAATTTACAAGAAATCATACTTTTTCTTCTCCAAACAGGATGAATTATCTGTGAAACATTATTATCTGGAATTACCATCAATTTAGCAAGCTAATAATTCAACACAGCACAGTTAAATATCTCTCAAGTGAAAATCTTACTAGAAGTAGTCCATCACATTGTTTCTCTGCTACTCTGATACCTTCAGATATTTTTTCTGACGTCCTTCCCTCTCTGCAGCAGATCACTTTATTTTCTTGAGCATGAGCTAGTTATTCCTTCTCATTATTTTCTCAGGAAGCTAGACTGGTAGATATCCATACTCTGCCCTTTACACTCTACTATGCTGCAGTGCCACATAGCTGAGCTGGAGGGATTCCATTTGCAGAGAAATCACCTACCTGCCAAACGAGTGAGAACTCCCATCTGTTCCATGCCGTGATTCTGCTGTAATTTACCAACATCTTGAGACAGCAACAAAATGCTTTGATCTCATATTTACTTAGTCAAATTACCATGAAAAATACATGGTCAGCTGTATCACCGTAAGTGAAACAACAACAACAAAAGAAAATCTGAAATTAAATTTCTCCGGTGACAGCATAGCTGAAATTTGTCTCAGAGTTCCAAGTCCTGGCACATTCCTAACAGCAACACTGTAATTGCTGTCAACATTAGGTAAAACCTTTGTTAAAGATGGAACAGTTTACTGGCAGTAGTTGTCATCTAAGCTTTTTTAGCTGTAATGCACAGAGGAAACACATGTTTTTAAGAATTCTCTGTAATCTAAGGTTAAAAATACCATGGTTATAAAAATCCTATGCCTAAAATATATTCTTTAAAGATCAAAAACTCAAAGTGACAGATATCACATAAAAATTGAAAGGTATTATTAATTTATAAGCTAAAGGCACACTGTGCACTATTAGTATCAGGATAGTAAGAAAAATGCACAAGTCCTGGAAGACAGAGGTTTAGATCACCCTATGCTAGGAACAAAAGACTGTTTAACATGTCCTCCTTGACTCAAATAAGAATAAATATATGCAAAATGTAGCAAATGCTACAGAGAAACTGCTTCTTACTGGAAAGCATCATGTATTCATTTTAAAGGTATTAAAAACCAGAAGGCTAAGCAAAATACAACCACACTCAGTACCCCACTAGTGATTACTGCTGCCCCCAGGCTGATGCTGACCATGTCTCACACCAAATGTATATCACCACAGGGTATTTTTAATTCCCAAGCAAATTTCTCAGTCGTAAATTTTCTGAAGTGTTTTGAAAAGTTACTGTAATTCCACATCCTTAAAAAAAAAAAAAGAAAGAAAATCCTTGGTTGCAAGTTTTACTCTCAGAATTTGGAAACATAATCGCCATATCTTATTGAAATGAACTGAGTCCGGTAGAATGACTTGCTTACCAAGTAGTCATTTGGATTTGAAATATCTGCAACCTATTATTGAGCACTAAATAGTGATGATCAAAAGAAAGTAATATATCAGGGACCTTCAACACATGAAGGTTGGCATGGTCACCCTACTTCCCTCCCTAGCATTCCTCCTGGTCAGCAAGCTTAAGAGAAACATTGAAGTGCTCTGACACTTAGCTGAGGAAGGTTATGAAGGTGTGTAAACAAGAAAAAACATTAAAATAATGGGGGCTTAATAAGGATACAGATAATAACTCTGCTGGCTCTATCACTGTAACAAAGACTCAGTAGTTCTGTGGTATTGACTCTTTTTCAGGAAAGAGCAGGTCTGTGTTGTGTTGAGTACTGCAGATGTATGGAATAAGGTGCTGCTGGCTCAACGTTTATGATTTAAAAGGGTGTTATATCTTGGTAGCTCATACTTGGCTGAACTTTGAAAGCCACATTCCTCATGCTTGAAGTAAGGGCCCTGTGATCCAAGCCTCTCATTCTCCCTCGCCAAGGGGGATGGACACAGGAAACCATGAGGAACATAAAGAGGGATAGAAGGACCATAAAGGCCTGCTGGTGTTTTGTCCTTCACTGGCACAGCAGGCCTCCAACCTTTAAAGGGTTGAAAGTTGAGTTTCCACAGGCTGTGCAGTGACTGATGGACAGGGAACAGCAGATACAGGACAAGAGAGGCAATACTTTACAGCAAGATCTCCTTTCATGTGAAGGGATAACATAATTTCCATTCCAGATTTGCTCTTAACTCTGAGAAGGAAGCTGTGCTCAACACCAAGGTTCAGGTGGCCTAAATGAATGACCAATGTTAAATACTCTTCTTCTCTGTCAGCATGTATGGATTTCGTAGGTTTTTGAAGATGTTCCCCCTGTCATATACATGACTACCCATGAAAAAGAGACAGGATGATTTTCTGCCTGGAGTTTTTAAAGGAACTAAAAAAACCCCAACTAACTACTTAAGAAAATAACTGATAATGTGTTTCAACAGTTTATATTGATGTGTACATGTTTTCCTTTAGTGAACAGATTTGTTGGTTTTGGCTGCACTCTTTGACCATTAAGAAGGTAGTTATTACACCAGTTTATGACTATAATTTAATAAGAGGTGATTGCTTTAAAATTTTAACTTCAAGCACTTAAATCACTAAGCCAGGCAGAGAAACAAATTTATTTCAACTTGAAAAATGTTATGGGAGTAGTACATATTGTTTACAGCTGCCACAGCAGTTGTTAGTGCATGGAACTTTGTTCGCAACCCCTGCAATTTCTGACAAATTCGTGTCAGGAATCTGATTCTAAACAAAGGCTGCAAAATAATAATTAAAATGATAAATAAGTCTAATTAAGGCCATTAGAAATAATTTGGAACAGGTGTCCATATATACAGTAATGAGATCATTCTGGCATATGGAAGGGATAAAGGCATTAAATGGAATAACAGATTATCAGGCTAAACTCTGTGTAAATATACAGGAAGACAAGCACAATATGTGTTTCAGCAAATTCATACATGAAAACGATACACCCCATCTTTAAGAACAACTCCAACCCCCCCTTTTGTTTTGAAAACATCTTATATTTCATATTGTTTGAACACATACATTGAAATTAGTTACCAACAGATTCCTTCTGGAAGGCATCAAGCAGTTTTTCCACAAAGGCAGAGTTTGGATTGTTGTTCTTGAATAGGTGTGCTATAAGAACATGCTTGCAGGATAAACACTTCCATGATATTTATGGCTGAAGCTCTGAAATCCTCTTAAATCAATTCAGAATGCTGCTGTGAGATAGCATAGCAATTCTTTTGTGTACAGACATACAGAAGTAGGTTAAAGGAATTTTTTAGATAAGAAAAAAAGAAGAAAAAAAAAAAGGAAAGCACTTGAAAAGATCCTGAGAGTAAAAATATTGAGACTTCACTAGTTGAAATTAGCTCAAAAAGCCCTGAGCTTTCTTGAGAAACCTCTAGGGAATGTGCTTGCCAAAGTCAAAGGCTGAACAAGGAAACTAAGGGCACACTAATGAAAGGAATAGGTGATTCAGTGACAGTGGACAGATAAAATATACTCCTTGCCTTCTCTTCCCTGGTCTCTCAACAAGTACTTCCAGATTTGATGAGGAGAGAAAACACCAACAGAAGGTGCAGGCTGAGTCAGGGATTAATTGTGAGGTGAAAAAGCACAGAGCAAACAGGGTGCAAAAACCTGTGGTAGTGATGGGAGGACAGTGAATCCACAGGGCCGGGAGGGTGATGGGTGCTCCTCAATCTGAACCAGCTGCTCACTGGAGTGGCACCCAGGGCCTACTGGGCTTTCAACCTGGCTCCACAAGTAACAAAAGCTGAACCACTTCACCTTTTTTTTCCTTTCTGTCAAAATGTTGTAGAACCACCCCCCTGATTTTGACAAGATGTATATTTCTGCTCACGCTTCACCTCATCTGGTGAGAGCATCACAGGGAGGCCGAGACCACGTCAGGCAGCTACATCACCTCAGGAGATGGGAATAGAGTGGTGATGCCTTAAGTTTTAGCTTTTATGTTTTTCAGATTCTGTGCCGCGCAGGGGTGTAGTTCTGAACCTTGTATTAAGTGCTAGTCAGCTCTCTTCACAGAGCAGGGTCACAAAGCAAATCCTTTTCCTGCTGAAGACCATGGATGAGTACCCAGTTTCAGGCCCAAAAGCACAAACAACGGTGGACTGAAGAGAGAAACAAGAAGGATGAGGCCTCACAACCTGAAGCTGTAATTGGACAATTAAACTCCAATATGCAAATGGACCAAAACTTCTAAAAGTGTAAGACCTTGTGACCACTCAGCCATTTTGTGACCATTTTGGATCCACCTTGGGTGCAGCCCTGGCAGGGGCTCTTGTCCTGCCCAAGGTGTATCCTAGAGGCCTTTCATTAAATACCTACTTTATTCTCTAGCTCTGTCCAGTCTCTGTTTCAGGTCAGCCTTCCCAAGGAATCACTGGGAGCTTAAAGGCGGTCAGAGCATTAAAAAAAAGTGTTTTTTTCAGTCACTGGCCAGGAACCAGTGTGTGAGAGCTACTCAGCAAGCACTCAGGCAGCAGGATGTGCATCACGTGCAGGACTGACATTACAAAATGTTAAAGATGCAAAGTCAAACGCTGAAGTATTAGGAAACACAGCAGAGTTTGTATAAGTTCCTTGGAGCAAGTTTGTCCTTGTGTAGGCCTACAAACAGACATCTGAAGGAAGAACCATCAGGAAAAAAAAAAAAGAAAAATCCAGCCCCATACTATTTCTCAATAGTTTATTGTCTTTGTTATCTGAGGCGTGTGAGGGGAAAAATATTGTTTTTCAGGTGGAGTTAACAATTAGCATTGACGAAGAAAACAAATGGGTAAACTGTGTAGGAGGCTGCACTTAAACATTTCTGTTGCTTCAATAAAGTAGAGTGGTTTTAAGTGGTTCTTTGCTATGCAGGTGGACAGTATTTTTCAGATAATTTTAAATCAAAAGAGAAAAAAATAAACATTTCAAATATTTCCATCTTGTGTTCACCTATAACATAGATGTGGAACACACAGCATTCTACCATCTGTAGTACAGACTTTCTGAATTCTATTGCCTTGTTTCTTCCTAATTGAGTCCTAAGGATTTTCTTTGAAAGCCACTTGCTTAACCTAAACAAGAAACATTCCCATTTTAGAATCTCCATTAAAGCACCACATTCTGTGAAGGCAGAATTTCAATTTGACTTAGAGAGCTCTTTGAACAGATTTTGATTTGCTTTTCTTTCCCAGTGATTTTACCAGCAATATTCTGTGTCATAGTCAACAATCAGAAAACTACTCTCCAGCTGAGAGAGAGAGGCACAGAGAGAAGTTCTGTCCAAAAAGCTGAACTATGGAAAAGCCATGACACAAAGTATGTATCAATCACAGTCTGCAGTGGGGTACATCTGTACCATCTGTCTCAATACGTCTGTATTTGAGACACTCACCTAGACTTCTCAGTGGAAGGTTTTTCCTAAGGTGTGATTCATTCCACCTTTAAATAAGTATTAAAAGTATATAAAATGTATAAATATATATATAAAAGTATATAAAATATGTATTAAAGTATAGAACATGGATCAAATGTGGCAGTTGTAGTACTAAGGGTCTTCCTCTCCTCCCTTTAACTATAAAATGAGTCAGAATATGAGCTCGAAAACGAATACTCTGGCCATGGGATTTCTATGATGTTAGTTCTAAGCAAAATATTTTGGATCTAAAAAATAAAAATTAACTGGTTTGATCTCTAAAATATCTTGAGCTCTAAAAATTAAAAAAATTTACCAATCTTGTTTGATGAAGCCAAATGCTCTCTCTGTGTCACTATCTTCTGGAACTTTCCTTCCTCAGAAACACAGTAATTTCTTCTCTTGTCTTTCAACTCGAAGAACTCACCTTGCTAAGGAAGATCTTATTTGTGGGAGCTTTGCACTTTTGTCCTCATTGTAAGAAAATAGCAAAGCAGAAAAATCTAGAAAGAGTTTGATGCTCGATTAGGTAGACATTGTTTCAGGAGCAGACCTGAGCCACAGGTTTAGGGTCAGGTTTTGTCAGAGGTTCTGGGTGTTCAGAGAGTTTAGCCCATGATCTTTGCAAGATCCTCACTTGGAAACAATGCTCTGGTTGCTGTGCCTCAGCCCTGAGGCTGCAGGAGTCAGTGAATGCTTTCACTTCATTCTATGCCTGTGGGAAACTCTTGACATTCAAGCTTGTTCATGCTGTTGGCTGAGTGCTTTCCCACATTCCTCTTCTCACCTCACTGCAAAAGGACAGGGTACCCAAAATCTCCAGTCCTCTTTTGTGATCCTTCTGAACATTCAGTGGGCACTGTTGGAGAGATTTGTCCAGTTCTCCAGGTATTCTTTGAACTATCAGTTACAAAAGCCTTCTGCTGCATGGCAGACAGCAAACTAATGCTACCTCCTTACGTGTCCAAATGACATCCCTGTCAGCATCTTTTAAAAATTCCTGTGATTCAGGGAAGCCACTTGGCCCCGTATTTGTGGACATATTTTGCACGTGGCTTGCAAGGCCAAGGACAGAAGTGAGCATAGGCACTTCCAAGGAAGACACAGACTTGTCATTCTACTCTTTTTCAGCAAGCAACAATGTTTTTCTCTTCTTACCCACCCTTAAATTATCAACAGCACAATGTTCGACCCAGAGCTTGTGGATCACAACAGATTTATTGTGTCATCTCTGTGCCAGCTCAAAAGTATGGGAGCAACAATCCCAAGTTACAAGACACCTCAAAATTTTTTTCAATGGCCAGTGCCATTAGCATTGCTAAATTTTGGTCTGCTTTACATGATTAGTGCACTCTCCCTAGAGTGAAATCAAAAGTTTAGTATTATAATAAACCCAAAGTATACTTGGAGAAATTTCATTTGGAAGCTATCAAAGCACTTTACACTGGGAGTATATTGCTCTTATTTATCAGTTTAGAAAAATGAAAATAAGGGCAAACTAATTTTCAGAGTAGTACTGCAAGTGGGAGGATATAATAGACCTACCATCAGCTCAAGTGAGTGTCTCAGTCTACTGCTGAATGCATCCTTAGCTTCACATTCCAGTCATTATTATTTACAGAACAAATAATATCAGCACTCAACCTGATTCTGCTGTCATGCCGTAAGATGCCCAACTAATCTTTAATTTATGTCAGAATTTTGTGGAGTTTCTGTTTTCTAAAACCCAGCTGAGTTACCCAACAGAGCATGCTAATTTTGCAACATTTTGCTTTGACACTCAAAGGTCTATCTGCCATGCCCCTGCTTCATGTGATCTCATCCCCACTGTCAGGATAAGGAATACTGCAAATAACAAAAAATTCACAGGAGGTAGATCACTGGAGTCAGGAAGAGGAAGACAGAACAGTGGCATGAGGCAAGGTGTTAGATAGGAGAGCATAATGCAAAGTTGTGTCAAATTAAAAAAACATCACTTACTTGGAGGTTTTACTCAGAAGCATCTTGTTGCACTCATGGGAAGAGGACATTCCCTTGGGAACAGCAGTGTTCTGTTCTTCAGCTGCAACAGCAGAGTTGCTTTCATTTAAGTATCAGCCAGAATAGTCTAGTAAAAGATAAAAAGAAACAGCTGCTCTGTAAAAATTACAAAGGTATCCAGGTGAGAAATGGAGGCAACATAAGCAGGGTTAGGAAGCCCAAATGGAGGCTTTGAGATCCATGCTAAAAAAGCTGCATAAGTAACAGGATTTTCAGACATTTGTGCCACCCTACTGTTCATGGACTGAACAGGATTTCCAATTCCCTCTCCTGTGAGCTGGTCATCCCTGTTGCTGTGAGACATTTGTGTCTTTGCCACACTGACTGTCTGCACCTGCTGGAGGGGAGCCAGCCCTGTGCCAAAGTAGGGCAGGGATGTTAGTGCAGTCATGGGGACCAGCTAATGAGAATTCTGGCCTGCACATCAACACACCAGCTTAGCTAAATGCCTCCTGGGACAGCATGTGTCTGGATAGCTCACACTGTGAGTAGAAGGCATGCAGGACTGCTTACATGCAGGGGAATATAGTTCCAAGTACATTGGTGTGTTATGGAGACCTCATGCTGGCACTTTTTCCAGTGGGATGTCCTGGGATGCATGAACCTTGAACCCCCAAAGAAAGTGGATCTAATGGCTCCTCAGGCCACTGGTTGCTTAGGTATATTCCGTTAGAGGTACCATACCCTGTCCTAGAGGGCTGTAAATCTCTGGTTTCTAGTTAGATTTTTAAGGGCAATATGACAGATTAACAGAGAGCACTACTCTCATTTCTTAACCACAGACAGTACTTGCTCAAAAATGACACCAGAACTTCAGACCCAAGAGAGCTGCCAAAGTCCTGAATTTGTTCTTTGCCAGTCACCAAGTCTGATTAACAAACCTTCCCATTTATCCTCACAGAGTTCTTTTTTCCCCGGCTGCGTTTAACAAGACTCGAGCTTCCCAGAAAAGCTCTCAAAAATGCAAAAAGTGACACAGAAACTTATAAACAGTCACCACAGGCAAGAAACACTTAGGCATATCCAGTGCCAGGCTGGGTCACTGTGCAAAAGCTGCAGTATGTGCAGGCAACTGTACTCCAGGGAAGACACTTTTCTTTCTTCTTCAGAGGAGCAGCTGTGCCTCAGAACTACCAGGAAAGCTGCCCACCACCGCCAAAGTTAATCAGATTTTCGGTTGTGATGGGACCTTTAGTTTCCCTTCCCTTTCAAAGGAAGTATGAAACCAGGAGGCATTTGCTGTGTTTATGTCTGGGGACCATCAGAAGGGATCAGAAAGGTCCACATACTTGGAAGTGCTGCCATCACCCTCCATACTCTTGGCTTTGCAGGGGATATGAAAGGGTCTGGACTCGAACCAGCACTCTAAAATTCAATACTGCTCAACACCAGCAGCAGGTCTATAGAGGAATATTTTCACTGACCACAAAGCTTCGTTCCTGGTAGCAAAAGTATATAATATCCTCTATAAAGCGTGACACTTGTACATTATGTAAAATTCCTGTATTTACAGGGTTCCTATGCAGGATGGGGCTGCATAAACGATTCCTTGTTTTGCTAAGGATATTATTACACTATGTACACGGCACAGTAGGGCTGAAGGTAGTTCAAAACTACTGTGTATGGTTTCTTTTTTCCTTCCTGACTTAAAAATCTATATAAATTGTACTTTGGTTAATCAAAAAAACACCTGTAAATGATCAGCTCCCCTCCTTAGGCAGATAATTAATTGTCTACTTTTTTTCCTTGAGAAAAAAAATTGTTGTCTATTGTTTCTTTGCTTGTTTTGGAATTTGTTCCCTTGAAATGATCTAAGGCACAATATTTGTTCAGGTTAGTTATGCAGTAAGAGAGTCCAAGCTGCTAACCAAAATAAAAAGCAAAAGGGTTATGGACTTTGTAGCCTGAAATGGATAGAGGAAATAATTTTCTTTTTGAATTTTCCAGAAGACTTTTTTGTAAAGGAGATTTTGTGAGAGGCAGAACATTTGATATTGGGTTTGTTTTGAAGACAGTACATTTATCTAAGGATTTTTTAAAGTTACAGTATTCTTTTTAATATCTTATAATTTGGACTTTCAAAGCCAAAGCCCAGGGAATGAGAAACTAAAAGCTGTTCTTGTGCAGAATTTCCATATCGTAAATGTCCTTTACAGCAAAGATTAACACCTCTTCCATTGTGTTGATCCATGAGAAAAAATTGTGGTTTTATTTTACTGGCAAAATAACATAGTAAAACATCTTAGATTCGGGACTTTGTTTTTTATTTGATGGTTAACAAGGCCTGTTTTCCTGATTTCATCTAGATATTTAGTGCACACTGAGTTCAGTGCCTGCACACTTAAAGTTTCACAGTAAGATGTGTGTTACAGGTCAGTGATGGCCATAAATGCTTGAAGCACTGGGTGATAGAAAGGGTTTTAGGGACGTGTCCTTTCTCATTAAAATGTGTGTCTTGGACATACTGGGCCTCAGGTTCATTCCTGTGTCCTGATGTTAATACTTACAGTATGTCAGGCACCACTCACACAGAATTAAACAAAATAGAAAAGAAGATATTTGATATCCCAATGAGTTCAGAAGGGCAACAAACAGGTGAAAAGTGAACTTCAGACAGGAGTTGGCTTTCAGGAATGACTTGGCACTCTTCTGAAATATTTTATTAAAAATATATTCTTCCAGTTACTGTGGGATAACTGCACCAGGCAGCATTGTGTGAAGAAATATTCTTTTCTTTTTCTTTTAAGAGAAGCCAGTTGTAGAAAGGGAGGCAATATATCCTTACACACCTTACTCCCCTAAAATCTCCATACCATCACTGTTACAAAAACACTGGATATATTGTTTTAAGTGAAACACTGGTGTGCTAAAATATTAAATAAGGTTATTATGAATTGTTGGAACTGGACACTGAAACTTTTACACGACAACCAGACAACTCTTCCTCAAAAACTGAATGAGAAATGTTATGGCATTCCAGACTCTTGGAATAGAAAACAAAGAACGAGCTTAGAATTGCCAGGAAATAATGAGTCAAGAAAGAGATTTTAGAGAACTTCTGGCTTGTGAAAAAATCATCTGGGGAAAAAAAAAATTATAAAACCTGGATCAGCTTTTCTGAAGAACTAATGGGCTGTAGGGTAGCTACCACATAAAAATTTGTAAAAGCTGAGTTAGGGACAGATTTTACTCAAGTAAAAGAGATCTTTCTGAAATACCTTAGTATTTCCATAGCCCATAATCTCAAAAAAATCCAATTAATTAAATGGATTTAGTAACGGTATAAGCCAAGTCTGGTAAATAACACTCAATAAACATCCTGAGGATTTTTTTCTTAAGCTCTGGTGCATGAAGCACCTTAAGCATGTTCGTCTGTGAATCAAATCCACCACATCATCACTGCAAAGGATCTGAGCCTCCGTTTCATGACAATTCAGAAGAGATTCAGTGTGAGACCAAAATTCTGGAGTAGAAAGAGGTGGTGTTCAACCTACATATATATGTGTCACATAGACATTGGAAAAAAAAAAATTTAGTCTTTAAATATCCAAATTTTATCCTTTTTCCATTCCTGTCAGTTTATGGCAATAGAAAATTCCATGCAGTCCAGCAGATGCATATCTTTGGTTTCTAACAATGCAGACTGGTTTAAGTTCACAGCTTTTGTTGAAGCTGGTCTTTCAAAGTATCCATGGTCAGTAAACTGTCACCTCTGTACAAAGCACTTTGGAAGACAAATACAGAGATGGTTCAGTCTCAGACAAGGCAGCTCAGCTCTCCCTGCCAGTGCTTTAATTCATGCTGCATGTTCCAAGTAGGCCAAGCAAGAAGAAAGCTCCACATCTACAGGAGGAGCACAGAAGGCTCAAAGCCATCTGTCAGTCAGGTCTCCAGAGGAGGGCAGGAAAAAGCTCACTTTGCTCTGGGTTCCCTTTGCCTCCAGTCCCAGAAAACTAAGGACACAGCTTTGTATCCATTGATTCCTGACCCTCATCTCTATAGTCTTCATCACCTGCACCAGACAATCATTACTTACAATTTTTAGTGCTTTTGGATGGGTTCAGTACCTTTTGCCATCTCGGCCATTTCCATATAATTAGGGGTAATATGGTGGGGATTACCCTCCACCAGTCTGCATATCATTACGGGATCATGTTTGGCTCCAGGCTGTCAAGGCGGTACATGGATCCTTTTATGTATTATCTCCCCCATCCTTTTTAATGTTTGTTTTTTTTGTTTTTACTGAGCAAATTAAGTAATGCCATGAATTAGCATCTGATACCTCAGTCAAGCTATAAAAGATCAGCAGGGTACTTGGTCTCATGTAATATTAAGTATGCAAAAGGGAAAAATAATTTAAAAAACCTTGGCTTCTGAGATCCCTGAAGGGATGGCTAAGTGGCTGAAGTGATTTGGAAATTATGATATATCTTGGACCACTATTTCCATGTCATTGTGTGTGAAAAGTCCTTTTTCAGATTCTTTTACCTCTACTAAAAAGGTCTTCCATCATATCAGTTCACTGTTCATTTTATCAATGACATTTTGTATTTTGATCCTTTTTTCTTACTTATGGCAAAGTAAAACTTAGATTTCTTACATTGAATCATCTCATTTCACCACAAACCTGATCTGGCAAACACAACTAGAGTGAAAGATACACGATTATGGTTATTTCCAGCTAACTCTAAACTTGCTTGAGAGGATATTAGAGCAGATAGCACACATTTAAGATTATGTGGACTTTCTGTACCTCTAACTGGGTTTGAAGGACAACTGATGACCCAAGCAGCCTAATGTAGCTTGATCAGGCACTCAGGTTTGAGTTTCTGTTAAGACTTCCCTTAAATCTGAAAATTTTTTTGTATTTTTGTATTTCCATTTCTCCTCTTGGATGGAAATTCACCACAGATTGATGGCAAATGAATGAGGGATTCTTCCTGGATCAACATCTTTGAGTTGCAGAGGCCTCAGTCCCAGCCACCTTCCCCAATTAACTCAAACATGAGCTGCATTTCTACACTACGTGTTTCTACAAGTTTACAGAGAGGGAGTCATGACTTGCTTTTAAACATTACCTTTACAACTTCTGTACATCCTTCTGTCTCTTCAATGAACACTGAGCGGTACACACTGATATCAAACATTTAATATCTCCTGCAATTTGCATCCCAAAAAACTACAAAAAGGCTCTGGAGATCCCATTACCACATATAGTTCTTCCAAAGACCCTTCGTTCTTAGCCTGTTAGGAAGACTGACAGTGTTCACTTGAGCAGCTGTTCAACATTCCTTTAATCTACATGGCACACGTTGAACAATGCTCTCTACAAATGCACTTCCATTAGTCTGGTATTCCTAATAACATCCTCCCCCTCCACACAGCCTCCTCCAACCTCATCTAAGCTCCTTTTAATTCTCATCTCTTATGTTACAACTACGATATAGTTGACGACCAGAGCAGTGGGTGTCCGAGCCAAAATTCATTACAGTCTATTGAGTTTTTGCATTGGCTGGACTTTGGACTGCATGCTTCAATTCTCTGTTCTTTACAATTAAGAAGTTAATTAAATAACCCTAAACACAAATAACATCTGTATCCGGGCAACATATGAATTGACATTAGTTAGTACATCCCACACATGACTTGTAAAACGTGCTCTTTATTTGTCTGCTGCAGGACAATTAGTGAGCATGTCTGAGAATGCCAGATGAAAGCTCAGTAATCTGAGACGGAGAGCATGAGAAAGGAAATTGGTGGCTAACCAAATAACCATCATCATGTTCTTTAATGCTCCGTGATCAAGTTGTATTTAGGTCTCGCAACAGAAAATTCTCTTGTTGAACTCAACAACACATGTCAAACCTGAAATTAGAACAAGGGACAAGAATTATACAGCCTGAAATAATAATAATTTCCGTTTACTCTCAAAAGCGAGAGCTGGAGCTAATGCCACATCATGGTATGTTCTGCAGTAAAAGTCAACCCAGAGAAGAAAAGAATTTAACCTTATAGGACATCTGACTTCCTGCCTCTCTAGGGTTTCTTATGCTCATCACTCTGGTATGTGACTTCACAAAAGTCACTGGAACAAAAAGCATTCCCTGTTTTGAAGATCATAAAAGCCTTGATGGACAATACACGGGTAATTCCAGGTTGTTATTAAAACCAGCTTTTTTTAAATAAAGAAGAAAAATTACTACAATCCCTTACTGTCCTCATTGAGACAGTGTTCTGTACTATTTCCTGCAAAAGAAACTTGTTCTTTGAGTCGTTGAACAGTTACAGAATGGTGACAGTGAAAACAGTAAGGGATTGAGTTTGAAATGTAAGCATGGAAACTTTCCTGTCATATAAGAAGAAAATGTTTATTAATGTCTCAAGAACTGTGTCTGTGATCTAAATAATCTTATTCCTTCATAAGTAGTTATAAACACTGAGAGCCACCTTCACAGTTATTCGCAAAAAGTCTGAATGCTCCTTGCTAAAAAAACAGTGGGACATCTACTTAAAACAAAACAAAAACACCCAAAGCAGGCAGCATACAAGACAATCTAAAGCACTATAAATTGTCTCTCAAAGAAACCAGCAAGTCAGAAGATGCAGAGAAGTAGCTGAAAAGTGGACAGCAGCCAGCAAAGAGATGGAAGATAAGAAGTGGTATTTCAGCAAATAATACTTGCCAGCCAAAACAGAACAATTATGTACAGAGCTGACGTGAAAGAGCTGTTTTAAAAATGCTGCCAGTTTATATGAAAGAAAAAGATGAAATAAAGTTCTTTCTCAGTGGCTCTGCTCTAAGTCAGTGTTGCACACAAAACTAAGATATTTTTTGAGCATGTTCACATCTGTACTTCATATTTTACACATCTGTAAGAATACAGAATCACCTACTAGCTATATTTCTCTACTTAATATTTCACATGCTAATTCAAAATATTTCAATCTCTTACACAAAGGATGTGTTTATAATAACTCCTGGAAGTGAATCTTGTGACAACTTTTCAGCTGATACACAACACAGATAGTAAGAGCAGTTTCTTAGTGCAGAGTTACTTCCAGGTGCCACACAAACCAAAAAATGGCATTTATTACTCAACAAAACACTGGTGCTGCTACTTGAAAAATAGTCTAATTCTCATGAACGTTTGCAAATTGCAGTAAACCAATTTTAGTATATACATTAAATTGAGGGCAAAGAGAGCCCATGAAAGCTAATACTTGCAATAAATAATCCATAAATTAGCTACAAAAGTAGTAAAACTACTGAAATCTATGTCAACAAGAAAAACACAGCAGAAACTGAAAGGACAATGAACTGTTCCATATAAGCAAACTAGAACCTCCTCTAAACAGAAGGGTGTAGTTGCCAGAAAATCCTCCTCTCTCTCATGTTTTTGTTTTCTCCCAGTTGATGGAAAAGAAAGAGAAGAATCACTGTTGGGAGATTTTCACTGATGTTGCTCCATGAATTGACCTTTCAACCGTGTCGAGTAATCCAACACACCCAAACTTGCAGCTTACTTATTCCACCAGGAACACAAATATATTGCTTGGTAGCAGCTCCATGGCCTATAAGAGTCCTGAGATACATCTGCAGCAAGCATTAACTGGCACCAGACCAGAAATCTGTACTGTCAGCTTATGGCAGTGCTGAACCCAATTAAATACAATCTGCTGAGATGAACACAAAAACATGCTATAGACTTTCTGGGGGAAAAATAGAATTATCATATTTTGCTGACATAGGATCACCTCAAAGTATAAGACAAACATGATCAATTCTCAGCCAGATAAACATGGTCTTGTTTGACCTTATCTGGCTAAGCCAATATTCTTTAAGCAAGAATAATTCTTTTCTTGATGGAAATAAAGATTTAAGCTAGAGTGGTGCAAGGAGGTCCTGCTGTGGTCCTCTGGTTGAGTGCAGGACGTCCCTGCTGGCTCTGATGTTAGACATGAAGCCAAACTGCAATCTTGGGTTACAAATGTGAGACCATTTGGATCCACCCTACTGTTTTTTAAGCTCTCTACCAAATTATTTCCATCAACAAAGGTCAGTTTGGCTATAGCATTTTATTGCAAAGTTATTTTAATTCCTTAACTCATGTCTATTCATGTTGCCGCTTCTTTTCCACATCTCTAGTTATGCCTGGGGATGTGGAATTAAGTGCACTAAATTAACACTGAAGTTTAAGTCAAGTTCTTACTTTTTTAAAAAGCTCTTCTACATGCTCCCAGTACCAGATAACCACTTTTTTTTTTGAGTGTTATAGAAAATATATTTCTAGTTTATAGGTTTATTTGCATGTTTGTTAAGCAGCTTGGTCTAGTGGAAGCTCTCCCTGCCTACCACAGGGGTGTTGGAACCAGATGATCTTTAAGATCCCTTCTAATCCAAACCATTCTGTGAGTCTATTAAATAAAATAGATAAATAAATAGATCAATCCCTTTGTGTGACTTTTCATAGTAAGTTGTATTTTTCCCACACTGGAACAATTAATCAGATTTTGTGTTTGCTTTATGGACATAAGCTTTATATAAAAACCCACCTTGTTTATCCACTGAGAATCCAAACACAGCTTACTGTAAATACTTAAAACAGTCTTGATTACTAAGCAGAAATTAAACATGCAAACAAAAAACTCCCCTTGTTGTTCAAGGGAGGTTTAGCTAATGCCTAAATAGGTAGAATCAGAGCTTTTCATCAGACAAGTGAAAAGGATTTAATCTGTCCACAGTCAGGACTATATTTTGTTACAGGACACTTTAAAAAAAACCACCCCAAATTTAATAAGAAAGTATTGATATATTTTATATTGTGCATCTTTATTTCTTGCATTGATTGTCCAAACCACAACTGCTTAGACCTCAGCCACTTCAGAAAAGAGTTGCTTTTCTTGGTTTATTTTGCCAGTTTAGTTTCATTACAGAGCAAAACCATGGACACTGAAAGAGCTGCTCAGTCTCCACAGCAGGCTAAATGTAAACCTCACAATCTTAGTTTCACACTAATAGAAAACAAGAATAAATCTGTTAAACCTGTCAGGTTTACAATCTGGAAACATTAATGGGTGATATGGAACATAGAGCATTTTATTGGGAATGAATTGCACTTGAGGAATGCAAGACATCTCTGATCCTGGAAAAAATCCTGCTTAGAACAGAGGCACAGACTTCTAAATGAGCAAGATAAAAAACATTTTAAAAAAATAAAGTCAAATAAAAAGGAAATTTTCCCATTATCTTAGTTTTGAGCCAGTGTTTGATTCAAAGCCAGTAGACAATTTGTCCTTGATCTCACTGTAAAAGCAGAGTCAGCTCTCCTGTGTTGGAGTCTGGAGTTGCACGCCTCCTCCCTCTTGCACAGTTTTATATCCACATTTCTGGGGATGTTTTCTGGCTTTTCAGATCCCTATCCTGGACTTTGACTGGTAAAGACAAGTCATCACTGAATTCTCTTAAGAAGACCACTTCTTTTTGGTTAATTCTCCTGTAAACTGTAGAAAGAACTGAAATAACCTCCAAGCATGCACACCCTTCACTAATAGTTCCTCTAATTGATGCTCATGGGCTTCATGGCTTAACCAATCTGTGCCCAGAGGGCTGCTGGCCCAAATCAAGCTGCATTCTCAGCTTATAAGTTTTGTCTCAGGACACCCTGAAAGCAATTCTCACTACTCCACCAGATTTCCACCATCACAAAGAGACAAAATTAGAGTTGGATGAGTTTTCAAACACTTTAGTGATTATACAGCCTATACTGTATTTTTTTAAAAAGTGCTTCAGACACTGGGGAGCTCCTGCCTCACTGGAATGCAGCAGGGCATGAACTCATAGATCACTGAGGAAGTATTTTTTTTTTCCACTTTGTTAACTCACCTATATAGACCACAAAGAATTCACCTTAGTCATCCATACAGTAGATCCATCCTTTCTACCACTGCCTTTTCTCTGATGACATCACTACCCACATTGCTGCCACATTAGCTGGAGAAACTACTCAGTTCAAGTATTATTACTTGTGATAGCATTTATTCTGCTTTAACAAGGTTCTCTGCTTTTGCCCACAACTTTTGTTTGTACCCCAGAGGGAGCATGAGTGGGAAAGTCAGTGATGTGCAACTCAGGATGGCCTGGATTAGAGCTTTGTATTCCCTTGGAATCAAACCAACTCAAAAATTAAACTACGTGATTTCTGCAGAAGTTCACAGCAGTACAGCACTATTGCAGGCTCCTTGGCAGGGCAGCAAGCAGCCTTTTGCAGCATTGTACATTCCTGGGAATATTTTTTTTAAAGGCTGGTAGAGTCTTAGTCCTCCTTTCCAAGTCTGAGTGGGGCTCCTGGACCAGAAGTGCTGGGCCTTCATAAAGCAGATTAAAACTCAAGAAATTATTTGCATCATTACAGGATCCAATAAAGATGGAATATAATTGTAGGCTTTTTGCTGAACCATCTGACTCAGACATACATGAAAAGGTAGGAAGCAGGCAGGGGAAGGAGGGGAAAGCAAGGCAGGGAAGGCAAGGAGCATATGCACAGAAGTGGTGCATGAGAAAACATTGCCAAGGCCAGCAGGGCAAATGTCCCTAGTGTGCTAAAAACATTCAGTGCTGTGCTCTCTTCCTGACCTCTTTGGCTGTGTGCTCTGTCTATTCCAGTAAACAGAATAAGGCCAGGACACAGGCTGAGAGCTGGGCCACAGTCATCTTTACCTCCTTGCTCTTGGCATGTTCCCTGGCACAGTTCTGGCTCCCTCGAAGGCTTACCCTCCCAGTCAGGGCTTGGCCCTGGTTCAGGGGAAAGCTCATGCTCGTGGTCACAGCCTGCATGCAGCCTTGTCTGGGGGAGCCTGAGCACTGGCACATGAGGAAGGATGAGAGCTGACATGGACAGAATAAGCCACTTGGCCAGGGAGTGCTTGGTAGAGATACAGCCATTACTAAAGCTGGGAGACACCAGCTCTTGTGCTTTGCTCTGGCTAAATTAAATTTTAAAAAGCAAATGACAAAGCACATATATATCCACACATGTGTCAAACAGAGAAATATCACTGGGGTGTGGTCTTCTGTCACTATGCTGAAACAGTCTGTCAGCAATCACTGCATGATGTGTCCACCTTCTGCCTCTCTTGGCTCCAGGGTGGCTCTGCTGCTACTAAAATACTGTGAGCCTCCACCCCTGACACCAGAACTTAGAAATAAAGGCTTGCAAAAATTTTCCAGAGAGGATTTTCCTTTTCTCCAGTGACTAGTTAAGGCCTGCCCTTTCAGTGCCTGTGATGCACTCTGGATTGTGGAGTCAAATGCACCAGAAAAGAAACTGGTTCCTTTATGCAAATACGTGCAAGTAGCCTGTGTGACAGGAAAGTGGCAGAGGGATTATCTTCTAACCTTCCTTCTTGCCCATAGATTATATTGAATTGTGCACTTTATATTTTCTTGTTAATGCTCAGGTCTTAGAAAGCCTTGCAGAAGGATTTACTGTGAAATTCACACCTTTATTTAGAGGATTACTCACAGGTGTTGAATTGACTGAAATCTCACTGTGCTGCTGTGCACTGCTATTCAGAGCAGCAATCTTGGCATCAATTTAGATTTGCATTTTGCAGAGAGCTTTTTCTTTTGCGTGTTTGTTTTCACAAGGTGCCTTATTCTGACTTGCCAGCTTAAAGCATGCTTCTTACTCATTGCTTTGCTTGCAAAAGCATTGTTCAGCTGGCAAATTAATATGACTGCACTGAAAAACAATATCCCACCAAAACAATATCCCACCAATATGCCCATAGGCTCTTCTAAGGAGAATTCAAGCTTTGAAATATATATTTTATTTATAGAATGTCCATTAGAAATCAAGCCAGGAAGTTAAAGCTGCTGAAATGCTAGGCATTCTGTTTAATTTTTAAACAAAATTCTAAACAATGTATTCTAGTATAAAAAAGGCTTTTATGAATCATGAGTCATTTTCTGTTGATGGAAACATGATTGGTATCTCATATAACTTATTACTTCCCTGTCCTGCCCCTGCTCTTTCCTATTGAAAGTATCTGGCAATCTATCTTTGCTATTTATAAAACACCTAAATGGGCTGATAGCCAAAGAGAAAAGAGACTGAAGTTACCATTCAAAAGGTCTTTCAATGCTCTCTACTACCTCATAACCTGTCACATGCCAGTCTCATACTACTAATAAAAGCTAAGTGGGACTGCTTTGAACATGCAAACCATTTCCCAAATTTCCCATCCTTTGTCTAAATGCTGTAGTTTCAAAACATGAAATATGTTATTAATTCAATCCTATAAATTATTTTTTACACTGAAATTCCTCAGCAGAGCCATCTTTTTCTGTTGAGTCACAGCACCAGATTTAGAGACAGGTATCTGTTCTTTACTTCTTCACACAATTGCCTCTCTGCTGGTTGACTTATACCTCAAGAGAAGACATTTTCAGGCTCCTGATAAATATATTTCATAAAAAGAATAATTCTTGGAGACATTCTTAGACAATTCTTATTTCAAAGTGGCTCCATAAACACAGTTGACTAAGAAAACTGCATGAGTTTCCTAGCACCTGGAAGAAACCAGATGAAATGCTGCTACTTTCCAGGCTGCAGTTATTATGACAGCATATAGATTAAAAGACAAATTTTAAGACATTGAAAGCAAACCAGGTGGAAAAAAATCCACTTTTCCAATTGCAAGGCACAAGTGGTTGGGCTGAGGCTGGCCCAGCATAACAGCACCTTAATTCCACTGCCTGATTTATGAGGTGGATCCTGCTTGTATATGGAGGGTATGACAGTCAAGCTAAGTAAAAGAAGAGTCATATCCACCTCTCTAATGATACAACATACTCTTTTGACTGTTTCCATAAATAAAAATTAATCATATTAATCATAATAATGAATTTTTTTTTCAGAGAGAAACTAACCTTGTGTCCTAGTGAAGGACAGTTTATTATCTGTAACATTGGAAGGTATATAAACATAAATATGTGCCTTTGTTAAAAAGGTTTTTACTTAAGAAGCTTACTTGCAAATGTAGTGGCAATTTTGATAGCTCCTCTGGCTGTTCCAAACATTTCCTTTTCAAACCCTGAGGAGTCCAGAAGAATCCTCTTTGAAGTCCACTTTCCTCTCAGAAAGCACTAAATAGCTTTTGGAACAACACATTTTATGAATAGCGGCATGACAGAAAAAGTAAAAGTGTGGGGAAAAAAGAGAAAAAATAAAGGATGCCTTACTTTCACATCTCCATGCAGATGGGAGGAATGAGGTATTACTTCACAGATGCCACTTGGGCACCTCCTTTACCTTCACCTCTCCCTGCAGGCATGCCAAACACACAAAATCTACTACATTGAAGTGTATGGCCATACCTATTATACCAAAATGAAACGGTCTCCTCTAAGAGTACCAGTCTTCCTAAGTGGAAATACAGAAAAAAACCCCTCTGATCCTTTGGCTAAAATGATCTTGAATCAGTTACAGCAAGTGTGGCAGGCACAGGGCAATAGGAGTAAGGGGACAGGATGATTCCAGGGCTATAAACCACTCTGCCCCAGCCAGTTAAAGGACTGGGAAAACATTATTTTAGGGGTTAAAAAAAGAATAACTACTCAAATACATATAGAGGGGATGTGGTAAATTTGAACGCAACTTGAAACCTGCAGATCAATGAAGTAAAAAACAAGGTATAGAGCACATTGACGAACATTAAATGGAAACTGAAAAAAAAAGGAAGAAACCACAACTTCCATCCTCCTCTTCCTCCTGGTAAAAGGTTTGGGATGCTAATCACTTGCTAAGCCCTATATCTTTGCCAAACTGAAACCTTTAAGCCTTGGACCCAGAGCGGCAGTGAAAGGGTAAAGGTAGCATGCAAGAAAAAGAAAAATGCCACGGAGCTTGTTTGTACATTAACTACATATAATTGCAACCAGAAGTATTGTTATTTGACTAATAAGTATTTAATTAGACTATTTAGAATTTAATTAATTTAATTAGATTAACAATGAATTTTGTGTGTCCTCAACAAGATATGCAGAGAAACAAATCAGTGGGAATTTGAGCAGCTGCTCCTGTAATTTACATGCAACAGATATCCCATGCAAGTCAAAGGCCTGGGAATGCAGATCTGCAAACAACTTCCTGAGGTAAAAAAATATCCTTGCCTGTTTTTGAAAAAATAGTGTGTTAAGGAAAAGAGAGTTTCCTAAACCACAGACGCTTAACTGCACTGATATGGAGGGGAAAACCCTGCAGAAACTGAAGTCTGCTCCTGCTGGGTTCATGAACAGCCATGTTAGTTGACTCAGCACTCTGTGATTTTAAGAGCTGCAGTAATTCACAGTTTTAGAAGCCATGATTGAATATCTATCCTAGAAAAGCTCTGGAGAGGATCCTGGTCTCAGCTCTGCTACTCTCACAGCTCTTTTGTGCTTGCAAAATCCCAACGGTGCTCAGTGTGTGTGCACAGCATCAGGGACAGGAGTGGAGGCTGTGCTTTGCAAGAGAAAAGAGTGCAGCTTCAACAGATCTTGCATTTTTAAACAAGGGAATTATAACTGAAAGTGTGTGTGTGTATGAAATCAGCAAAAAAAAAAAAAAGAAAGAAAAAAGAAAAAAGGAAAAAAAAGAGAAAAAAAAAGATGAAAAGAAGGGGGAAAAAAAGGAGGAGACGGGAAGGAAGGCTCAAGTTATTGCAGCTTTACAGATGGAGCAAATGCAGAATCCTTTAAACAATAATTTTGGGTCTGAAACCTGGACTACAAGTTTGCTGCAGTCAAGCCAAATGAGTTTGTCCTGATTATTCTGTTAGGGTTTTCCATTCCAGAAACTGAAACTCACAGGACTATAACAGCAGCAGAGCTGCTCAGCTACAGCAAAAACGTCTGAGCAACAAAGGAAGCAAGTGAGTGTTTTAAAAACAAATGTGGGGTTTTTTCTTGCTTCATACGGAACAGAGAGAAGCGGAAGAAATGGGCTTGACAGTTTTACTTATGTTTTATGGATTTTTAAAGTGGCTCTTGGCAGTGCAATGTATTCCTTCCGAAGGACCAGTGAGATAGGAGGAAGCTAAAACCTTGCCAATGCCTGCACACCAAGGACAACCTGAGAACACCAGTTTGGCACCCAGAAGATGTGGGATTTTTTCTACCCAGTTAAAATTTATTCTGCTTTACTTCCTCACCCAAATTTTAGAGTGAATTTTTGAAAGAACTGGCCAGGGTGAGGCATATCCATTTGTCATCCTTCTTGGAAGAGCACCCAAAGCACACTCAGTCTTCTCACCCCCTTCAGCCTCTATATTCATATTAACAGTGGTTTCAGTTCTGGTGGTTTTTTTTTTTCACTCTTGTCCTGTACTGATCTGTCTTTCCAGGCAAACAGAAAAAATGGAGAGCCACACTGAATGGAAACCATCACACCACATACCTAGTTATTGTTTGTTCTTCTGAAAATTTTGGATTAAAGAAGACTTCAACTGGGTTAAGATTATTCAAAGAATTGTAAGATAAACAACAGATAGAAAGAAATTTACTGGTGCATTGGTAGGTGTTTCTACTTCGTTCTTGTGCTTTGAAGGAGTGTGATCATTACAGAAATTATTAAAGAAAAACAAAAACAACCCTAAAAAGAAACCAATTACCCTGATTAATTTCACTAGCTAATAGAAAAATTCGATTTTCTCCACACATGCTGCATTACAACCTACATTAGATTTTCTTGTTGGAGTTTGCTTACTAACAAAAATTATGCTTTAAATGTTTTCTTCCCATATCACTTATATCATGCCAAACCTCATCAACAAGACCTTACAAACATTTCAGCAAGAAAATAATAATGAAAAACACCCTCTCCTGACAGCAAAAAATAGCACCAGGAAATTATCAGTTGGTGGAAAACACCTTCTTTCCTTTCATAATTTTGTATAATCAAAGTGTGTAAAAGATGACATAAAAGTCAGATGCTCATGAACCTTTACGGTCTCTACAGTAAAGTCTTTGACTATGATGTAGAAACTCCAAATATCCTCCAAAAGACTGAAATAATATTTATTTATTTTCAAAATATTTACACAATACAAACAGAAACAGCCAAAAAGTTACAAATTAGAGTCTCCAAATAATTTTATCATTGTTGGATTAAAATGAAAAAATACAAATATGTTACTAGAAAGTTAAAATCATAATATATTAAATATTGAATAAAGATAGTTCTTTATCAAATAAAAATATTAAATTCATTTCTACAAATTACTTTAATTAGGCACTTTAAATTTTAATATTCATGAGCCAGGACAAGAAATTGCCACTGAAGTTTATTTAGTTTAGTCTTGCTGCTGCTCACCAGGATGCTGATGGGTGTAGAACTCCTATTGCAATACAGAAGGGTAACTATCATGCTTATGGTCAAGGGGATTTTTCATTTGTTTGATTTCAAATTTTTAAATGAGTTATAGACTACAGGAGAGTATTTTTCCAAAGATCTTAACTACCACTTTTGGATCTCGCATACTGGGAAATCTAATGTAAATCAATATTTAAAACTTTGTGATATATTATCTTCATGCATATAAAGAGGCATAGGTTAAGCTTGAGTGAAATGTTTTTATTTTCTGAATGGACAAAAACATTAACTCAGGTGCAGGCTGTCCTTCAAATGCTATTGGGTATAATCAAACTCCTTTTAGTCACTGAAGATACAGCCAGCAACCTAAATTAAAATTTCAGAAGTGTAGATTTGGTGCTGTAATTAAACAGTAACTTGTCTGACAGCTCTCCATATCCACTTTCTAAAGAAATCTGAGCTGTGATCTTAGTAGAGTGCATTTAAATGTCCGAATACAACAAAACCCATGGAAGAAAGAGAATAAATTTAATTGTCTTTTGAAGTTTAATAAGTTTGCAGAATATCAGTTGGGTCACTGGAAACCCGGGGAACACTTTGGTATTCAAATTTTTACAAGTATCTCAGGAGTCTTTGTTGTCTGTGAAAACCAATGCAGCCCAGAGAAACTGCAATGGACTGAGCTTGGGTCTAATCCTGTAATAATTTGGTCCATAGAGATCCATTGGCATTTCCTGGAGTTTTGTCCTCTCTCTTATATCAGGAAAGGAACATGCACTGCAGTCTCCCCTGTGCAGCGGGGATACCTTCCACTGAACTGTCCCCTTGAGATCTGCTCCTTCCCCCTCTGCCCACACTTCACTAGCTGGTCATTTTGACTGGCTGAAAGGGATAAATTCATTGCTTTTCTTATCAGTTTGAATGTTAGGTCCAATGAAGAGTCAAAATTCAAGTTTCCTAAAGTTTCTAAAGTAAATCAATCGTATAAAACAAATCAAGCCATTTCAAGATCTGACTGACAGATAAATCATGAAGAACCTGTTAATCAACATATTTCTACCCTAATTCTTCAGAATAATGAAAGCTGGTCCAATGTCTTTAGATCATTTAAAGAATATGCACATACTTAATTTGGAAAATAATTTAGTCCACTCTGTTGATTAATATTACAGTAAGGACAGTTTAATATTTCAGCCTGTTGCACCTCTGCAGAGGGCACGCTCAGAGATATGGTTTGTAATTATTTACACTTTCCCATGTCTTAACATTGACTTTTTGTCAGGATTTTGCTAAAATTTGTATTTTCACCAACATGTAAACAAGAGGGAAAAAAATTCTCACTGAACATGGTATTTAAAATTTGCAAGGTGTTTTCATCAGCATGATTGTCGTGCCTTCTGGGCTTCATTAATAATTTTTGCTACTCTTCCTCATCACTAGGTCTACTCCAGCTAAATTCCAGTTCCAACTTAGCCTAACAAACAGCACTTTTTCCTCCTCCAACTTCACCAAGCTTCCATAATTGGACTAGCATTCTTCATTTTCTGCATATTTTTTGCCTTCCCATGACTTTTCTTCCTAATTTCAGCAGATAAATCCTCTCTCCAGGAGAACAGAATTCTATACCTGCACTTCCAGCTGTTCTACCTCCACACCATCCAGCTTGTTTCCTGTCTCATCAGTTTCTTCCAAGAAAGCGGTGATGGAATATGTTATTTCACCATTCCCATTTTTCCTCTCTCTTTTGGATATTTTTATTCATCTGTATTTTAAGATCTGAACTGTTGCTAAATATTAGAAGCAGTAACATTAGGAAGACAAAATATCCTTCCGAGAGTCGTGCAAGACATTGGATTACATCCATGAAGTCATTAAAGCTACCCTGGAGACTATAGTTTTGGAAGATTCCCATACGTCAGTGTATTTTGGGAAATATGACACAAGGGTCTTATAGATCATTTTGGTAGACTTAAAGAAAAATTTTATTGAATCTATCGCAACCTTTTCGCATAAAGAAGTGTGCTCAGAGTGTACACCATTATAAAAATGGGGTGCCATTCTGTGAAGGGATGAAAAAATTTGAAGTATAAAGGAACTCTAGAAGGTGGGAGAAATATCTACAATAAAACAGAAGTGTTTTAACTGATGGCTGGTAAGCAAAATATACTTCATGACTTAAGGATTTTGAGCATCAGGAACATGCTGCATTGTAGAGCATTTGTAGGGTACCCTGGACAAACACCAGCTCACCACAGCATTCACTCAGTTTTTGGGAGGCACACTCTTCAGTGCAAAACCTGAAATACATGGCTATTAAAAGTCTTACAATGTCATCCACTAATTGGTCTTTGTAAACTCTTAATGCTGTTAGCATTAGCTGTTGCTTTTCATTTTTCTTTCATTGCTTGCTGAAAAGCAGCAAATCATGCAGCTGGGAAGGAACGTCAAGAGGCCACCTAATCCAACATGCTGCTCAAAGCTGCAGCAGATTCCTCAGGCCCTTGTTCTGTCAAGTTTTGTCTGTTGCCAGGAATGGAGAGTTTATAACTTCTACAGGTCTCTGCAGCAGTGTCTAACCATCCCCAAAAAGTTTCTTCTTACATCAAATTGGAGCTTCCAATCTTCTCACATTATTGGGCTCATTACTTCTACCCTTCCATCACTCACCCCTGAAAAGAGCCTGACTTCCTCTTCTCTTTGTTATCCCATCAGGCAAATCCAGCTCTCAGCTGCTCATCATCCATTCAGCACCTTCAGATCCAAACCCTCCACTGCACTCACTCCAGAAGGTCCATGTCACTCTGGCACTGGGGAGCCCCAAACTGGTCGTGGCACTGCAGACTTGGCTTTGCTGTCCCAAATAAAGGGAAGGAAGCACAGCTATTCTGCTAATACAACCCCCATGCTTTTGGCTGTCTTGAAGCCCAGCAGTGTTACCAACTACTCTCTGTAGTTCTTCCTCAAAACCTTCTAATAAATGGTGAAGAAAAGTTAATTTGCATTCCCTCCATGGCTTGAGTAACATACGATTATCCCACAGGTTTATTCTGTACAGAAGAGTCAGCTGTTGATTTCAGCAGATAACTGTTTTGATTGCTCTCCATATCAATATACAAATCCCCAAAACCCTAAGTGTTTGGGCTCCTTGAATAAAGTAAATTTAATAAAAAGTTTTCATTGTGTACTGCTCAGATGAACATTGTGCTGAAATATTGTATAAACTATGTGTTCCTATCTTTGAAATATAATTAAATCCAAATGTCAATATGATTTATTTTTAAAACATCTCTCAAACACCATATTAGGAAAGGATAGAATTCTACAATATACAGTGGAGGAAAAAAATAGATCCTTAAAAGCTGTAGACTACAGGCATGCTATTTTACATGAAAGATAACACTGGATTCAATAAATTTCTCCAGGTCAAGACTATTGAAGTGATTTATGAACATGA
The DNA here is from genome assembly GCA_024734555.1 of Trochalopteron elliotii. Classification (NCBI taxonomy): domain Eukaryota; kingdom Metazoa; phylum Chordata; class Aves; order Passeriformes; family Leiothrichidae; genus Trochalopteron; species Trochalopteron elliotii. The sequence continues at coordinate 1,913,642 of JANPWX010000593.1, read as the reverse complement.
AAATGACAATCTGCACCTATTCTTTGTACATACCCTCCAAAAGATATCCTAAACTTCATCTCTGACTTTCCAAGGAGTTCACAGGCACTCATAAGAGCACAACAATGAAAAAATATTATTTTCTTTTACGTCAGCAGTACTCACAACGCTTAAGAAAATTGGCTCAGACACCATTCCTATTTTATATATACACTCCATTAATTTCTGCACTGTCTTTGCTCTACCAACTAACCTTAACTTTTAAAGGTAGGATAAAGTAAACCATCCTTGTATCTTCTAAAATATCTAGCTAACCTTTAGCTTATTGATTAAAATCAAGTTTTTCAAATGTCTTGGGTTTATATAAAATAAACACACTCTTTACAAAGAAGCATTTAGGCCTTGGCTGCTCAGAGAGCTGCAGGCAGAATGTTGTGTCTGCCCTGGGGCAAGCACGAGGAGCAGCTCATGCTGCAGAACTCAAGCCTTGGCAGGCAGAGCCTTCCACAAGGCAATTTCTTCCTAGAAGATGCAGAGCTGCTTTCTTGTCCCTTCTCAAATCCCAGACACCACTTGGTGGCTGTGCACTCTCATGTATGAAGGCTGTCAGAGCTAAAAACCAGAAAGACTGTGGGCAGAGTGGCCACTGGAGAGATGGCACCAACATGAGGAAGTCTAGGGAAGGTGTCTGACAGAAGTGTAAAAGCATGTGGGATAAAAGGGCTACCAGGAGGCTCTTTGGAACACAAAGCAGGCAGACAGCTCTTTCTAGAGAAGTTGAAAGAAGATTTGGGAGAGTTAAGATACACAGTGCCGAGCAGAGCAATCATTTTAGCCAACCCAATGGTTGCCCCTTCTCACAGAGGCTTTAGGCACTGTGCTGGACCTTGGGATCTCATTAAATTTGTGCAAGACATGTTGAGTCCACACATCCAAAACCAAGTTTTTGACCACACCCTCTCCCCACTGCCACCTACTGTGGATGAGGAGCACCTTGATGGGTGGAAAGTTTAATGGAATGTCTCTTAGAACCTCCAGGTCTGCTGCATCTCCTGCTGCTTTGCTGATGGAGTGACTTCATACACACTCAGTTTTACATCTGTCCTCAAAGCCCTAATTGTGCAGTCAGGATGGGCCAGGTGCCTCTGTGTTTCCCCACTACCTGCTGACATCTTTCCATCTAATCCCAAGACCAGGTTAAAGTGCTGAATGAAGATTATCAATATCTGTTGCCATCAGTAAAAGCACCAGATAGAAGGAAGGGAATGTGGTGCCCCAGACTGGGAGCTGCCATTAGCCACACAGTACAGCAAGATGGACTTCATGGTTATGGCTCTGCCATACTGGTTTCTCACACACAAAGCCAAGTTTTCCTTGGGAAATAAGAGCTGGGATCTAAGTATTCTAAAATTGATAGGGTGGAATCATGTCTGCAAGTACTCATTTATGAAGGAGGAATCATTGTGGCTTTCTGTGTCCCACATCTGGCTGTAAGCCCATCTTAAAACAGCACAGAAAACCCATCTGGCAGAAAATTAAGGCTGAGAGATCAAACAATTAAAATCAATGACTCTCACAGTTAGTTTGGGCATACTGCACAGCAGTGATAGATGTTCCCATTTTATTTGTTACGTGCTCATACTTCAGCAAATTACATTATATCCTTCAGATAAGCATGTGCACAATGATTATTCCAACAAATCACTTCTTTGACATGCTTAAAAAGTATCTGTCTTCCCTGTAAAAAAATTAAAAGCAATTAACAAATCTAAGGACAGCACTATTGGCACAATCTTCTCTTGGGGAGACTGATAATCTGGACAATGGTTTAGTAGTTGTGTTGGTTCTTCAGTAGCTTTTGTGCCAGTTAAGGCTACACAACTGCAGAGCAATTCTTTGCTTAATTTACATAAAGTATCTTAGTTAATCCAGCATCTTTTACAAACAATTTATGAGAGAGATACACAAGTGTAAAGCTTGAAGCATAGATTATTTGTCCAAAGGTGTCTACTATTGTAAACTGTGTGTAAGGCCATATGAAGTGTAGCTTATTAGCATTGTTGGACATCAGCAGCTTTTACAGAGATTTATACCTGCCTATTTTATTACAGAACTTGGTCCTGTAGCTATTTGCAGAGAATTTTCTCTTTGGTCAAGCCTAGCAATCTCTGTCACCTAACAAATGACTCAGAAAAATGGGCACAAATGTTAATCAACTTCTCCCTTTACTGCGTCTCAGTACAAGTAACTTCTGGTAGTGAGTCAGCCAGAAACTGCCCATAAACTCTCTGAACATGACCCTCCAAGAAGACTTTTGATAAAAAAGTTAGTGGCTTCTTTTTTTTCTTTACTTTTTTTTTTTTTAAATCTTGGAGCCAACCCTTAAGCTCAAGGAAAAGACCTTAAAGACAGAACAAAAAGCTCCTTAAGTGGATGAGGGGCATGAAAATCACAGATACACTCAGGCCTCCTGGCTTGCTTGTATTTCCAGTCCTCTAAACAAAACCTGAACAAAAATACTGCCTCCCTGACACAAAATACCCAAGCATAAAACATCCCCTACCAATGACCTCACCAAAAAACCCAAAGAAAAATTCCCTCCTTCTAAATAAACAGTAAATAATAATCAAAACCTAATAATCACCTACTTAAAGAAAACCTCCTGCCAGTTTAGAGACACACTGTAGCAGCATTAAATTTGCCCTGAACTTGTTAAATGTCTATTATTAAAGCTTCTTTCAATGATCTTTATCAATATTGCCTTTTAGTCCAAAGCTCCTAAAACACTCTGCAGAGTTTTAAACACAGACCACTCACCACTATCCTGCTCAGGTGGATAAGCAGCTACTCTGAAAATCACCAAAGGTGCAGAGAAATTTAAAAACAACAACAAACAACTACCCCAGGAAAAAAAAAAAAAAACAAACACCAAAACCACAAACAAAAAAAAAACCCAACAAACAAAACCCTCAGAAGACTGGAAGACCTGATTAGTGCTACTTTCTACACAAGACATGGCTTAGGACTGACACTCTGGTACCATGAGGAAAACTCAGAAGGTGCTGAGAACAATCTAATCCACCAGTGTGTCCCTGAGGGCAGGAATTAGTGGCTTTTATGGAACCACAGGAACAGGCTGTACCCACACTCCACACACTGTGCGCTGGGTGACTCACTCCATTATCACCTCCTGTCTTTCATTAAAGGACTGGGGCTGCAAGTGCAACTTCACTACCCTGAGAGCAGGCTCCCCCAGCCTTGTACAGCTCTCCAGCCCATGGGAAACAAGAGCCTGCTTCACTGCACAGAAAGGAACTAAAATAGATATGCCCTCTCACCCCTGCCTCCCCTCCCAACCCCAGAGAGAAACCCAACCAAACATTGTAGGACATAATAGCAGTTCCCCCAAATGCCAACAATTCAGAGGAACTGGTACAGCCATGCCAAAAGGCAGAAGCCAAAAAGATTCGACAGAATCAAAAAGGGTTGGAAAGTACTTCAGAAGCAAAACAAGATTTCAACTTTGTCCTTTTTGATATAAAATTGGTATTTACCTAAGTAGGAATATTTCCCTCAGACTCCTAAATTTTAAAGCCTCAAAGAACTCAGATTGATCTGTGATCAAAAACCTGAATAAAAATATATTGTCCATAGCTCCTTCCCCCTTACCTTCCACTCCTGGAGGCAAAACAGCTTGATCACAATTGCAACTCTCTTGCTTCCAGGGCACGCAGGCTATGTCACTCTCTGAGATGTTAACAAGCCACTTACATCTCAAGCAGAAGGTAACTTCAGCTTTATACAAGACAGCATCAATTTATGTAGCACATCTGTCACATACACTGTGCATCACCCATGGATGGTTTCGAATACATCATGTCTTTTGCTGGTCCTAAAAAGCCAAAATTTAGTGAAACTCAGCTAAACTTTGCTTATTTTTGTCTGTTGATATATTTTTTTGGTTTATTTTAAAGCTAAGTGCAATTGCTTGATGCCAATTTAGAAATCATAAAGCAGCATGGGTGGAAGCAAGAGCAAAGCCAAAAAAGCAACTGCAAGGCACCATACACATGTCATAGAGCACTGCTCAAGACCTGCTGAATACACAGGAAAAATGTTGTCTTGAGGTTTTGAGCTTTTAAATTGAATGGTTTTAATGCTTTAAAGGCCAGATAAACACAGCTCTAGATTGGCCTTCTTGCTTTCTCCTCTGAAAATGCTATTGCAACAGAGCTTTGGTAACAGAGAGATGTTTGCTGGTTTGGAAGTGCTGTTTATTGACTCTTATACTCTGCTCTAACTTTGAGTTAACAAACTTCCATTTGTTATGTTTCCTGCTGTTCCTCTCTCTCTCCTTTGGACTGGAAGCTTGCAAGAGTATCATCATCTCACATGCAACACTCCCAGTGGCCACTAAAAATCAGTCATATGCACAGATGAACACCTGCATTAAAAAAGTTGGGGTATTTTTGGTTTGCCTTTTTTTTCTCTAATCAAAGAAAGATAGAAATCTTCTTACAATATAAATAACCCCTGAAAAAAAGCCTCAAATCTACAAAACCCAAAAAAACCCTCCACCCTAATACACTACTGATTTGGTGCCTCCAGTTCAGCAAAGGCAAGACAAATGTGCTGGAAAGTCAGCTCCCTATGTCCAGTGCTATGCATTCTTTGCTCTGGGTATTATCTACTGAAGTTTTCTTCTCTTGGACAGAGCATTGAATTGCAGATTTTTAAGGCAAAAAGGTAAACGGAAAACACCTTTATTTTTTTAACTATTAGTGTTTTAGATCTGGATCCTCAGAGCTTACAGAGACAAACCTGTGATTAATAGGTCTTGGGTTGAGCAAAAATTACATGTCTTTCCTTTGTCAATATGTCTGGATAGAGTAAAGCCAAAGCATAAAGCCTTTGTAATATGTCCATTGATGCCAGTTCATTTATCAGAGAAGATAGAAAGGGATCTGACCCAGGAGAAATATTTACTTCAGCCACAAATACTCTGTGCCTGTAATGAATTCATCATCTGATTTTCTCCATCCCCCGTGCTGAGATCTGGAGAAGCTTCCTTGCCTGCTTGCTCTTTTNCTCTTCTGGGCAGTGTGAGCCAGTGGAAACGCTGCTGCTCTGCCCATCCTCGGGATGACCTTCACAGGAATACACCTTTTGCTTTGTGACAAGCTATGACAAGGCCTTCAGGTTTGTCAGGATGTTCCTCTCACCCCCTCCCTTCTTTTCTACAACATTCTGGAGTTGCTCAAACCTGTATATGAACAAAAGGCGTTTGAAGCAGCTGCATCTGAATGGAAATTGGACAGGTTTCAAACAAAGAGGAAGACACATGCTGACCTTCATGGTAAGTACTGTGAAATAATGAAAGCTAGCAAATTCTCTTTGACTCTATAAGCTTTTAAATCACCCTTTTTATTTTTCTTTTTACAATTTTTTTTTCTCTCTAACCCCTGTGCAGCCGAGTTAAAACAGAACTCTTTTTCTCCCTAAGGAATGAGGTAAAAAACATCTTATGTAGCTTATAGAGAAGCTCAAATGAACTTACAGACATTTAAGCAGAAATTTCTGAGTGTCCATTCTGACAAGGAGCAGAAAGGTATTCTGAGTTCTTATTACCACCTAAACTACTACACAAATCTTAAATACAGTGAGCAACAACAACTCACAGTGCAAGATGGATATAGAGAGGTCAATGTGCACATGCAATCACAATATTCATGTCACTCAAAGTGTACCTCTGTTACCTGCTGAGCTTTATTGCCTTAAATAACTCTAAAATATGAAGTGCATGAATTGCATCCACAATGATAACTGGAGCACTAAGAACCACAAACAAAAATCCTCAAGCAAAGTAATTACATCTTGACCACTGTCAGTGATGTGCCATATAGCCTGTCCTGGGGTGGTCACATATCAACAGCAAGGAGGAGGTAAATACCCTGTTACTGCAAAACTCCTCAGAAACCCTAGAATTGCTGACTTGTGCCAGAAATAGATTTTAGTGTGTATTACAGTGTACATGGATGTGTCAGACATAGATTTCCTTTTAAATATGCGTTTCTTTAGAGAACCTAAAGAAATTTTCAAGAGTACCTTCACTTGTTAGTTCTGTGTTGATGGTTAAATGAATGACTACTTCTTGCCAAGACACCCTTGTAAAAGCAGCTGTTGAAATCAAGTGGCTCTTTCCTGACTGTTTCCAAGATTTAAGCAAACAATGTTTTATCAACAAAGTAGCCTCGTTTGAGAGTTTTGAACTGAGCTGCAACAAACTGAAGATAAAGATCTCAAATGTTCCCAGATGAGATTCAGTGGAAGTGCAAAAAGGTAGTGTGGGATGCCCAGATCTCACCCTGTATTAACTCTAAGGTAAATACTGTGTACACAGGCAGTGTGATAATCATAAAACCTTGTTAACCACTAGCTAATAATTATACTTTGTACTTATCCAGAACCTTTAATCTCATAGTCTCAGAGCCCTCTGCAAACATAAGCTCATTTTTACCACATTGTAGGAGTAGCTAAACAATTGCTAAAGATGCCAGATCTCTGGGGTAGAAACCATAGAATCACAGATTCATAGAATGGTTTGGGTTTGAAAGGACATTAAAGATCATCTTGTTCTGAGCCCCCTGCCACAGGCAGGGACACCTTCCACTATCCCAGGTTGCTCCAAACCCCATCCAACCTGGCCTTGGACACTTCCAGGGATGGGGCAGCCACAGGTTCTCTGGAAAACCCGTGCCAGGGTCTCACTACCCTCACAGTAAAGAATTTTTTCCTCAAATCAAACCTACTCTCTGCCAATTTGAAGCTGTTCCCCCTTGTCTTGTCCCTACATGCCCTTGTAGAAGATCCCTCTCCATCTCTCTTATAGGCCCCCTTTAGGGTCTCCCCAAAGTCTTCCATTCCCCAGGCTGAAAAATCTCAATTACATCAGCCTTTCCTCATAGCAGAGGTGGTCCATCTCTCTCATCCTCTGGACTCAGTCCAACAGCTTTTACATTAAAGATAACAGAGTAAAAATGAAGCTCTACTTTCTTTGGGCTCTATTCAGAAGAACAACAAAAAATTATTTCTCATAACTAAAGGTCAGGCTCTTAAAACCAGTGACACAAAGACATCCTGCACAGCAAATCACAGACCAGAAAAAGTTTGCAGCACAAGTATTAGGAAAGCCAGTCAGCCATCTTAATCTGATAAACTGGTTTTGGCAACAAATTAAAACAGTTGTTTCAAGTTTGTGGGCAGTTTTTAATGGCTTTTTCTTGCATTTTAAGGTACTGGCTCCAGATTTCAGGTTTATGGCAGGAAATGTATTTAACTGTTTTTTTTCCAGGCTTTTGCTCTAAAAGGACAAAGATGATGAAGTGACTACAGCAAGAGATAACTTATGTCCTCATTGGAATCAGTGAAGAAATGCCTCAAGGTGAGTATCTAGCATAAAACCTAAATGATGCATCAATTTACGTGAATGGCAACATGGAAGTTCCCCAAGTAATCCGGAAGGCTGGCAGATGGCACGGGCTCAACTTCATTAAAAAACAATGTGAAAGGCAGGACTCCAGATTGAGATCTCCTCTCTAAAACAGTACAGGGAAACAACTGATTTTTCCAAATATTCATATATCCCATGTCTTGCTGTAATTGAACCACTATCAATGTCAAAGGACACATCTAGTTTTCAGGTTGCTATGGCCAGTGTTTTGATTAAAGAGGCATGGAAAGTGACCACTGAAGTATGAGATGTGACAGAAAACAGATCAGCTCTTGTACAGATGAGTACAGCTTCCCTTGCCAGGGAAAACTGCAGATACCAGGGACCTCAGCTGCCATGAGGATAAAAGGAGTGATTTGAAGTTCCTTCTGGATTTTCCTGAGGTCAAGATTGCTTTATGCTCACATTTAGTCCCACAGTTATCTGGAGACTGACCCATGCAATACCTACTGGTAGTATCATGTGTTATGATGTGTTCAGGAATTCTACTACAGTTTTCATTCCATGTATTTCCTCCCAACTTTCTCTTTAACACTTCACTTTAGCCCTTAGAGTACCTGCTTGCCTTATTTCCCTTTCTCTTATCCCTGCTGAATTCACTCCAGTGGTTCCCTTCTCATCTCTCCTGTTGTTTGTTTTCCTAATCAAATAATCTCCTTCCATTTTTTACTGAACACCACTTACTTAATATTTAAACAAATTAAATAAACCAAATCAAATTAAATGAAGCAAATCAAAAAGATCTGCTGTCCCTATGTAATGTTTATCTGCTTGTTTAATAAAATATATTGTTCTGTGGGATACTGAAACTGAAGTCTTCAGCCACGGATTGCCTTTTTCTGTTTATATAGCATCTAGTGAAAAAAATCATATTCATAAATGGCATTGAGATCTTACCATAATAAAAAGAATTAGTTATATTGCTGGTGGCTAATACTACCAACAGTTTAGATGAGAGGTCTAAGCATATAGATGGAAATAAATCCAAAGAAAAGTAACACACTAACTATTGTATACTATACTAATTTGAAGTATATTCTAAGCACAAACAACCCCAAAAAATTAAAAAGAAGAAAAAACAATAAACCCCCTTTCCTTTCTTGGAAACTTCCCATCCAAAGCATTATAAATTATCCCTCTTTTGAGCTGAAGTTCCAAGAAGTTTGAATCAATATCACATCTCCAGCAGCTAATGAAGACTGGTCATGTGTAGACAAAACATTGTGCTGTTATCTCAGTAGGCAGGAAAAAACAAACAGAATATTTTATAACTTAAAATATTTCCCTCCATAAAACATTTTTAATACCATGTGATCCTGCTAAGAAAATATGCCAAGTTATTTTGTCATTTTGGCTTGAAATATATAGATGGCTCTTCTATTACTTATCAAAACACTAAACTAATTTTTCATTGCACAGACAAGCAGCTGGGTGTATACATGGTTAAATATGCTGAATATTCAGTGTTTTTTAGAAAAACCACCTTAATGGTTAAGAAAAAACTCCCTTTGTGTATCATCAGCCTTTGACCTAAAGATGACCAGAGCATTCACAGGACAGGTCTGACCACAGAGGTGAAGACAAAGGCTGTATACTTCAGCTGTGGATTCTGGCCAGATCAAGCAACGATCCTGGGTCCTGGAAGAAATGCCCATTGCAGCTCTCTGGGCCAGGCAGACACCATGAGTGCTGCAGGCAATGACCAGGCGATGACCACACACCTCACCTGGGGAGCGTTGCTTCTCCCTCCTCTACTTCCAGGTCACACCAAACCCCAGCCTCAGGCCCCCCTTTACGGTGTTTTCTTGGATACATAGATTTATTCCAACAGGATTCAACCAGAATCACCTCCTGGAATTTTGTTCCACAGTTAGTGTTGATATTTTAGCTCGCTGAGCCCACCATTAAGGTGCAAAAGATTCGGATTTTCCAGAATGGAATCGGTTGGAGGGAAAACCCGGACCAGATTTTTCCCAGAATTCGGAATGGAGTCGGTTGAAGGGAAAACCCGGACCGGATTCTTTCTGGTGATCAGAATGGAATTAGTTGGAGGAAAGACCCAGACCAGATTTTTCCCGGAGTTTGGAACGGAGTCAGTTGGGGGAAAACCTGGACTGGATTGTGGCCAGAGTCCAGAAGGGGGGAAAATCCAGACTGTCTTTTTCTGGAGTTTGGGATGGAGGAAACCCCAGGTTGGATTTTATTTGAATTCAGAATAGGGGCAACCCGGACTGGATTTTTTGCAAAATACATCATAGCGATAAACCGATGGAGTTTGATCCCAGGCTTCTGTACAGAGGTGTGCAGCAGAAACTATGCTCCTAAACCAAGAAAACCTAATTGCTCCAGCACACTTCTCAAACATTCAAACACAAACATCACTGGAACTGCCCAGGTGCTGTAAGAGACCGAACTGTTGGTGCTCATGGCTTGAACAATCACTGTGTGCTTCTCCGGTGATGCATAGAGGTACCTCCTAGGTGCAGAAGGGTGTGCACACCTGAGGCTTCAGCCTGGCTTTTCAGATAAAGGAAGAGGCTGATAAGAGGCGAATCCTGCAGGTGGGATAAGTCCTTATCATGCCTCCCGTATGCAATGACTCAGCAGTGAAAATTTCTCTCCCAAGTGCTGGGACATTCACACCTCGGATGAGGCAATTCATCTCAGCTGATGGGCCATAACACTGGGTATGGAAAGAATCATTTAGGCTAGAAGTGATTATAATACAATTAGAGTTGCTTTCACATTTCTTGCTGGAACTGTTTCACAGATGGCAAAGCATCTTTAATTAGAATGGAGGACCATCAGGAGCAAAGCACAGCAATATGCATTCTCTCTTCTTGTACAGAAGAGCTCTGGGATGCAGTGTGCCCATTACAGCTTGGTCAGGGAGTTTCTAATGAAATTGTTTCTTTTGTCACAAACTCTTGATGTATGAAGAGCAAAACTTTTTGTGGAACAGTACCATGCACAAAACAAGTTGCATCAAACAAAATGGAATTTCCAATTAAGAAAGCAAATTAAGCAAAAGACAGGATGAGAGGCACAGGGAAGAAAAATAATAGCAGAGAAATTCAGTGCATAAGGCACTTCTATAACACGAACAAGTTTTAGTTTCCCCTTTTCCTGGACAAAAGCCAACATATCAAGAGAAATTGCTTTGATGCCAGTGTGCCACGAGGCTGAGGTGATCATTAGTCTTACTGGGGTGCTGCTCGCTATCTCCTACTGCAGACCTTTTGTCCTGTGTAAACAGCTAACATCCCCTGGGCCTCGCTGGGAAATGCTCCCACACTTAAGTTTCCATGGAAAACTCACCCTGGACATTGGATCCCAACCCTCCCCTCCAGGCTACATGGCTCTATATAAAATGGAACTATTTTAAAGATGGATTTTAAAAGCATGCCAGAGAAGATGATAGTACAGCTGATTCTGGCATTCACCCAGGATAAGGCAGACAGGTTGCAGTATTTATCCCTGATCTCTTGTTCTTCCAACCTGCTTTTGTCCCTCTACATTTAAAAAACCAAACCAAAAAAACCCCAACAACAACAACAACAACAAAACAAACACCAAAAAAAGCCAACCAAAAGCCCCCAAAACAAAACACAACCCACCAGAAAAAAACCCCTCCATCTAATTAACCAACCAAAACCCATCAAACCCTAACATAAACACATAAAGGTAATTTCTTAATTATCATTTTTTCCATGAAACTGGATTCCCACTTCTTTAGCTGCCCCCACTTCAATCAAGCAGCAAATAATTTTTGTGCAAAGACCTTTTTTCCTGTAGTTTTGTTTGTCTGAAGCAATATTACCCTCATTCTTAAGTAACAACTACAGCAAAGCTTCTGACAGACATTCCTATAAAGGGGCTTAATAATCTGAGTCAAGAAGGTTTTATATTTAGACTTTCAGCTGACAACTGATAACTCAGGTTTGAATTCTGCACATCACCTCTGAGCCCAGTTCTCTGCTCACTCAGTCCAAGATCTAATTAATTTTCAGAAGGCTGGAAAACCTTCTCTTGTGATAATCTCTCTTGGTTCAGGCAGGACAGAGAACTTTGTAAGTACGATTTAAAAAACCAAAAAAACCCTGAAACAACACAAAAAGCCCCAAATAAACAAAAAAACAATGAAAAAACTTCAAAGTACCCCCAAAGAAAGTCCAAACCAAAGACATACCAGAAAAGGCCAACAGAACCCTCGCCAGAACTCAAAACAACCACTTCCCACCTCCACCCTCACCTCTAAGTAATGTTTTGAAAAAAGCAAATTAACTTAGAGCTGAGATTTCAAGGCAACCACCTCTGTATTGGAAATTGTATGTGTTTAAGCAAGAGGCATTTGTTTTTCCTTGGACGCTTATCTTTTTCCAAATGATGGATTTGCAAAGAGGGCAGCTGCAATGGCTGCAAGATTGGTTTGTGCCTTTAACTGATTCCTGTCTAACTTCCACAGTTTGATGATGATTAACTCTGTGATTTATGCCTTCTTGAAATGCATAACTCTCTCCTTGTGGCAGTTCCACAATCAGCTGTAGGGTCAAGGAGGAAACTCATCTGTGGGCTTACTGTAGATAAACCCCAAATGGTCTAAAGGTCTCATTTTAAACAGAGAAGCCAACTTCTGGCAGGCAGTCATTGAGGAGGGGAAGTCACATGTTATCCTAAGGTTGTTGAATATTTCAACATAAGGTTTTATGGGAAAAGTACTTTGATAAGAAAAATTATGCAGCCACAGACTTGAGAGTGGTTTTGTTTTGTTACCAGCACAAGCAGAAGGGGATTAGTGAAATGTAATTATTTGGAAAGCAGGGATGAAAAAGATCATGCATTATTGTGTTAGTTAGGGAGCACAGGAACATTAACAGAATTCCTTGGCCCTGGGAAGGTTGGACCATGGCATCCAGAACACACAGCTGCAGAAATAAAGATGCTAAAAGGAACCAGCATCCTGCGACCAGGGTGTTGTGCTGAAAAGTCAAGTGTGACCTCAGCTGCTTGCTGGGTCACATCTCCTATGAAGGGTCACTCAGTTAAACCCAACTTCAATAAAGCATGAACCTCTGTAAAATTCAAGCACTGTGCAAGGCACCCAGGATGGTGTAGGGGCTCAGTGTTTCCTGTGCTCGTGCTGAAACGTGGCACTTGAGCAAAACTGGTTTGGTACATTTGGTGCCTTAAGTTTTAGCTTTCATGTTTCTCAGATTCTGGGCTGCCTCGGGGTGCAGTTCTGAGCCTCATATTAAGTGTTTGTAAGTTCTCCTCACAGAGTACAGAGACAAATCTTTTTCTGATTTGATTTTCTGATCAGAAACTAATGCCTTGGAAAGACTGACCTGAAAAAAGACTGGACTGAGCTAGAGAATAAAGCAGATATTTACTGAAAGGCCTCTGGGATTCACCTTGGGCAGGACAGGACCTGACCAGGGCTACACCCAAAGTGGACCCAAAATGGTCACAAAATGGCTGACCAGTCACAAAGTCTTACATTTTTATAAGTTTTGGTCCATTTGCATATTGGGGTTTAATTGTCCAATCACAGCTTTAGGTTGTGAGGTCCCCTCCTTCTTGTTCCTCCTTCCAGCCCACTGTTGTTTGTGCTTTTGGGCCTGAAAGTTGTTCCTGGTCCTCAGCACGAAAAGGATTTGTTTTGTCTGCCTACTCTGTGAAGTAGTAATGTCTGACTGACATTAAATGTGAAGCTCAGAACCGCACCCCATGGCAGCACAGAATCTGAAAAACTTGAAAGCTAAAACTTAAGGCATCACATGTGCTGGTGTCCAAAATGGTTACAAATGTGGAACTGTCCCCATCTCAAGCTGCTGCTTTTATTGTTCCTGAGCCTACTTACCCCACTTTAAAGAGCTGCCTCAGTTATGAGCTCCAAAGACATGGACAAGCTAGGAAGAAACTACCCATAAAACCAAGTTTTAAGGATACAGAGCTGTGGGGAGAAGCACATTCAAAACAGCAGCCCCAGTGTTGCAGGTGTGCTGGGATAGGCAGCAAAAAGTGACATCCTGCCCAATAACATGAGAACATGGTGGCATTGAGAGCACAGGTCACACACACTGGTGGAGGAAGAAGCCTAAACCACTGAACAACTCTGCTTAGAGGGGGCAAGACTGAGATTTAAGGATCTATCTGAGATAAGAAAAGGTCGGATTCTTCCAAGGCTGGTCAGCAACCTCAGTTAAGCCTAGGCTGCTGCTCTGCATGCTTGGCCCTGTGCCAGCCCAAATTTCTTCTAGTGGTGCTGGTGCCATCCCACTGCAAAGCAGAGGTTGTACAGAAAATTTTTTTTAGTTTTGTTGCTGAATACATTTTCAGCTGGATCAGTTCAATGATCTTGCCCACCACACAGGTGATATAGTCAACACAAAGGAGGATTTGTGGCTAGGGGTGGGGAAAGCCCACACCTTTTATTCATAGGCCCCAGGGATGCAGGTTTAAAATGAATGTAAAACAGAACACTCCGAGGAAAAACAAAGGTGGCTGGTAAGAATTAGGTGGTCTGGAAAATCCTTCCTCAACAGCTTTTGTTTTCCAGGTCTCAGCTAGGTGCCTTGTGCAAGGTAGTCACAAATTCTCAGTCACACCAGATTGGGGTGTACATAAAGACACCAGAGGACATCCAAAAGAAATCAGCAACTGGACTGTATGCTCGTTTGTCTTACACCAGAGAGAATGAGCCTGTCACTGCCTTGAAGGAGTGCAAGAAAACACATCCAAAAGGGTTTCCAGCAAGGAAATAAGAGGTGCTTTGAGCACAGTTATTTTGTCTGCTTCCTTGAGGGAAGAGTCAAGCCTGGACGTGTAATGAGTAGCCAGAGGCTGAGCAAGCTGTGTGGGGCTGCTGGGGGGTGACTGTGTTTGAGGAAGGATTATGCAGTGCTGAGAAACCAACAGATTTTACTCCCACAGCTTTTATAGACTTGTTCTGTTTTCTCCAGGTTATAAAGTTGTTTTGAAGCCTGGGTCATTGACGTCAGCACGTCACATCCATTCAGCCTTGAATCTTTCCTGACAGTGTTTTCATGCACCTGCGAGCCAGCAGCACGTACAAGCACTAAAGAAACAATGTTAAAAAGAGGCTTTCATTACCACCACCACTGCAGATGCAAACGTGTCCCCTAAGGAAAGGTTAAGAGACCAAAGCGCTCAAATATGAGGGATCTTTGAGACAAAAATATAAAAAGTAACTAGAAAAAAAAAGGAAGTATTTTTTTCTTTTTTTTTTTTTTTCTTTTGTAACAGGGCAAGAAATAATGAGCTTTAATTGCCAGGAAGGACAGTTAAGTGTTGACACAAGATTAAAACTTTCTAACAGCCCAGAGAGTGAAGCGTGGGACCAGTTAACTGAAAGAGAACTCTTCAAGAGCAGATTAGACAACTCTGTCATGGATGATTTAAACTAGCTGGATGGGAAAGTAAGGAGGAAGATTTCTAGGGTTCTGAGTGAGCCATCAATATATTAAAAATGAAGCTCTTTAAATGAAGCACAGACAGCATCATATCATGACATAGAGCACAGTTAGCCTCAGCTTGCAGCGAGGATGTTTCTCCTTGCAACTTCAGGCACTCCACAGCTCTGTTCTCATTTCTGCCATGGTGAAGTTGAGTTCACTGCCTGGCCTCAAATTGTAGGAGAGAGATGGATTAACTGGAGATGAGAGCTGTGAGGCTCATTTTCACTATTTGGGACAACTGGGAAGTGATTTTCTATGCCTAGAAGGAGAATCTAGTTCATAACATTACTTGTCTCCTCTAGCTTAGCCTATAAATCATTACTTTAAACCCCCCCCAAACATCCATAGATACATGAAAACAGCAAAAATCTGAAAGGAAAAAGAGGGAACTTGTCTTGCATTATATCAAACAGTAATTAACAGTAGTTAACACCACACACAGAAACTGCTTTGGTTCCAATTTGGGACCCTCAACTTTATTATTACTTGTGGCAACTGGCATCATGTATGTTTATAATTTGCTTCTTTTTAAAAAATAAAAACAAAAAAGCCCATGAAAGCTCCATTCTTCAGCATCTTCAGATCTATATTGCTTTTCCTTGGTTCATACCAGATTAACCTTTAGAAGGCCAATGGAACAAAGTCTATCTACTATTTTTTCAGCTAATTATTGTGAAGTACAGTTTTTGTTCGAAAACGCTGCTTTTGGTATATTTTATAGGCAATTACCCACAGTGTAAGACTTGTTACTACAAAAATGGCCAATAGGCCCAGCCATTGTGGTCTAAAGAGGTCCAGCAGCAGCCACAGAACTCTTTGTTTTTGTTATTTGCATACAACAAAACATTTTTGGCTCTTTTATTCTGTATGGCTCATACCCAGCCGTCCTCCACAGTGCAGTAACTGTAATTATTAGCTAAAATAGACCCAGGATCTGTAGACAGGACTCTACTCAGAGGCCTTTTTCCCCACAAAGTGGAATTTATCTTTTGCCCATCCCTAAGTGATCCAAATCTACATTCAAAAGTAGAGGTGTAAATTTTTGGTACAAGATGTAATTAACATCAACAATTAAGTATGGACCATATGAACAAGAAACATTTATGGACAATGGAACCACATCTACCCTACATGAGATGCACATTTTATCAGGAATTTTAAATTTCATATTGCAGCACTACTTGATCAGCTGAAACAGTTGCCTTCAGATAATCAGTGTACAATGAGCTGCTGGACTTGCCTGACATGACAGGCCCTTTGCCTGAAATTCAATAAACTTAAGCTTAACAGTTTCATTGATTCATTTAGATCTTGTCTAGTCCTAATTAAGAGTCATCCTATTAGAAACTTGAAAAAAATCTGTCGGCTACAGAAAACCACGCTGCTCAAACGGTGAAAAAACCTTCAGGAACACAGACCTGTAGTGAGGGAAAGGTTGACTCAAAATTCGTGTCTTTAACAAAGCAGCCTGAGGCATGTGACCATCAAGAGAAGGGACAAAAAGAGGGCAAACCATTTGCAAGTCCTCTGCTTTCTCTAATTGTTGATAAATGCTTCATTTCAAACAAACTCTCTTTGTTATACATTATTTCTCGTTCACCTGCTGCAGTTTTCACAAAAAGAAAATCCCAAACCCTCAAAGACCCTGCAGGTTATGCTGATCAGAACAAATTATTGTAACTTTTTTCCACTATACTAATATTCCCTCCAAAGCCAAACAAGACCCTATTTTGATGTCTGTTCTGGGAATGATGCTGCAACAAAAATTTCCATACATTTCCCTTCTGGCTCCAAACCAATTTCGCTAGAATCAACACAATACAGACACAACATGACTGATTTTCTAATTTCACAGGATTATACGACCACATCTAAGACCAGGTGATGATATACTAGGACAAATGAAGAAAAATCCAAGTATTTCTATTCTTTTATCCACCGCATTTTATTTTTAAAAAAATTTAACCTCATAGTAAATGGTGTATTACTGCAAGTTAAGGAAAAAAAAAGACTGATACAGATAATATTTTCCAGGTATCGAAGCAAATACAAAAGACATTACCTTATAAAGAACTCAGGGTGCTATGGACAGGCTGACTAAATGCTGTGCATTTTTGAGAACAAGGATTGACCTGGCGGAGAATAAAATATATGTGAAGAAATATTTTTTAGGGGTGGAATGCTGTTCTGCCAGGGCAAAGCAATGGATATTTATTGTCAATGTTTAGTTTAGATATGTTAACTTATACACTATTAGAAAATACAAATTAGTCTCTAAGATCATCAGAAAAGTAGGGGAAAACTGTCTACCACTGCAGAGCAAAAAAACCACCAAAAATATAATTACCACCAAAAATATGTGAGTAGCAGTTGTTGAATAGTCTACTCAACAATTCAATTGGGTAGAATAGTGATAGATGAGCTCTCCATGCCTAAAATACTCCCAAATATTCAGAATCCACTCAATTTACATGAGAAGTTTGATAATATTGGTTTGTTAAACTGTCTTTGAGATGGTTTTCCCTGGAAACAGAGACATTGCAGGTAGCCAGGTAATTCACAGAAATAACACTGCCATGGTCAGGCACTGTCAGGAGCCAGATTGTTCTAATAAAGACCAGGTGAGTCACAAAGAACATTCTGCCTCTGCAAACATTCAGCTTTTATATTTTTCTTTTAAAATAATTATCCAAGTTAAAAGTAAGTCTCTTCTATGTTTCATGTAGGTCCTGGAAACTCAGATTCTGTTATTGTGGTCACCATTTCTTAGTGGAAAAGCATTTGTAGATCGAGTGTTTAAAATGATGTTTGCCTGTATTGAGATGATTTTAATTGTGATAATATTAACATTTTTGATATTTTAAACTACACATCATTCTGAAAATCCAGAAGGAATAATACACTTTTTTGGTAACTCTTAACAGAATTAATAGATGGCACTATAAAACCAAGCTCAGAAAGAGCCCCTTGATCTAATACTAATCCTGAAGGAAACAATATTGAATCTTAGGAATAACTGGATTGGTGTCTCCATACTTTTTCTATAAAATGCCAAATTAAAGCTTGCAGCCTCTTGCGCTGAACTACAGTTTCTTTTAAATTCTGATCTGAACTCCTATTTAACTCTCCATTATTAGGATCAGACCTTCCAGAAACGTGCAATTATCCTGATATTCAGAAAGGAAATAAAATCATGTCCATTTTTAAGCAATATACCAGGAAATTGCTAGGGGCTTGTTCACCATTAGTTTGATTTTCCCTTCACCCAGGAGTACTCTTGATTGCCCCAGGGCATGGACTATATTTAATCACAACTTTTCACATGAGCACATTTACAAGCCAATAACTTTAGAAAGTAGATGACTTGTAAGATTCGTGATGTCTGGTCAGTGATGAGCCCTGAACTTTCAAGAAAAAGGGATATGCATGACACCTGATCTGACTGCCAGCAGCCTGAATTTCTTTATATTTTTTTCCGAAAACTAATTGCACAATTGCAATCTAAAGTGAATTCTAAACCCTATTCCTTCCAAAGAATTTCACTCTTCCCTATTGAAAAAAAAAAGAAAAAAAAAAGAAAAAAAAAAGGAAGAAAAAAAAGAAAAAAGAGTTGTAGTGGCTGAGTGCTCTCAGCTGCAGGGGAGGCTGGTGATAGTGCAGAGGTACCAAAACAGCAATACAAAAAAAATGGCAGCAGCCTTTGTGCAAATGTAGCTGAAAATACTTTGAAGAGGATTTTCTTTCAAATATCCTGAAAGTCATTTTCAAAGAAAGGCATAGTGATCTTTCTTAATGTTTACAAAGTTTACATGCACTTATTAAAAATATAGAATTACCCAAACAGAAACTCCTAATTCTGATAACCCCCAATGTACTTTCACATGAAGTTCTGCTTAAAAACTGACATTTCTTTACAATTCAAACTAATGTGTTCTACACTGAATCACTCATCACATCATCTCTGACTCATTTTTGTTGCCTATCTGTAGTTTATTGTTATTTTTTCAACCTGGATGGTTAAATTTAAAACTTATTTTCAGTTCAGCAGAATTTAAACCTACTTATTCATATCAGTAAGAAGAAGAAAATGATGTGACAAAGACAATTGGCTTAACAGGCCCGTAAATAGGATCCAGTTTGCAAATGGCAGCAATCTTTAATTAAGTAATTTCAAGAACTTTAGAGAAATTGGAAGTCTAGTTTTGTTCTAATAACAGTGAAACATGAAACTTTGGCTTTCAGACAACTTATTTTTGGAGTACACCAATACTGACAGCTCAACTGCAAGGTGTCACAGTTTGGGGACCTTCAACAGGACTTGCTTAGGCTTTCATTCATGCACTATAATTTATTTTGTGTGTATGTATTTATATAATTATGAAAAAATAGAACCTTCAGAGACACTTGTGTAAGACGCAGTTTTCTTGAACCCAGCAGATGAATAAACTGAGAAAAAGGAGGAATGCATTTACTTGAGGAATAGCACTAGCACAAAATTGACTCTGAGGTCTAGTTCTGCCCATATAAAATCTATATTTCTTTAAAAAAACCCAAACCCGGACACAACAACAACAGTAGTGTTAACAGAGATGTAAGCTTCCTTATCATCATGATTGTCAGAAGGTAGTTTAAAATTTGATGAGTATCTGCCAAAAATAAAGCCCTATTTGTCATTTTAAAAACATGTCATACAGACTCTACCCAGTACATGGAGCCTGAGAAAGTAAATAGGAATTTGTGTTGGTCAAAGGGATATACTGATTTTTTTAATTGGAAAAGAACAATTTCTAACAGTGAAGTAAATGATTCAAGATTTCATTATTGAAAAAAATAGAACATCTTGCAGAAAAGCCAAAAAACTCTGTACACTCCTAAGTGACATTTTATAACCCAAAGATACCCCTCTTCTGATTTCTTAACTTCTCTTGCTTTTTGCTGTGCCAAGCTCTGGTTCATCCAGGAGTTCTGGTTAAATGAGAAATGGGCTAGAAATTTGGATCCATAAAGGGTCTTGTAGGCTCCCTAAATTCAAGTGCTCTAAGGCCAAGATCAATATGGATGCATGTGTTGCCTTAGAATCAGTAAACAAACAAATGAAAAAACCACAAACTACCCACAAGTCCTTTTTCAGGAAAAAAAACAACAAAGCCCTTAGCCAGTTTAGCTAAAACCAAATTCCCTCACTCAGAGGAAAAATTTCTTAGAGATATAGCATACAAAGTTTCTCTAGGTAAAAACTAGTGGGTTTTTTTTATTAAATGTTTACCCAAAGCTGTAGTCTCACTTGGCTGATGTGGGTAGGGGTGGAATTAAATCTCAATATATGGGGAAAGAAGAAGAAACTTGATAGAAGTCACTTAATAGAACAAGACTGTAAGATAATAGCTCTCTATGGTCCCTTTCCTCCTGATACAGATTAAATCTATGGCAATCTATCCCTATGAAAGGGATTTCTGCTGAAATATGTATGTGTAACATACAACTGTTATTTATACCTTTGAATATTTTAGAATATTCACACTAATTATGCATGATTTTGATTTCAAACTTCAGCAAAAACTAAGTAACATTTAATTGTCAAAGTAATTTTGAAGCTGTAAAATTGCGTGAAGTAACACAAAGAAAAGCTGTAGCTCCTATTTTTGTTTTACTGGTAGATAAACTATGCTGGCTCACCTATCAAACTCACTCACTTATATTACTGGGCAATCTGTGGTGTCTGGATGTCATGCAGGCCATCCTCAGAGAAATAAAGTCTGGCACTGGACATAAACTGAAGCAGGTGTCATACTACAAAGTATTCTCATTTTTCCATATTCTTGTCACATTCTTCTACCTTTAGTTCTGTGCTTAAACTTGCAAGGTTTTCTAGGCTGGGACCATTTCTTTGCCTGCATAAGAACTCACCTAATGTGGCTTCAGCTTCTAGATTTTCCTTTAGTTCCTATCACATATTACAAACAAATTTATCTAAAACTAATACAGCTGCAGCAAACTCAAAGCTAGCTCACCTCAGAACATGGAACAGATCCTAAGAAAACACATCAGGGAAACAACTTTGCTGGGAACTTTGTCTCCTGGATATCTCCCTCAAAATGAAGAGGTGTTTCAACCCATCAGTAACTGGGGGAAAAATACATGGAAACTTTCACCTGTATATTAAACCAACACAGATAAGAACACAGCCTTATGGCTTCCCTGAGGAAATACCTAAAGAAAATACAGAAAGAAAAGGAGAACAAAAGAAGACCACAAAAGATGTCTGGCCACAAAGTAACCTTTTTTTCTTCCTTCTGATGAAACAGCGTGACTGAAGCGTGACCAGAAATCTCTGTGTGGCATGGCTTTCCTGAGATCACGCTGAATGGGAAACACCTTTGTTAGCTTGGCACAACCAATCAACTCTGATTGATGCCTCAAGTTTTAGCATTCATGTTTCTCAGATTCTGTGCTGCCATGGGGTGTCATTCTGAGCCTCTTCACAGAGCAGGGAGATAAAACAAATCCTTTTCCTGCTGGAGACAAAGGACAAGTTCCAGGTCCAAAAGAACAAACAAGGGTGGGCTGGAAGGAGGGACAAGAAGGATTGGACCTCACAACCTGAAGCTGTAATTGGACAATTAAACCCCAATATGCAAATGGACCAAAACTTATAAAAGTATGAGACCTCGTGACCACTCAGCCATTTTGTGACCATTTTGGGTCCACCTTGGTTGTAGCCCTGGCCAGGCCCTGTCCTGCCCAAGGTGTATCCTAGAGGCCTTTCAATAAATCCCTACTTTATTCTCTAGCTCAGTCCAGTCTTTGTTTCAGGTCAGCCTTCCCAAGGCACCATGATACCCGGTCAACTCAGGTGTCTCCAAAGGACATGTTCTCAGTGACTAGATTTAGTTAAGGGCACAAGACTCAGCTGCAAATATTCCAGTAATTTTCAGTTTGTTCACCTGCTTGAGAACTACGATCTCCTGTTTCCCTCACCCGTCAGGTACAAGTTAAGAGTTCTGTGATGGTGAACATCCTCTTGCTTACTCCTGAAGCTGCAGAAACCAAACCCCTCAGGACAGCTCAACCTGACTCTAGAGTTTTTACATGACAACGCCAAGATTATCCTCACTCACGGTGGCCAGAAATTTTCAATGCCAAGTCAAAGTCTGTAGGAGTTCCCTGCGGCTGTTTTCTCAAGCTTTCCTTTTTATGTGGCTTGGAACACCTCCTGACCAATTATCTAGTTACAGTATCAGCTGCCGATCTGTAAAACCTCTGGAGACTTTTCTGTATTCTCTGAGTTACATCCAGGCAGGACATTTTGATCCCACATCCCCCTTGGCCAAGTGAACTTCCAAACCTGTACTTAGAGAACTAACTTTTTTCCTTCAAACGTTTGGGTCGGTAAGGTAATAGTGAAAATATTATGCTATAGCAAACATTTAGCACACAAAGCCCCTTCTAATGCCTGTTTTGTCCTAGATGAAACAGTCAGATAAACATGATGCTTCTTTGTTTTTGCTGAAGCACATGGTTTGGAAGCAACGTGATTTGTTTTTTTTACACAGGACTCTAAGCCCATGGGAAATTCACCTGTTCAATAAAAGAACCTCAGTCAACAAGGCTCTGTTTTAATAATCCAGGAATTTTGATTCCCTAAAGGGAGTCTTTGATGCTCAAAGGAAGCTTCATTGATAAGGAAAGTACACAAAGACAAAAAAAAAGTCCAAATAGTCCGGTTTAACAAGCCAAAACAGAAAACAAAATGTCCTACACTGTACTGCCTATTATTGCTTCATTCTAAATCTATTCCAGACTACTGGAGGTAATTTACTATTAAAGGTTATCAAAAACATTTAATTCCATACACACAGGACTAGTGACTTTCTGTTTGAGTTAAATCAACCTGCACATCCTTACA
Organism: Trochalopteron elliotii; assembly: GCA_024734555.1. NCBI lineage: Eukaryota > Metazoa > Chordata > Aves > Passeriformes > Leiothrichidae > Trochalopteron > Trochalopteron elliotii. The sequence goes on along the minus strand of JANPWX010000593.1, from coordinate 1,890,769 downwards.
AAAGGACCACAGAAGGAAGCTTCCTGTGATCTCAGATCCCTGTGGTCTCTGAACCTATTGGGCTGAATGATTTGTATCCAAGTGTACTGAACAACCTGTATGTTAAAGCTTGGACAAAGCCCTTTCACCCAGTCCATTTCATCCTGGCAGGATGAGTGACACATGTGTATTTATGGGTTCAGCAACCAGCTCAGCATCCCAGGAACATGTGCTACAGGATTGTGTTAACCAACATTGCTACGTCAGCTCCAAGGAAGCTGCAGGGCATCACCAAATTATCTGTTTTCTGCAACAAACCAACAGCAGTCACTGACACTGCAAGTACAAAATTCACACTGCTCCACTCAGGCTGGTGAAGGAGCCCAGAATCAGTATAGTGTCACTTCTGGGATTCCCATTTTATTTAGATTAGTTTTAAAGCACAATTCAAGCCAGGCAGGTCATCACGTGGAATTGGAACAGGTTTAGAAAAAACTAGCTGACAGCAGTGTTTTAAATTCTGCCAGTAATCAAGAGAAAAAAGTAGGACCATCAAACATGCAAGATACTACAGGCACACTTAATGAACAATCCTGGCTTTAGAAGTGTTTATAAGAAACAGAGGAGGAAAAAGGATTATGTATAGACAAATGTTTAAAGATAAGGCAAATGGAAACAGAAGGCTAAATTACTGTGCTCATTCTCAAGAAATCCATGGCAGACCAAGAAAGCAAGCAAAAATTCTTTTTCTTTTCCACCAGACTTTTACTGTGATATATATTTTATGCATCATTTTATGCAGTGCATCAAGTTTTATTATCCAGTACATCCTACAGAACTGGTTTATTAAACTGAAACACCTTGAGAGCTCATATTCTCCTGATTTCCAGTAAGCTTCAGTACAATTCTTACATTTAAATATACAATAGTCAATACAGAGTAAAAAGAGCAAGGACTTCAGCTTAGCATATTTAATGAAACACACACACATATTCCACATTAAAATTCCTGTTATAAGTAAAATAGGAACTACCTATATTATTAAAGTTCACTGAACACTGTTTCCCATTACTTAAAACATGACTAAACTGACTGTTCTGGTTGAAGGTTTCCAGACTCATTTTCTGCTTCAGATTGACTTTTTGTTTTAGTTAAATGGGAGGGAAGATGTGAGATTCCAGCCAAAACTGCCCAATCATTATTAAAAACTACAGCAGAAAAAAAAAAGGGATTTATTATTCTTTTTAAGAACAGCTTACTTACCTTCTTCCCCATGAAGAGAGAACATTTCTATGGGAGCAGTGATCCTGACACAAAAGAAGAGCAGCTCTTTACACTGGTCTTTTATTCATGCTCTGAAAAGTCACCAAATTTGGCCAGGTTATAGCCATTTGAAAATTCACAGGTAACAGGAGCTCAAAAGAGATTTCTTTCATTTTACCGATCAGGTTCTTAAAGACTCATTCTCTGTTAGATATTTTCCAGGTGAGAGCACATGAATGTGCTACTGCTGAGGGACTAAATTTTGTTGACCTCACCTGAAAGCTCTAGATCTTTAGCAACCACCTTGTTGCAACTCAGAGCCTGATTTGATTGCTGAATTAAACCTGCTGTAACCAGAGAGGAATGAAAAGTGAGACAAAGGAATGGAGACTAAAGAGGAAAACAACACTTGGATATTAGAATGCAAATAAAGAAACTAATCAGAGCAGGAATGGTTCAGTAAAGAGTCTCTGATTAAGACAAAGAAGACTGGGAATAGCGATTATGGGAGAAAATTTAATGAGTCCACAAGGAAGGGCATTTGGAATTTAGTAGATAAATAAACTGAGGCATCTTGGAATGCACAGGAATACTTGAAAGCAGCAGAAGAGGGGTAAGGTGAAGATGGAGAGGTCAGTGACAAAGTGTCTGGCATGCAGAGTCAGTTACATGCTCCCAACTGCAGTTTGAAAAAGTTTGAAATTTACTCTATGAAGCTGCAGAAGTGTGGCAGGAGTCAGTGAAGAGGGAGGTGGGAGCTCATCACCTCTGGAGAAAGGACTGCAACATTCAGAGAAGGTTCTCTGGCAAGAGAAGTTTTGGGTGACTGGGCTGGATTACCTTGGCTGGAGAGCTGGGCATCCTCCTCCAGAATTAAGACATGAATACATGAAGGTAGAAAGAAATTTTAGAAAGAAAAAAAAAAAAAGAAGCACCTCCATAATTTTCCTGGGGAATTTCTAGGGAAAAGGCTAGGAAGTGACATCTAACAGACACAGGACAATTCTGCTAAAGAATAGAACAGCAACAGTAGTTGCTGAAATCCTAAAATGAAACCAGATCTGACTGATACACTCAAAATAGAAAGCTGAGCACTGAATTAAAGTACTGTGACAATAAAATGTAAATTTTTATAAGTATACATTAAAGTATAAATCTTCCAAGTGTCTCAGAAATCAAACATCCATTTGCCAAGCTTGTAAAAAGTTAGTTTTTCCAATTGTTCAGTGAACAAATAACATTCTCTACAGAGGTTAGTGCTCTTTGTTCAAGTTAAAATTTATTAATACAGCTTAGTTATTCCAGTTCCATTTTTCACATTATACACCTAGTCTTAATCCATTTTGTATCTTTGTGTACGTGTCCATATATAGAGACATGTACATATATATATATATATGTATTCACTTTATTCATGTATTCATTTTACTACTAAGAAGTGGAAATGACTCCAGTTTGAAACAAATGAAAATGGTTTTGTTCCAGAACTATGATAGGAAATACCTTAAGCCTAACAGCTATTGATTTAGATAACAGCTTTATCTTCTCAATGGATGAAGGAAATGGGAGTGGCTAAGAAGTGAATAAATGTGAACTCTGTCTTGAAACCCACTAATTCCCTTCCAGCTTTCCATTATCACAAAAGCCTAGAGCATATTCAGCTTAACTCTTTTTGCCTTTCACATTCAGAATACTGAAATGAAATCAGGAACATGCCACTCTACACAATTTTTACTCCAGTCTCTAGTGCTATGTGTCCTTTATTAAAACCAAAGACCTGAAGAAGCAGTTGGTAGTTTGCAATGCAAAAAAACCCACAGTTTTCTCCACTATGAAGCACTTAAATTCTATTTTGTGCAAGCAGGATTGTTAACTCCCTTAGAGAAAGACCTCACCAACCAATGTATCAGCAATGAAGAACAGGACAACTTCTGATACAAACTTTGAAAAGGGAGTCAGTCATTGAGAAAGTACTGAAAATAAAAATGAAACTGCAAAATGGTGTGGGAAAAGCAGGTGGTGAGCAATGAGCTGAAGGAGGAGGAATGGAGGGCAGGAAGGACAGGGGGACAGCAGAGACAGGGAGATCGGAGGTTCAGGCAGAGGAATTGAGATGAGCTTTTAGGGTGGGGACAAGATTTAGTGCAAAAACGTAGATGCAAACAGCAAAGTTGTGGAAATGTGTCAAGGGAAACAGGCTGGTGAAATGTAACCCTTGTCCCAAGGGTAGTTGGCAGGAAGGAGAGTCAGAATTACATATCTATGTTTCCTTTCTGAATTACCAGCACTGCTGGTTCATAATCCTCCCCAGCCTCCAGGAAACATGACACACCTTTCCTTGACTGTACAAACCTCTTGGTGGCCTCCTCTGGACTCACTCCAACAGCTCCATGTCCTTCCTGTGCTGGGGAAGGGATGCAGCACTGCAGGTGGGATCTCACATAACTGAAGTGCATCCAGCATGACATATCCAGCCTGGCAGTGGCTGCTCTTTGGGTGCAGGTGACAAGGTGCTCTTGGTTTTTTATTAGCACCCTAGATGGCTTCTGTGGTCCTAAGAAGAGAGAATTACTTCTTGGGTACTCCCTATGAGGCAACTTGCTCAGAGCCTTTCTTAACACACATTCTGGAAAGAATAATCTGTTCCTCCTTTGTTTCATTTTTGGAACCCTTTCTGAGGAGGAATTTTTGCATCAAATATTGTTTTTCTTCTGGAGATGCAGGCTGTCTTGTAATACAAATTAAAGTCTACCCTGCAGAATATTTTTTAACACTAGCAAGTGAAAACAAAAGATAAAAATGACATGTGCCTCATGTCAGCACAAGTTAAAGTTCCACAGTCTCACAGTTATGATTTGGCCATTGGATTAATGTGTAGTCTAAGATCCAGAAGGAGGAAAAAAAAAATCAAGAAAACCAAAACTACAACACTTTTCTTAATCCTCACAAATCTTAGGAGGCTGTACTAATCCTTTACAGGGGCTTGACTCCCAAATGACTGGAGAGTCAGATGGGTTTAGAGGGTGATATGATGGTTCATAGATACCTGTACTCTGGGAAGAGCTGTTTTCTGTCCTTGATGCTTTTTTTTTTTGTATTTGCTTTTAAGCAGGCAGGGAGAACTGCAATGGTTTGTATCCTATCTACTCAGGAACCTCTTTCTGCAGATACAGGTATTAGATTTCGTAGGGTCTGAAAGCATCTTTTCTTTCTTATGCTTTCATTTTTAATCATTAGCAATCAATGACCTATTGATGATTAGCAATTAATCATCATTAGGTCATTAGCAATCCAGCCAATATTCATTCCTGTATTTTGCCAGGTGTTTAGCTGCAATTAGATTATATCTTCAGGGAGTTTTTCTATACACGTTTTTTTGGTTCAGATGGCTTTTTCTAACGCCTTATCCCAGCTCTTCAACAATACAGATACACAGGAGGCTGCTCTGGTTAGTGTATGAAATGGATCTTCCAGGATCCTGGTCAAAAATTGTCAGGAGAACCATACAGCTGTGGCGGAAGAAGTTTGGATCTGATTAAAGCTCATGTGGGTGGCCAGTTTTCTAGAGAAAACCAAGCCTAACTCCCAGAACTGAGCAAGATCAGCCTCTAGGGAAATTCAGGTTTGCCCACTGCACGGTCTCCCAGCATCAGTCAGAAAAAGGTGCTGAGTTTTGCCTGACTTCTTTCATGTCACTCTAGAATGATTTCTCAGCATTTAAAAAACCTTTAAACAAAATTAAAGAATTTAAAATAAACAGAATTTAAAATACAGTTTTAAACAGAAAAAGCACAGGCAAAGGGCCCCTGTAAGTGTAGCTACAGAGACCTCCAGTGTAAAAACTGAATTTACAGTCTCTAATAATGAGTTGTTCCTTAATAAACAGCTTGGGGAAGGGATCAGACAGAGGCAACCCCAATATGCTCTCACTATTGGCAAGTTCACAGCACACCAAATGTTAAGTCAAAGGAAACACAACAATGTTATCTAAAATACACAAAGGGCATGAACTGATATGGATAATGGCAAATAGACTATATAAATAATCTTAAGAAGATGTTATTAAAAGCCAACAATTCTATGCAACCAATGAAATGTGATATACAATGTTGTTTGCCATTCCCTTTCAATTGTATTACAATGGAAACTACCAATTTCCCTACTCTTTCCCTCTACATCAGTAACAGAGGTTTCACCAGGGCAAAAAAACTTACAGTTGGTGCTGGTGACCACAGGGTAATGCTCATTTCGTACTGGAACTTCTGAGTTCTAATAAGTGTTACTTGCCCCAAAACTCAACATGAATAGCAAGAAAAATGAACAGCAAGCTGCCCAGCACTTGGGCTGCTGGAAGTAGCAACAGTTCCCATTTTGTGGTGAGTTTTTTTCAGGTGCTCTACCTTCCCTAAGTGCTTTGAAAAGGAGGATTCTGACACTAACATCTTAATTTCCCTCACCCTACTCTTCTTGCCAATAGATCAAATCCTTAGCAGGTCCCCTCCTTGTGTCTCTCCAGGGAGAAATGTGTGCATTTTAGAAGCCAGGTAAAGTTTGAACCCAACTATGTTATAAGGTAAAAAAAGCCCAAACCCAGAGAGATAGAAGTAGAGACATTTTTGTTCCAGACCTAGCAGAAATTTAAAACATTTTCTCCAAGAGAAGAGATTCAATTCTTTGCCACTGCTTCTGGAAAACAGAAACGAAGTGATACAAACTGTTCCCTGATTTCCTGTTTTTTATGTCCTTTCAATGAAATTTGGCTCTCCAGGTTCCAGGTCACATTTGCATAAGATATAGAACCCCAGCATTAATTATCATTTTAAAAGTAGCTCTCAAAGCCATTGACTAGACAAAAACGGATGTACAAGTCCCAAGAGGAAAGAGAATTTTTCAAGGAATTGGAAACAATTCTTATTCAAAGTCTAATACAGAAGCCCAGCTCTGTTCTTTGTCATTCCTCCTCTGGAGAAATGAGCATTTCTCTCTTCTTCTTCTTACAGTGACACAAACAAATATGAATGGACTGACACTAGGAGAGGTACTTCCAGATATAAGACTCAAATCAAACCCAGTCTGTACTCTCAAAATATAATAACGTTCTCCTTACTTTTGCCTAGGACATAGAGGGAGTATAAATTACCATATGTAATATGAATTTTAATGAGTATTTACACAAATTCAGTTCTCTCTCCACTTACAGAGCAACAGGTATGCAAATAGCAAGAGATTAATTTCCTCTTCTCTCACACAGAAGTCTATAGCCATAGGAGAAAGAAACACTATAACTAAGAGGGCCACGCAGAGAAGAAAATGTTGGTTTATGTGGGTTTTCTTTTAAACAAGCTAAACCAAAATGCAATTGCTGTTCTGTTCGTGGATTTTTATTAATAAACTGTGGCTGATGCTGCTGGCACCTTGCTTCTATTACTGAGATGAGTCCTTCCAGCTTCCAACCGTGCTGGTGTTTTCTCTTGGAAAGGGATATGGTCTGCGAGGGTTCCATTAGTCTAAAAGAGAAACATCTGCTTTGAGTGTGGAGCAATCTATTGGCTGAGCTTAGCAGTAGGTTCACTGCAGCTGGTCAACTCTGCCCTGTCTTGTGTGCGTCATGGAGAGCAAAAGGAACCAGCATTTACTGGTTTTCAGTGCATTCCTAAAAGGAGATATGATTCAGATTAAAAAGATGATTATGTTGGCCATTTTCCTTTAATATAGCTTTGAGTTACAAGAGTACGTTTTCCAGAAAGACAATACTGTTGAACTAGGAAGAAGGAACAGGCAAGTTGTTACTGCCTTTTTTTTACTGGATGTGGAATTCTAAGTAAATGGATCCAAAACCAGGCTAGAAAGTTACCAGGGTGGGACTACTTGAATGCTGTTTTGGCTTTAAAGTATGCTGGTGGCCACTTTACATTTTTACACACTTTTTTTTTTACATTGAAATGTAACTTTGCCAGTAAATCTAGAAAATTCTGTTCATTTAATTAGAATTGCCTCCACATCATGAGGTGCCTAATAGGTTCTGTTCCACATAAAAAACCCCTATGGCACAGTCTCTGCTTCCTATGAAGCATTAGTCAGACTGAAATGTATTTTTCCAAGGAGATTCTTTCTAACTAACTTAACAGTAGAGGTAGCCCTTAAAATATGAGCTACATAGACCTGCAGTTCTTAATTCCATAATTCATAATTCACAGATGTGTCATTCAATTTTATAACAGTGAAAGTCCCTATAAGAACAGCTCTGTCGAAAAAGGGCTCGATTCATTTCTCTGTTACACTGCTTTAACTGCTCCACACATCCCTGCCTACAACCCAGACTGGTAAATCTGATGTTACCTCCTTAACTTGGGTTATTCTAACAAAATTAATTGGCAAACCTCGACAATTCTGTGGTACATTGATAATGTAGGTTGTTTTAATAAGGATAAAAAAGTCTGGGAGAGGAAAACATTCTTGTGTCTGCAAGTCTGCTCCGCAATGGTTATCTAGGTGGTTTGTGCTGCAGCCCGTACAGAGGCATGTTTGTTTTGCTACAAATGCATGTTTTTATAAGGTGTTTTGGGATCCACTGGTATGGGGGAAAAAAAATTACTTCCTGTCTGGCTTTTTTCCAAAACTTATAGGAGAAAGAAATTTCTGGTGGAGAGCAAATGTGAATTTCCATACACTGACATCAAAATCCTGACTTGGCTTATATAGAGCTCCAAGGATTTTTCTCCCTGCTTCCTCTCTGTAGATGTAATGTAGATGTAATAACAGAGCATGTTATCTCAGGCCAGCCATGCACAACTTCCACACCCAAATTAACCTTCTCTAATTCTCTGTCAAATCAACAAAGAACATAGTACTGCAAACAAGTTCCCTCTTCTTTTCACCCTGTAAACATTACAGGCCCACTAGGAGCAGCAACAGGCATATAATAAACTAGAAATGCAAGTTCACAGATATTTTACAGAAGAAGGTTTTGTACACAGAAAATGCAATCAAAATAACCTGTTTTAAAAAGATACTTTGTGAGTTAATCCAGCAGAGACAAGAAAACCTCTCTGGTGGAAGGAAAGACCAGCACTTGCATTCGTATTTTCCCTGTTATTGGGGGTGTCAGGAAGAAAAAGTATTCACTTTAGCATTACTTTAAGGTTAGTATTAGTCTATTTTAATTTTTTTTTTTAATATTACCTCTAGAAGATTGAGAGTTGCAACACCCTCACCATCTGCTGTAAATTCAGTGCTTGGATGGCTTCATGCCAAACCCTCAAAGAGCCATCAGTTTGTATATCAGCCTATAAGATATGCTTTATAGTTTTCAATGTCAGAACCTCACTCAAAGCTGGTTTGGATTATCCTTCAGGTCCCAGTGAATATGCTCAGGCTTGTGAGCATCACATTAAATATGTATTAGACCCAATCTTCCCATTTGATTCCATCTCTCCTTCAAACATTTTTTCCTTTTATTTTGTCCTGGATACAACTAGTATCTCCTTTAGTTTGTCTTAATAAAGCCAGTGCATTGCTTTATTAAAAAAACTGTCCTGTCACTGTGATGTCCTTGTCCATCCATCACCACTCTCAAAGCTTCAAACCATGCCACTGCTGTACTGGATGATAACCACCCCTGCACCCTCCCTGGACACAGCTCTGTTCTTTTACATATATCAGGTAACTAATATTAATTCTATCAAGGATAACTAAGCAAAGAATGAGGAAAAAAAAAAAGAAAAAAACCCAACAAAAACCAAAAGAAACCACAGTAGAACTAACGTATTTTATAAAAGATGATTTTATAAAATTCCTAGCAATATCTGGGTAAAAGGAGACACTTTGTACTATCCAGCTGGAATAAACAACTGCCATTCTCCCACATGGGTAACCCTGAAAACATTTGAAAGCAAATTTCCATTGAGTAATGTAGTATTCCAGTTTGGGGTTTTTGCCTGTTTTTCTTCTCTTCTTGTACAATTCAATCCAACCCATCCAATGCAGTGGATATCAGAGAAGACACTCTCACAGATCACAATAAAAAATTATTTACCCCTCTAGGGACACCTAATAGTTTTTGCTCAGCATGGACATAAGCAGTCTCTGGCCGAAAATCCAGTTATTGTCTGAGTAAAAAGTGAGTGAAGGATTCTGTCACATTCTGTTTGGCTTTATTCTTCTGACTTATTTTTTTTAAACTGTTGAGAATCATGAACTGGACATCAAAAGCTAATTTGTAAAATCCTCAAGGCTCCAAGATCTGGCTCAGCTAGAGCAGTTTTCATCTCTATCATCAGACTTTCTACCGTCAACAGTGTTTTTTCTAGGCTGGATAACACATTATCCCCATGTTACACAGAGGTGGAGAGCTGGGAGGAGATTTGCTCAAGTCCTCACAGAAAACTGTCTTCAGGACTGAGAACACAGGTGGTAAAACTCAACTTTTCTCCAAAAAACATTTATCTGCTGTTAATAAAGTTTTGACAATTGGCATCATTCACCAGTCTTGATTTCATTTCCTGTTGGAAAAACACAGGCAAATCATGCTACTAGCAAAAGTTCTTGGAAAATTAATAAACTCATACATTAAACAAATGCTTGAAAAACAAACTGATTAAAAAAAAAAAAAAAGAAGATTAAGGAAGCACGAATTTGCAGGAAGGAAAAAAAATAATGGTTCTGAGAACAGTCGGTACTTTTTGGTTTTGTGGCAAATTGTTTATAACCAGAAATGGATATCATCAAATATTATTACTGGATGCTGGATGCTGTGCTCACATTCACTGGATGGCATTCTTTGGCAGGCAGGTCTGGGCAGCTGCCAGGAAGTGTCAGTGTAGGGTGGATGATAGAAAATGTGAGCGTGGGAAGAGCGTGGGGTGGTTCAAGTGTTCCCAGAGACACGTGCCACCTCCACCAGAGTCAAACCATACCAGCCTTGGGAAAGCACCTGGACCTGAACAAGCTTGGGAATGCTTCTGTGTGCTGGAGTCAGCTCCACTGCAAAGGAAAAGGATAAGAGGGCCATGGAAGCCAGCTGGATGACTTGGAGTGATGCCTTGGGAAGGCTGACCTGAAACAAAGACTGGACTGAGCTAGAGAATAAAGTAGGGATTTATTGAAAGGCCTCTGGGATACACCTTGGGCAGGACAGGGCCTGGCCAGGGCTACAACCAAGGTGGACCCAAAATGGTCACAAAATGGCTGAGTGGTCACGAGGTCTCATACTTTTATAAGTTTTGGTCCATTTGCATATTGGGGTTTAATTGTCCAATTACAGCTTCAGGTTGTGAGGTCTCATCCTTCTTGTTCCTTCCTTCAGTCCCCCGTTGTTTGTGGTTTTGGGCCTGAAGGTTGTCCTCGGTCTTCAGCAGGTAAAGGATTTGTTTTGTCTCCCTGCTCTGTGAAGAGAGCTGATTGACACTGAATGTGAGGCTCAGAACGACACCCCATGGCAGCACAGAATCTGAAAAATATGAAAACTAAAACTTAAGGCATCAGGAGCACTGGAAGAGTAGGATAATCCCCTCTGTCCAGGAGGCCATTGTGAAGCACTCTGTAAAAATATACACTTCACTTGGGATAACATTTGGAGTGTGGGTGGCAGTCCCCAATGAATTTCTTAACAGTTGATGTTGCATTAAGCTGTTTGATTATAAACAGGATAATCAGTGGGGAAAAAAAATCAGAATAGTTTTAGAGGTGGATGAGTACCTATAGTGCTAGCACCAAAGAGAATCAACTTTCATTCCTGTCAGTGGCACCTGGAAATCCTACACACAGATGGAACATGGCTTGTCAAATCTGAAGGTCTTCTTGGCAAGATACTTAATCTTCATGAAAAAAAAGACCATTTTTTAAAAACGCATTCAGATCCAAAAATTTATATTATTATCTGCTCTTTTTGAAGCTCAGGCCACTTACTTCAATATTATGTTTGTAATTCTAGTACCTTAAATTTTATGGTTTTTGCAGTATCATCCAATTTCCTTCTTCACTAAAGCTGCTGAAAATTTAAAACGACACAGCTTTTCATCTCCAACTAAATCTCTCAAATTGGTGAATAAACATTATAAAAAATGGACACTGCAAATGCAAGCAAGCAGGATAATCACAAAATAAAACTGTTCTTGAAGATAAAATAACACAAAAGTCAAGGAATAAATGTTAAACTATGTAAATGTGGACTATGTAGTGGTGGTGACAACATACACTGCTATTCCATCCCTCTCATTTTGATTATCATTTTGATCTCATGAGTAGTTTCATGAACCCAATTAATTTTAATTAATTGTGGGGGCAAAATATATTCAAGTGACTCACAGTGGCAGCATTTTGCCCCAAGGACGTGAAGCAAAACACACAGAAGTCAGTGGAAAGATTACAGTTGACTTTAATGGGCTTTGGCCTGTGTCCCTAGTGTGAAGCTTATTCACCAAAAATTAGCTCCAAAAATTAGCAAATTTGTAAAGTCTTTGGAGGAGCTGTAGGCTCAGCTCTAAAAAATTGCTTTTGATTAATAAAAAAGATGAAGACCTTACAGAAAAGCATTCCAAGAACACACACACACACAAAAAAAAAACAACCAAACCTTGAAGAGGTTTGTCTTCAGCTGCCCAGAGTGTGAGGAGCCCTGTCCAGGTTTCCCAGTGATAACTGCAGCACAATAAACGTGTTTCACTCCAGCGATGCCGTGTGACGCATGAGCCTTCTCTTTTTTCACAGGTGTTCCCTGAGAGCCAAGGAGGCCTTTTGATGTTTATTGACAGTCAGCCCAGCTTCCAAATGAAAATATGGTTGTTAGGATTAATAAGTTTGCTCTGCCATAAATCTCTGGGTTATAGGTGAGAGAATGAAATGGCAAACAAATACTGAAAAGGTCAAAAGCCCAAACGGCTGAAACACATATATCACTTACCTCTGGATTCACATTGTCAACATCTCAGAGCAACAGTAACTGTGGTACTCCTGTTAATATTTAGCACAAAAATAGTATTTCAGTTCTCCTGTGTTGTAGCAAGGGGTCTGTGAGAATTCACCCCCAGAACTGGTAGTCCAGGCATTTTTTGGGTTATTTAGTTTTGTTACCATTTACCTTTTAAAAAGCACAATGGCTTTTCAGAAGTCTGCTTATGTACTGCCCTGAGTCCAGGGACTTTTTTTTCCTGGGGAACAGGAACACCTCCAAAGTCCTTAATTAAACAACACTTATGCTATCATATGGCAAAACCACAAACACTGTGGGCAGTTAGTCAAGAAAATGTGCACAGTACATTTCCTTGAAAGAAGAGTGATACTAGGATCAGTCCTAGTTCAATTCTAATCTTTGTAAGCAGGTAGCTAAGGGCTGGATCAGGTATTTTATGAGGAAACCCATGTTTTATTATATCCCACTATGAATTTAATTTGGGTAAGTTCACATCCCGGAAAGGCACTCTTGACAGAATTCAGTTTTCTTCCCATTTGCCTCTGCACAAAATTTTTCAGATCTTCATGCTAACACCGTTTACCCTGCTGTGTGAAGAAAAGTAATAGAGCAGAAAAATAAAGCTTCTCTTTATCATTCTAGCATGGCTTTGTCACAGACAAATCTATATTTTACAGTTACACACTTAATAGTCAACACATGTATCTTGGTGTCTTCCCACATAACAGGTCACAAAGCAATCCAAAAAAGCCTGAGCTGAAGAAAAGCAATTAGTAATTTGCCTAGTCCTGGCTGTCAGCTCTCTATCCAGATACTTGGTGTGCCCTGTCTGAGCACCCCACAAAGATTAATGTAGTCTTTCAACACTTCTGCTCAGGAGAGGGCTCATTTTCTAACTGCAGATGCAACCCAAGGAGAAGCAAATTGCTCTCACTGAGTCGACACAGCTTGTCAGAGTTGAAAATTGAGTACAGGTCTCCGAGCTCCAGATGTGGTACCTTGATGATTCTCTCTTGCTGGACATTTCCCTCAAACACATCCCTTTCTTCATGTCAACAGGAAGGGTTCTGCAACATACAAAAACCAACCAACCGACTAAATTTAAAAATAAACACCTGCAGCCCCAACCAGTAAGTTCTGAAGTAGGATTAATAGTACCATATATTAATGCCATATATTTATTATCATATATTAATTACCACATATTTAACCATTAATTCAATGGTTAAATGTCTTTTCTTCTCAGTGCTGAGTGCTACCACTGTCAATTATGTGGCTGATAAATCACAATGAAATTCACCTTTTCTCTTTAGGAATGTCATTGTATTCCCCTACTCTCATCTCCTTCAAAAGTACAAATAATCAAAACCTGAAATATCTGTTTCAAGTGCTATTGAAATAGGCATTAATTCCATTAAAACTAAAAAGTAACTGAGGAAGGTTAAAGATTCCCAAGGAAACCAGGTAATTAGTGAATTCATACCTTCACCTGTCCTGAGCATTCTCAGAACTGTCAGTTTAAACCATGGCCATCACAGATAGCAATCAAGCAGAAGGAATTCACACTGGTCAAGTAACACAGGACACAACACCCATGATGGTCAGACTCTGCTTTCATCAAAGAATGAAAATTTCAGTTTCATTAAAATACCCATTTTGATCCTCAGAACAGCAGAGGAACAGCCCTCTCAGAGAGCTACAATTCTTTACACAGTGATTACTTGTCCCCTAAAAGACACAAGAAGGTAGCTTGTTGTGGTTGTGATCAGGAAAAATGGTGATGTATAGAAAACAGCAATAATCAGAGCAACTCAGTCTCCCCACAGGTTTTCCAGAGCTGGACTTTCCAGGCACCCATCCAGATTGCAGGTGCTGAGCTTGTTCTGCACTACAGGGAAGTCTTTCTGGGATTTTAAGTAGAACATCCTTAGGAGGGGCACATTTCTCCAATGTGGAGCCCTACAACTAATCTAGGCTACTTGTATGACTAATAGGTGGAGGTGAAGAAATTATCCCCAAAATACATCTCAAAAATAACATGTGCAAATGTCTCTCTGATAGGTTTTAGGGTTTTTTCCTTCTCTCTGGCCTTTCAACAGTTTAGACTGAGGCCTAACTTTCAGATGGCCAAAGTTAGGAACAGCAAAGCCAGTTCAAAGCCTTGGAATTTTGAAATTGCAGTCAAAATTTAGGAAAAATGCCATCTAATTCCAACTTCCAAGGCTTAGCAGGTGTTCTGTCAGGGCTTTAATGCTGGATTTGGGCTGGTTGAGAGCATGGTGTAGGCAGGAGGAATTAATAACATGGCCATGATCATGGCACCAGGAATCTTATGGGCATAACTAAGTAAAATTAAGACTTGTTAAAATCTTGTTTTTCCTTCTGTCAGCTAAAACTGCCATGGGTTGGACATCCCAGTGGAGCTGACCTGCCATAAATCATGTCAGAAGGAATGGCATCCCTTGTATCCTACCAGAATTGCCATGGGTTCAAAGGTGACGGGAAAAATGAGAGTTCATTAGTAGTTGTTTAATTTTGTTAAATATGTCAATTCTCCTTATCCAATGCCTATTTTTGTAGATGTTTATTGGCACATCTTCTCAGGCACCACATCCTGTTAGCAGTTTAGGTGCTAAAACTGTGTAGTGTTATAGGATGTGAATGACAAACCACTTAGCAGATAGGATGCACCTGTAACTATTCTAGATCAATTAATTGTAAATCTTCAGGTTTTCCTGCATCAGTTTGAAAATAAGTACTCCATTCATTACCTCACTATTGGAACAGGTTATCTACTTCTCAAGTCCCTCATTTCTCAGGAGGTTACTGCTTTTTGAGACTACAGAACGAACAATCTGCTGTTTTCCATTACTCTCTTCAAATTTAAATATTTTGATTTGATGTTCTCTTCGAAGCCTAAAATTGATGGACCTGAAATTTAATTTTAGAGTCATCTTTGATTTAGTGATGACAATTATGTTCACTGTGACCCACTGTAACATAACTTTTCCAAATATCATTTTTCTTTTTTTTTTAAGAACACTGAGTTGTTTTTAATAAGTTCTAGCATTGTACGATAAATAACATTTTTAATTCTGTCCATTATTTTAAAGGAACAGAAAGTGCCTTACTGCACTTATACTTGTGCTTTTCAAAGTTTTCACAGATTCCCCTGGTGAAAATACAATGCATTGCTTTTTGAAATTTTGTAGATATTTCAGATCAGAAATATACAGAAAAGAGAAACTAAAGAATCTTTTGCTGATGAATATTATTCTATGCAGGATAGGATTCTTATGTTGATAATTTCTGTGTCTCATGCCAGCTCTTTGTCATTTGTCATTTTCCCTGATCCTGGACTTTGTAAAATTGAGAAATGTCACTATAACTATGAATTCAATTGCATGAAAAGCCACAAAATTTAGATGGCATGACTTAGCTTCCATTTGGGAAACTAATTCAATGCTTATATAAAGTGTGAGTTTATGAATAAATTTGTGAAGGGAATGGTTTTATTGTTAAAGCTCAGCTTAAGCTCAAAGCCTGATACCATATGGCAGCATGACGAAAACAAGAATTTAGAAGACTTTTAAAAAATACAAGAATGGAATGGGCCTGAGAGTGTCTCCCTTTCCCTCTCTGCAATTAGAGGCAAACACACACACATGATCTCTTTCACAAACAGGAGTTCATGAAGCCCTTCTTAATGAAATGAGAATCTTTGCCTTATCAGTTGGGTATTTTTGCTATTTCAATTGGAAATCTATTCCATCACATTTATCTTCCCATTGCTACATATTGTCGTTTAATTTCCAGTTAAATTACAGGCCATGTGCATTAATTTGTTTCTGTTGCCACATTTTCTGAACTAACAACTTTTTCTGGATGGACATTCCCAGCTACGAGGCCCAGTTCTAGCCCCACCAAATTCTGCCTTGGACTTAAAATATCTGTCTTGTTGAAAGTTTTATTGAAGCTGAAATAATATTTCAGAAAAAGAAAAAAAAAGCTGTGGTTCTGATGAAGTGCCACTTTCCAACACACACATAAACCATTTCAACAAATAATTCTTGACCACATTTATTACATAACTGAATTTTTAAAGGTACCTCAGAGAATAATAGAGTCCAGTTATGTTTTCTGAGAAATCTTCCAACTTCCTGATTTTTCTGTGGTTATATTCCTAAGTAGTATGCAGCACTACATAGGCTACGGTTTGCTGAGCAACTGAAAGAATTTTTGATTTCACTGTTATTTCTAGCCAATCCATATGAGCAAGTTCAAACATTGCTGCCATATTTTGACTGAAGTAGACTCAGTTCCCTAGGGGCAGGGAAACATTGGAACCATAACTGAGAAATACATGCATTAGGAAAATGGAGACTAGCTGTGCAAGTAAAAGATCACATTTTTTTTTCATAAGGAAGAGCAAGAAGATGATGAAGACCCTATTAACTTTACACCCTAACTTTAACAAGACACTGGGTGGGCTCTAGTGCTGTATTTTCCTCATATCACTTTCAGTCTCCAAGTAAAAAAAAATAGTATCATGGCAATAGTCCTATCTGGAAGACTGGATTTGCTAAAGAAAATAAGCTTACTTTTTTAATGGGTAGAAAAAAGCTGCCCCTTTTCCAGATCTGCTCACAGTTCCTTTTCTCAAGCCCAAAAGTGGCATGTGGGTGGAACTGTGACCCCACGAGGTGAGGGCCAGTTCTCAAAAGCACAGTCCAGCCCTGAAAAGCCTGGTGAGTTAGCAGAGAAGTGATGATGAATTTCTACAGAAGTTCCTACATTTTCAGGGGCTGAGGATTGTTTCCTCTTTGCTGAAGGTCAGCTTTTTTCACAACCTGTCTGCACTTAACCCTGAGAGCAAGTGCAGCTCAAGTGCATCACAAGAGCAAACAGAAGCACACACTCAGCATAAACACTTCACCCAGACAGCAAGAAACCTCCAACTAAACATTTACAAAGTTCCTATCCAGTAATTGCCCTTTAAAAAGATTACACCGTGATCAGGGAATGTCTAACTGAGGGAGGAAGTTTGTTTTCACAAGCTGTTGAACGTGATAGGGTGTTTTTCTTTAAATCATAAATCTGCTGACTTTTTGTGGAAGCTTTTGGAAACTATGAAACATGCAATTGTTTCAGTGAGGGGTTTGCTGAAAAGTGCCTGATGGTTATCTTTAAATTATTAGTTTAACTAAAGAGCAGAAGTTGAATAGCTATAGATGGATAGATATTTTGCAGGGAAATACCTGGTTGTATCTGCATCACTCATCTGCAGTTCTCAGCTCTCCTCAAAGCTCAGCAACAAAAGCTGCTCTGGGCATCACTGGTTAACAGTAAGGGATTTAAATGAATTTAAAAAGCCATACTATGAGGAATCTCTACAAGCACAGAGTTAATATAAGCCCCTTGTCTGGTCCAAAACCCATGCAGTGAATGATGGCTTTGGCTTATCACTAGACAAGCAATTTAGTGCTTCTCTCTGACTCCCAACATCCCTTAAATGGTGACTGCAAGACCACAACTGCCTTGAGCTTTTCATTTTTTAGTAGTAGTCTTACGCAAAGGAAAAGTGGAATCAGACTTCAGGAGAAAGGAACAGAGGATCTAAAGGGCATACAAGGGGTTTTTTTTCCTCTGCATATCACAGAAGTTCTTCAGTGTTACTGCTGGGATCAATTTTTTTTTTTTTTCTCCTGAGGGATAAAATTCACCCCATCAGAAAGCATCAGTAGGTGAAAACAATACAGCCTCTCAAATCTACATAAGCCCAAAGGGTTAAATTTTATCTTCCCTTTCAATTATTCCTATTATCAATTAAGCCAAAGAAATAACAATCACTAATCTACCCTTATCTGCCATTAGCATGTACCCAATGTGCTTTATAAGCACAAGCTTTGGCTCACAGGCTGCATTTATGCTCCCTTCACTGACACAGAAGCTAAAGCAAAAAGGAAATTGTGCACCTGCTGATAATCCCCCAAACCCCAAAGGAACACTATCAGAGATTTCAGAAGGCAAGAACAGCTGGAAAGGGGAAGGACAGTAAAGGTAAGACCGTGGGGTTTAATACACTTCCCTGAAAGCATGCAAAGGACTCTGAGATAAGCAGAGAAAAAGACATGTCAGAAAGTAGGGGTTTTTTGTTGGTTTGTTTTTTGGTTTTTTTAGCGGTCAGGTTGGGAAATCACACTTTCTTCTTTTCAGGAAAAAAGTCATACTCGATTCTGATTCAAGAAAATTAGTAGGGACTTGAATTTGCTTTCAGAGTTGCCCCTTTTCCATGCAGATGGACACGATGCTTATCTGTACTGTAAATTCATCCTAGCAGATGAGAAAATTCATCAGGCTGAGCGTGCCAAGGGCAGTTCCTGTAGGGAACAGTGTGCAAAGGCCTCATAACTGTCATCATGTCTGATCAATTTGAAGCCTCCAGCCCAATAGCAGCAGGGTCATGTGAGGAGGCTGCCGGTATCAGCCCAGGACAAGAATGAATGGATGCCTTGAGATCTGCAGTCCAGGCTTCTGCCTGTGTGGTTGTCACACCTGTAACATTCAGTTTCATCTAAATACAGGTGGAAAAGATCCTTCTCAAGACAAATAATCTGCTGTTTCTCAGCCCTTACTGTCAGTCATACACTGAAATAAACATTTCTTGTATTTACTAATGCTATTCCCAAATGATGTTTTATGAAGTTTGGTATAAAATCCATTATTTTCAATGTGGACCAGCAGTAAGTTCAAACTAAATGCACATTCAATGAATAATTTCATAATGTGATCAAAACAATATATTGAATTTAGTCAAACTAGTTCCTGTGAAGTGACCTGAAACTCTGTCCGGGATTTATAATTTCTAGAAATAAATATATATATTATAGTGGTAGGAGTCAGCTGAAAAACATGAAACAACTGAATGTTTTTGTTAAAAACATTTAACACTATGCTTCTCATTTCAATTAAACAATCATAGCTATAAATTTTCTGTAGGAGGCATTATTTCCCACACAGTCCAGAAATTACCTCTGGGACTTCATTTTCCTCCAGACAAAGCATGAATTCTTTTGCAGTGTACGTGAATATCTGTGTGTGAGAGTGCAGTTTATAATGCAATAGATTGTTTAGCCTCCTGCAGTTTACAAATAGAAGGAAGTTTCTTTGTTCACTGCAATGGCATCTCTCTGTAGTAGAGAAATAAACCTACTTGCAGTTTGGAGTAGGGACCAGAGTTTCATGAGCTACTTTTCTCAAACCAGGACCAGGAATATTTATGGGGTTTAAGAAAATGTTGTCATGTCATGTAAGTGTCTTAATAACAAAACTAAATGTTTCTAAATGTTAAAGAGACTGTGTCTGAGGCAATGGCTTTATTCAATCTGGTGACTGTAAGTGTATTTCAGTGCTGGTGCTACAGGTGAGAGATGTAAACCATCACATGGAAATAAACAGCCAGTTGTTCAGATTTTACTGCCTCTCACTTGCTGCCACCTGTGGCAAGGCTCCTTAGCAAAAGAGGATATTTATTATCGTGCTACACCCAGGGACTGTGTCACAGGGTGCAGTTTCTGGCAGGGTTAATCGGTGACTTCAGTGCGTTTATCACAACTCCATTAGTAAAATGGTGACATTGACATTCCTACCCTTTCTCTCCTTTGTTTAGGTTGCCAGCTCTTCCCAGCAGAGTCTTCCAGAGAAAAGCCCTCTGGCACCATACACAGAATTTCTTTCAAAAGCTGAGAGCAGAGGGAAAGGACAGGCTACAGAATCAGGATGAAATTCCTTGTAAATAAAGACAATTTTTCCTAAATTTTCCTGCTCACTTATCAGAATACAGAAAAATAATGCAAAAAATCTCTGTAAATCCTGATAATGACAATACAATAATAACAATTTAAAAAGGTCCAGTTTCCCTGGGATAAATTGCTACAATTAATATGCCAATTCTAATAAAATTTCAACAGAATAAAAATTTTAAATGAAACAGTTTTTTATGGCTTGATATCTCCTACTGACCTTCCAAAAAAAAGCACATACTTTGGACTTTGCAATTTAGATGACCTTTATGCCACCACTTTTTAAAATAATATTATATTACATACAATAATACGTTGAAAAAACAAATCACAATAAAATGTGAACATATGCAGACTTTTTGTCATCTGGGGAATTTCTACAATTTTACATTTCCCACCAGAAATTCACTTTACTGACTAAGATTTTTATCTTAACTATTTGATCCTGGGAATCCAACAATAGGAAACTCAAGAAAGTGATAATTTGTGGACTGAAAAATGAGAGAAGCTTAAGAAAAAAAATCCACAAAACATCACAAAATCAGCTCTATAAATATGTTGAGATATATGAAAATTGCCTGGATAACTGTCATTAATTCTGTTAAAGGCCTGATGTGGAATAGTTAAAGGATATCCCTCAGTGTGAAGGTTCTTTATAGAGAGCACAAACCCTGCGTGGAGGGAAGACAACTTTCAAACCCTGCTAATGGTACATGAACATCACCATTTTTTTCACATTACTGTGACCACTGTGTTATCACCTACCCACGTCAGATAAAAACTTTCCCAGGACATTGCTGCAAGAAGGAATTACAGAAATGATGAAGGCATAAATGCAGGCAGGGAGCAACACTCTGCTCCTTTCCTAGCAGCTGTCAGAACCAACTGTTGGAGCAGAGGAAATGTAAACTGCAGCTCTGTCACACATACTTTTGAGATGTGATGTCCTGGCCAAAGAAAGATACAAGCTTGTTTATCTTTAAAAAGAGACAAGAACACTGACCTTGAAGATCAGATCAAGTATGAAGTGGCCTAAAACAACAAACAGAATGTATGTCATATCTCCAAGATTCATTCCTCAAGTTTGCACATGAAACTCATAAGTGATGATCCTGTGAAATGCTACTGAGAACTCTGAGGCCAAGAAACTGCCAGTGGAATTTTGGATGCTGAGCACCTTCCAGGATCACTCTGATGGGAAAATAAAAAGAAAAGCAAAGTGCCCCATTAGATTAAAATCAAAGGCCTTAACATTGATAGCAGGATGCTGCTCTATCTTGCTTTAAATGGATTTATTTTTGGAGCAAGAAAGACTTGCCCTCAGTAGAGGAGGGTGAGGTTAGGAAACACTTAAGGAAACTGGGTACACACAAGTCCATGGGATCTGATGGGATGCAGCCATGAGAGCTGAGGAAGCTGGCTGATGGCCTTGCCTGATTGTCTCTGAAAGGTTATGGCAATTGGAAGAGGTTCCTGAGGAATGGAAGAAATAAATGTCATCTCTGTCTTCACAAAGAGAAATAAGGAGGATCTAAAGAACTGCAAGTTGTTCAACCTCACCCTGTGAATCTGGTGAAGCAAATAATCCTGGAATCCTTTTTCAGACACCTGAAGTATATAAAGGTTATCAGGAGCAGTCAGGATGAATTTCCAAAGGGCACATAATGCCTGACCAAGTTGGTAGCCTGACTAGCTTGGTGGATGACAGGAGAACAAGGGATGGTGTTTGTTCGACTTTAGCAAGACTTTTGACACTCTCTCACATACCACACCCCCAGATAAATAGTTTAAATACAGGTTAGGTAAGTAATAGGGAGGTGGATTGAAAACTGGCTTTTCAGTTTTCAGTTGAAAAGAAGGTTGTGTTGGTGTCCAGAGGGACTTGAACAGATTTTGAAGATATTGAAAACCTGACTACATCAGCATCACACTGGGCAGCCTCCTCTGCGTGACCCTACTTGTTCTTTCTAACTTTACTGAGTCTGTGGCTCTATAACCTGAGATTAGTTTGGATGCAAAATCCAGCAACAAACAAACAAAAACAAAACCTCAGATAATATAGGCGAGAATGAGTAAAACAGCCATGACAAAACCTTTATCTTCTGAATTGTCTCCACGTAAATAATGCCTATTTTCTGAAATATTTGCCTGTTAGTTATATTTTTATTTACTTATTCCAGCCAGCTTGGTGATCCTGCCATATCAAGCTCCTAAGTAAAAGAGTGTATCTGCAATTCATTAGTGCAAATTTTAATCTCAAGCTTAAATACTAATGCAAAACAAATTTTAAATCTTGCTTTCACAAGCAGTTTCTCTAGAAACATAGGACCAGAATTAAGTTTGCATAGTAAAGAATATAAAATCTTAGAGATTGTGATCAGTTGTAAACTATAAACACAGCTTGAATTCCAAAGCTTTAAGATTAAAACAGCTGACACAGAGAAAACAGAATTCATCCCAAGTAGAGGTGGCTTTCTATGTCTTTAGGAAAAATACTTCATAGGAGCTGTTTTTTTTGCATTACTTACAATTTATAAAGCTGAAGATGCATTAATTAATAATTAATTACTAACTAATATTTCTCTATCTGCTGCCATACTAGGCACAATTATTTTTGTGCATGTTTTTGTACATTTTTCATACCTATGGAATTTGTGACTCACCCCAGCCTCACATAAACAATGGCAAATCCGCACTAGCAACATCTTGTGTCTACTCTAGCAAGTCACATTTATTTCATTTGAACTTCTTTAACAAATTAATGTTATGATCACTGGATAACAAAGACTGGATTGCAATATCTGTACCTGCACTCTTCTCAACTGCAATTAAAGTTCAAAGATCCTTCCAGACACCTGCACACAACACAAGGTGTACCTTGAGTTAGGTAAAATTTATCCCCATAAAAAGAAAAATCATCTTTTCAGGATTTATGAGGCTCTTACATCATAAGGTTTGTGCTAAGCCACTGTACAGGAGTGTGTTTGACCCTTGGTCTGCTTGAGGGCGTGTGTTACAGTTCAGAAGTCTCAGGTCAGTGGTGGATTCAGTTTAAGGCCTTATCTGCCTTGAAATCAATGGCAAAATAAAAAGAGCTATCCATACTTTTTAACTCAGAGAAAAATCACATTTGGTCCTGTTGCAGAAAAAACGGAAAAGATAAATGATGGGTTTTTTCCATTGGAGGTTGCTTGGTATGAATATCAATGGCATAAAAAACAGAGAAAAGAAACAGTGCATGGCAGGTTTTTGAGACTTTTAGTTCAAGGACGGCAAGCTCTGCATCAGTCATTCCATAGCCTCTCTTTTGAGGGATACCAAAATTTGCTCTTATGCTGCATATCTGCTTCACATTTCACATCCTATAATTCTACACTATAAAAATTCAGCACACAGGAAAAAAGGAGTCACAATGAGAGAAGGGAAGAGTGCTCAAGGATTCCATTAGTGTTGGGTTGATTTGATTTACACGGGGCAACACAAAACCGCATGTATTGCTCATCAGTTCACAAAGCACTAAATCCCAACCACTGCTTTGTCAAAAAGAAAAATCAAATGACAGTAAGGCAGAAGAGTCTCTCAGCATAAAATGTTTGTAATAGAACTTGTAATTTTCCAAAGATCTTATTTGTTTGCACATATTCCAAATAGAGACTCTGCAGGGAGATATACAGCTTCCATCTTCATGGATTTTCTATGATGAGACAAAAGCAATAAACTGTAAGGATATATAGAGTTCTGGGTAGGAAACATGCACTTGTAGCATTGAATGAGGATAATTAGCACAGAAATTCTTATTAAGACCAGTCTGGCAATCTGGGTTGTTGCCAATACATTTGTCCATTTGTTCCCTAATAGCACAGAATCTGCCTAGTGAAGTAATACCCTAAAAAGATGGAGTTGGAAAAAGTAAACTCTAATTCACTTACCGCATTTTTCATTTAAAAAAAAGAAGGAAAGCAGAAAAGTGGACATGATTGCTTGCTCTGCTTTCTCATTCAGGCTGATGAATTATGCAGCACAAAGAATGAGGAATTGCTTATAGGAATTTATCTTTACACAGAAATAGACAGTTAATCAGTATTGTTTATCTTGTTGGAGGGAACAGTTAATTGTATACTTAATTCTAAATCAGCCAAACCTCTATTGTGTTCAGCTATAACAAAGTGTATAAAAACCACACCACAAAGTTCAGGCAAAGACGTCAGCAGAACCACACAGGTGCTGTGTGCAATAGATCTGAAAATCAAGAAAGCTGGGAGCAAATCAAGCTTCCACTTAGGGCATGTTCTTTCCTCAGACCTTATAGTCCAGCTTTTAGTTGACTTAACAGTACAGCTGATCAGAATTGATAAAAAGTTCAAGAAAAATTGAAATATATTATAGAAAAGTTATAAATATTTATATATTTTGAAAGCATTTGTTTCTTCCAAAAGGAAACAAATGATAGTTCAGGAACCATCCTACAAAATTTTGCTGGTAAGAATCTAAAGAGACCCTAAAATAATCCTTATATCATCTTGAAGGATTGCAAATGTTAGAACTACATGGTTCAGGTACAGTTTGTCCTACCACTAATTTTTCTTCAAACATTGAGTTAAGTTTTACTTGCTTTATTAATTGAACCTTGTTGGCTTAAGTTTTAATATACTTAACCTTATACTCTGAAAGATTCTAGTGTTTCTCTAATAATGATGTTTAACATCTCCTAGAAGGGAGTTCTACATGTGCATAAGCTTTAATGAAGTAAAGATGGTGCTCTATAACAACAAAAAGCAGGGGCTGACTCCTGAAAAATAAAAATTACCCCAAGAACAAGACTTCTCAGTTCTAACACATTCATATTCAATGTTGGCAGTCTACAGAATATTCCTAAGGCATACAAAATAGCCAGAAATAATTGGTCTAAATCCTGCAGGTTTCTACCTCCACCAGCAACCTAAATTTTAAAAGCTGACAATTGAAGGACAATGAAAAATAGTTAGTTCCTTTAGACCTTGAAACTTGTAATTTGTTTTATTTTGAATTATTAAATTGAACTTCACAGAAAAGCTGAAGTCTCTCTGTTAAATTGTTAGTTTAACTCCCAAATTTTGAAATAAATTGTTTTATTTTTAGGACTAGTTGTAAAGTCACATATGAAACGGAGTTAAATAAAGACCTTCAAAGCACAGAAAGGTAAATCTTTCAGAATTATTAAGTTTATTGACCAGGAGAGAAAGAGTTTCAGAATGAACCCTGGCCAGCTGGCAAAAAATATATTCATTATACTTGTAATTGGAGGGATCTGCATTGAAAGGTATTTACCTTTTCAGATTATCAGAGCCAAGATCAACTGTGTACTTGTAAGGAGAGAGGTAAGGGTTGCAGTTCATAGCAGATGTGTGCACAGATCTTGAATATTTGTGCCTATTTAAGCTTACAGAGGGCTGCACAAGCAGCCCAAGTGTACTTATAACAAAGGAATGCTTTCACAATATCACAACAAAAATGCTTAAAATTTGATCATTTAATCCTGCTTTAACATTACATCAGTTCATCCAAGCATCCCATTTAGGGTCCCTTTGAACTGCAGGATAGAACTGGGAGAACTAAAGAATCAAGTTCCAAAGGTTAGCTTGCATTCCAGTGAACATTTGGCTGGTTAAGAGCAGGTTACCCTGAAATGAAAGGTGTGAATAGTTAACATTCCCAAACTGGGTTGAGACCAGCCACCTCCAGTATTGATAACAATGAACTCTGGGGAGAACAGAGCAAAGTTTCTCCAGCACGTGATGCAGGCTGTGCAGAGGTTAGATAACAGTCCCAAGGGATTAGGTTTAAAGCCAGGTACATCTAAATGAGGTGCCTTTACACCTGACTACAGCAGGCACATGGGTATAGAGGAGAACCATAGCCTGTACCAGAAAAAAAAAAAGGAAAAGCCAGAATCCCATGGAAATGTACAGTGGTGTTTTTCATGGTGGAAGTGTCACTGTTCTAATACTGCAGAAACTTGTAAAAGAAAGCTTGAGTGTCAAAGATCAGAAAAAAGCTCTACCATGTCAGCCTCAATCATAAATCCTCTAGCTGAAAGCCCCACTGAAATCATGGACAAATTGTATTGTTAAATTGAAATTACTATTGGACATGGTGGTCACTTATTTCCTGTATTCACAGTAGATAAAAGTTTTGAAACTTTTTGAAACTGCACTTTCTACAAAAGAGATGCTGGAAATGTGCATTGTGCTGTTTAAATGCTATTGAAATTGATGCCACAAGAAACAGTTGTGCCTGGCTGACATTCAAGATAATTTGGCAAGTTACTGAAAAGTTTTACTGTATGCCCCAATTTATTGCTGCGTGTACAGAGCCATCACATAAGCCAAAAGCTATGTTAAACTATAATAACCTTGTATTTTCTGCAGAAGAGTAAAAGGTGACAAGGAACCAGTACATTTTTCAGTATTAAAGCATATGATGAGAAACTCTTTTCTATCAGAATACAACCATTGGAATGCTTTTGTGGTAGAGAGCTTTTTGTTTTGGTACGTTTTAAAGCCTGTAGGTCATCTGGAGACTGTTTCCAGCTCAGGAAGTTTTTGAGCATGTGGTTAGACCACAAAGTGATCTAAAACACTTTAAGAAAATGTGGTTTCTTTTTCCTCCTAAATTTCTTTATGTCACACTTGTCAACAAACACATCACAGCACAAAAGGCATGTGATCCCACAGCAAACTGCCTTTGGGAGCTGGCATTCCCATCTAAGACTCCCTTAAACCCCATAATCTTCTTGATGGCCAACACATCCCTTATCATGAGCCTCCATAAGCTTCATTACCACACCACTCTGAAACATTAACCTGAGAGTTAATGAGGCAAAGGCAGCAGGGCGGTGTTTCACAAAGCTCAAAATCAGTGAAAGCCTCCTGAACCCACCAGCAGAGGTACACCAGAACTGCTTCATGAATATAAGGACAAGTAGAATACTTCGTAGTGCAGGCAGTGTGAGGGGATTTTTTATTTATGCCTGAATTGCTCTAGGAAAAACTGTCAGTGTTCTAAGCATCATAAGAAGCAGAAAGCAAGGAAACCTTTCCTCTGTTGTCAAAACAATTTGGACCTCAGAAGCATTCTATAATCACTATCCCTGGTGAAAATCCATTTTGCTAGACTCAGCTATTCCAAAATGATGATCAGGCCTTCTAAAAATTATGGGATTGAAAAATGGCAATGCTGTAAGAAAAACATCTCCAAATCCTGAGGTCATGAAAATTGGCATTGCCAGTGTGGAGGTATTGCTTTCAAATCTGAGGGAGGTCAGGCAGGCTGGAGCAGTACAAGTCCCTGCTGCCCTGATTGCTACCTGGTTCAGCTTCTGAGATCAAATCTTCTCTACAATTAACTCCTTTACTTCAGAAAAAATAAAATAAAAAAAAAAGTTGTAATTGAGCTGTACTGTTGAAAGTAGTGATGTTATACTTTGAAGAAAAAATAAGATTTCTTTCCAATAACAGATAGACAGAACAATGTTGATTGATCTTTGCATATCTATTTATACCTATAAAGAGTTACACCATCTGCTGTTTCTCATAATGACTCAAATTAATGATAGATTCACTTTATAAAATGCAACTTAATTCTCTCCATAATAGAAATTTGGTTAGGATGATGGAAGTTGCCAAACTCAGCTGTCCATACAATCCAAATGTAGAATATTAAAAACTTGCTTATTTCAAACAAAGAGAAAATAAACCACTAATAGTTCACAGAAACAGAAAACACAGACACTGAATACACAAATGCATTTTACATCTAACCAGCTGTATAATAATTTGATGAATCCCACATGCTGCAGTAAAGTAAGGCAAGAGCTTAAGCATTGCGCTTATTTGAAACAGATATATATTATTTAAATTTATTCCTGTAATAACAGTGAAATGGACAGGTTATGAGTTTCAGCCTGAATTTCCTACATACACCAGAAACCATAGTCCTGTCAGTAAGCCACCTCAGTGGTCAAAAATGAAAGGTGCTCTGCTATTTACTGTGAGAAAGTAAGTCTTTCCCAGATAGCCTATAAGAAAAAAAAAAAAATCCCACCTCTTTTCTTCCAAAGAACATCAATTATAAAGGGCCCTGAAGGAGGAGCTGAACTCCTGTTTTTGTTCAGGATGCTCTGAGAACTTTCAAAGAATAATCTTCACATTGGAGTTACGTAAACAAATCCAATCCATGAACCACCCCAGGCCTGCCAGGGCTACATGGCACAGCAAAAGGCTTGAGAAAGAATGGTCAAAGGCTCACTCCCACTTAAAGCCTGGTCTAGCAGCAGTAAGACAGAGCAGTAGTAAATAGGAGAGCATGGAGAGTGGGAATGGGGAAGAAAGAACATCAGACTTCTGAGAGGGGAAAGGCTCCAAATTTTCTCCAGGTGACAACCATTAGAGACACCTAGCTTGTTCTCTGAACACAAAACTGATTTACAGAAGGACCAGGCTTATTTAATATTTTGTGTGGGCATTAAGTCCTTTGTACTGCAGTCTGTTTGCCTGTAGAATGCCCAGCTACATGTAGTGTCCAGCAGCTGTATCAGAAAGGGGGAAAGGAGAGGCAGAGGGAAAAAAAAAAATCTTTGTGCTACAGATTTGTGCACAGATTCCACTGGGGCTTTTTCAAACTATCCTGCAGGAAAGCATACAGCTGGGGTAAATCTTAAGTCTGTCTTACCTGTAGTTTCACATAGCTATAAAAATATGGGATTTTCTTTAGGCCACTTACCCTAGTTTTGGAATTGTGCTGGAAGCAGTGTTGGTACCACAGGGATGTTTTAGTTATTTATTGCTGAGCCAAGGCCTTTTCTGCTCTTCACCCACCCCACCAGTGGGAGGGGCCACAGCCAGGACAGCTGACCCCAGCTGATCAAAGGGATATCCCAAACTATATGGATCAGCCTCAGCGTATAAACCTGGAGAAGAAGGAGGAAGAGAGGATGTCCACAGTGATGCCATTTGTCTCCCCAAGTAACCATTACATCTGATGGAGCCCTGCTCTCTTGGAGATGGCTGAACATCTGCCTGCCCTTGGGATGTGGGGAAAGAATTCCTTGTTTTTCTTTGCTTGTGTGTACAGCGCTTGCTCTGACTCTTAAATCCATGAGTTTTCTCACTTTTACCCTTCCAATTCTCTCCCCTCTCCCACTGGGAATGAGTGAGCAAGCAGCTGTGTGGTGCTTACTTGCTGTCTGAGGATAAACCATGACAGGTTTTTTCTCCTTTAACCTATTCAATTAAATTAAATAATATCACATGACAAAAAAACCCTAATACCACATCTCCTTTAGGACTCCCTAGGGGAGCAATGTGCTTTTAGTTGTGCTTCTTGACAGATACCTGCAGAGTTGTCATTTCCTCAAGTGCAACTCACAGCTGTTCTCAAACTTCAACCTCTTGCATCACATTTGGCATTGGGACAACTACAGAAGTCATCACTCCCTGCCTCCCACTTTCTCCTCTGCCAGAGGTTACCCTAATCTCAGCAAGGATGAGGCTGAGTGTGTTGTACTACCAGAGCACAGGGGTTATTAGCTGAAAATCACAAATGATAAGTCAAAAAGCAAATTGCAGATGTACAGGTGCTACTGTGTGTCCCAAAAAATGCTGGGTGAATACCCAACCAGCTGGCACACACCAAACTCTGCACCATCACCACTGTACTGCTTCCACTGCTCTGGGGTTTAAAACAGCAGCTGAAAACCTCTGTAAATCCTCCCAAGAGCCACTCAAACCATGGATTACCAATTCCAAAAGGAAAAAAGAAGGAAAATGGGAAACCCAGTAGTGAAAATGTAGGGAATGGTAAAAAAATAAATTCTGAAAATGCAGGGAGCTGTAAAAAACCCCTTCAATTGAAATATGAACATTAGGAAGGTGAAAATACCGGTGATTACTCATCAATGCTACACTCTCTAGTTTACAAGGTTTGCTTAAAAAGACTCTAGGCAGTTGAAGAATTCATCTTCATAAGATATAAACTGAGGTCCTGCACATATATTTATAAGGTAATTTTGGTTGAGAATTTAAACTTTATTTAAAAATCTAGAAATTCTTCCATAGTGCAGGACTCAAAGATTCTTCTATTTTTTGGGTTTGTTATTTTTGGAAGGAAACTCATATCATCTATTCTTGTCATAATTAATTATACAGGTTCATTAAATACTTTGTTTCAATAAGCAGCCTATACATAATTTCTAAGCCCAAATAATTTTAAATTCAAAGCCTTTCTATACCTAAACCTGTCTGCAGACTCACTCTGAGACTGTCACAGCAAAGCCTCTGCCATCAAGTTCAAAACCTCATTCTCTTTAGTTATCCCATCAGCAGGATTACCCATATTTGTCATGTTGTACACTTGGTTAAGTCTTTTGTAAAATGTGAAAATCCAACATTAAACCTTCGAGAGAGTGAAGGAAAAAGATCCTTTCTCAGGTGAGAATGACAAAAAGGATGGATTAGCTAAAAGGGTTAGTGACAATACATCCTACTGGCCTAGTTTAAGAGCTTATTCATGCTACCATTCCTAAAAATAAAAAATAAATAGACCCCTTCCCACAAATGATTGACGTGGAGTCTTCAATGGAGAAGAAAATATTTGTGTATCATTGGCCAATTTTACTGGAATTCCAGCCACGAAATGTAAGATCATTTCAATTCAGCCAGGGCACAGACACTAATCTTACAGGGAATGATTAAATTGTCCGTTTAAGAATACAATGTGGGGGTTTTAGAGTTTTTCTTTATATTGTGGCATTTGGTTTAATTCCTTATATGTGCAATTTTTAAAGACTTTTATTGTTGCGGAGTTAGATCTAGAATGTAAAGCACCAGTGGCTTTTATGAGCCTGTCTGGGCTATCCAAACAAAAAGTCCTTGTAGTAGGCAAGTTTAAGGCACTACTACTCATGAATTTTAATGAAAAAGCCAGCATGCATATGTAACACAGCCCTGTGCTGAAAGGGCTCTAAAGTGTTTTAATGGGTTACCACTGGCTAAATTCTCAGGAAAGACAGAGTGGTTGAGACATGTGCTTTAAATCAGAATGAAGTGAATTTTCCTCTCACATCTACAGTAGCTTGTTCTGGCCATGGTATTGTGTGTGGAAAAGACGGGATGAGGAAATCAAGATGGCCAAAAATCTAACTATATGTAGAGATTGTATTTCACAGTCGGTTTTGCCTTTTTTTATTTCCATATTCCTAAATTCTAACTGAGAAATGACAGATGAAAATGTTCTTTTCATGTGCTGCAGCCAAATGAGCTCAAATGAAAACAAATGCCCATACACTGGATGTCACATTCGTCTATTTCTTTCAAATGCCAAGTCATCTTTGGTTCCAGAAAAAAAGAAAAAAATAAAGCTCCAGCAAATCAAATAAGTTAAAATCCCATTATTGTTTGTTTCTCAGGGTTTTCAAAAGTTCACAAGGACCTACTTCTATCATCTTCAAAAATACTGTTTGTTATATATCCATGAAATTAGATATCTGTGGAATACTGACTCCTAACTTTAACATCTCCTACATTACAGAAAAAACAGTGGTTCCTTCCTTCCT
>JANPWX010000593.1:1812051-1858826 GCA_024734555.1 Trochalopteron elliotii | reverse complement strand
TTCCCCCTTCCCCCTTCCCTAAAATGTTACCTCACCAGTCACACATCTGGTTCTGGATTACTAAACCCATGTACATGCATACACATTTTCATCATTCATAAAGAAATATTTTTTCTTTAAATGAACAGGCCTAAAAATACAAGGTGTGTCTCACAACTGACCCTGTGTCCTGCCTGTTGTGGCTTCTGAAGATGGTCACCAGTCAAGCTCAGAGATCTTATTACAATTTCATGAGGGCAGTGCTTTTTTCTTCTTGCCTGCAGCCAAGATATTTGTTCTCCCAAGCTGCAGAAATTGCTGTATGTAGGTAAACCTGAGAATAAAACAAGCCGAGTGCCAATGTTTCCTAAAGCAATAGGAAAGGAGTAGTCTGTCAGAATTTCCATGAGAAAAATCAAAATTCAAAAGGAAAAAAAATTGGTCTGTTTTTTTTGTTTAAATTTCTCTGATTCTAGTCCTATAGCAAAATATGCAAACTCAAACTTATTTCATGAACACACTTAAATCAGAGATGTAGACTTCAGGGCAAATGTTAGATTAATCTGCACAGTCTGACCAGGTTCCAGCCTGCACAGCGGCCTTTGGAGGTGAATGAGCAATCAAGAATCAGGCTGCTGACTGAGGGCTAGAATTCAGGAGTGCAGTGATGGGAACTCCGAGGAGTTAACATCGTGTCTTGCATGTGAAAGTCTCCTCCAGATCAGATCTCCTCATAAATCAAAAAAATGTGTCTGTTGCCCTGACCCTAAGGAAATGTGGACATGCAGCTGGGTGGAGGGTGTGGAAAGCTGGCCACACTTGTGCAGATCCTATGAACCTGTGTCAAAAGCTGTTTGTCCCAGAAATGGGCAAAGAGCTTCCTGAACTAGATGTGAGTGAACGAGCCTGGCTGTCATTAGCAAGCCTGTGGCAACACCACACAACATAGGTTCATTTATTCTTTTTAGTCAATTCTCGTGCTGTTTCATCTCATCATTAACTGGTTTTGTTGCAGCTTTCCCCACCACCTCCTTTTCCTCTGGAAACAAGGCCAAGCACACATCCAACAAGCAGCTTATGCTTGGACAGTTGTAGGGCTTGTCACGGTAGAGATGTAAGTCAGGCTGGGTGTCTCAGGTGGGGAGTACAAGAGAGGATCCCTATCTTAGTAATTCATACACTGAACCCTAAGCACTACATAATTTAGTCCACATGGCTCACTCCACCTCTCTGGGCCGCTATCTGTCATGTTAATTAGTGGGGGAAGACAAGAGAATGTATACAAAGGATGTCAGAAAAATGTATGTTTTGTCCACTATCAGGTGGGAGTAGAGTTTGAGAAAAACTTCAAGGGATACAGACACAGCTTCCTGGACAAACCCTCCGGGTTGCTGCGGAAATTAACTGAAAACCAGGCAGACATAAGCTTACTAAACTGCCTTCATTTGGTGATTAGGTTATTTTAAATCTCTCAGGAGATTCCACAGCACCTAAATGTAGCGTGATAAAGAACAATTAGTGGTCCTCTGAGAGTGTCTGGAATGGGGAGGAACAATTACTGTCATACTTATCTGGATGCAGAATTCTGTCACAGAAGAGGGAACAGGGAATGGAACAATACTTAGAAAGAGGAAGAATGAAAAATGGTTTTGTTTCCCTTTGTCTCTGGGAAAGAGCATATCAGACCCAGCCTAGGCTAGAAGAGCAGTTTCAGGGGCAGAGTTCCTGACACTGAAAGGGACTCCAGGGTGTTATGGAGACTCTGGACAAGATGAAGCTACAAAGAACAGATAACCATGAAACAAACTGTCCCTTTAATAAATTAAAGCTTGCCCTGTAGATACCATGCCTGAGGCATCTCTAAGTGTGGGGGAAGAGGTTGATGGTGAAGGAAAAACAAGAGAAGATGTCTGCCTAGAAATTCTTCTGAATGCTTAGTAACAGAGGATGCCTCTAGCAGGCAGGATGCAGTAGCCTAGGTTGACTACAAGCTTTTTGAAAGAGCAAAAACTTGGTAGACAATCTAATCCATATGCACCCTTAACTAACTCAAATTTTCTTTCCACCCTGCTGCCGTTCAATATGTACTGAATTTAAGTTCTGCAATAAATCAAAGCAATTAAAAATAGTTAACAGTTGCTTTTACATGAGAACAAGAATTTTCAGATAATTATTCTGAAAGTTGGAAATGGAACCAAGCAATCTGTCTAATTAGCTTTAAACCTACTCCTGCTTTTTGGAGTCAGATTGGAAAGGAGTTGAGGGGTTTGAATTTCAGAAAGTGTTGCTCAAGTACTTTAGCTTCAACACTAGTCTGAAAGTTCAGTATGTGTCACAAACCACTGTAATAATAATGATGGTGATAATAAAACTTTGATAGCAGCCATCTGCCCATTCCAGACAGCTGAATCATTTCCAGAGCTCCCTGAGAGCCCAGCCCTGACAGGGATTTTTATACACTATATCACAGACAGTATATGGAGGGTCTGCAGCCGAGACCTTTCTGCAATGACGTCAAAGAGGCTGGGCAGGCAGCTTTTAAAACTGCTGCAGGCTCGTCCTAATGACATTAGGATATAACAAATGGGGAAAAGGAAGATCTGTGTATGGATGTTACAATAACAAGGAAGGACAGCACACTTTAGCTGGGGTTATCCTTTTAGCAGCACTTAGGTTATCCTCCACAGAGCTGCTCTCCAAAGTGTGCATCAGTGGAGGGGTTGGGGTGTGAATTCCATGACTAAGGGGCATAACTCAGGTGGAGAACATTTTAGTGTGAGGCCTGGGAAAAAATGAAAAGGCATCAGAATTGTTAAGGCAGAAGTTAAACAGAAAGCTGTAAAGAGAAGAGGCTCTAGCAAGTCGGTTTAGTCGTCTGCTGGTAGACACATGGGTTAAGTATATGATTTAAAACAGTTTATAAGACACAGCTAAGGAGTTTTTTCCAAAAGCAAACAGAAAAAAAAATCTCAAAATAAATTAATGGAACAAAATATTCAATGATCACTGATAGACTGCTGGCAGGGATGCACAATGAATCACTTTGTTTCAGCCCCGGTGATAACCTACATACAGCTACATCTACAGGTGACCATATCTGAGCTGGAGATTGATGGTATGTAAAAGAGGGACATGTTTTTTTTTCCCCTAGAATCTAAAAGCTGCATCTCTTCTGTGATGCATCTGGACCTGTCAGCCCCCTGGGTAAGCTAGGAGGCTCACATCAAGCATTTATAAAAAGGCATGCAGAAGGCCTATTTCTTATCAGAGGGCAGAGAAATCTACCTGGACATGTCATCCACCTGGATTTGTGCAGAGCATTTGACACTGTCCCTCACGGCATCCTTGTCTCCAAATTGCAGAGACATGGGTTTGATGGATGGACCCCTCAGTAGATAAGATATTGGCTGGATGTTTGTCCTCAAACAGGTTGTGGGGAAGAGCTCAGCACAAGTGCAGTCTGAGCAGATTCAATGAAACAGCAGAGAGTGGGTTCAGCTGAAGGTATTACAGGCATTCATTTAAAACAGGATAGATTTTAGGAAGTTTTGATGGAAACCTTTGTATTTTTAAAGTTTAAATCAATAAGAGGTTTACAAACTTCTAAAAAAGAATAAAAAGGTGAAAAACCCACAACATACTGAGTCTCGACCAGTGCTTAAGATGTAAGGTGCAGATGAATTCCTAGTACTCTGTTCTTTGCATAAAATACAGTTGGTGGAATTTTGCTATTTACACTCAATAGATACTCATATTTATGCAAATGAGTCTACTGGTATTTGTATGAAATATGCTAATAAATGTTATTTTCTCTACCTCTAAAATATCCTGTGATTTAGCCATTCATGCTAATAGCATAATGTGAACATTTAGAGTTTCTTTATGCTCTTATTTAATTTTTTCTTCATATTTTCACTCTACTTAGCAGTACTTTCAGTATTCCAGCTGTACTTCTCAGAATAGGTATACAGTTTAGTATAATTACACTTATCTATAATTATCAACATTAAAAAAGCTTAGGTTTTACTCCATGTACCTTTACTTTCATCCTATTTCCTGGAAGCCATTGAAAAGAACACCTCTAGTTATACCTAATTCCATCGTAACAACATGCTTTCAAAAGTATCTTTATTTACTGTGGAATGTTGGTCTTGAAAGGAGCATTCTGGGGACTTTTAAAGGCTTTGAATCTTTAGATCTGAGGAATAAAGAATGAGACATTAGCACACTGGGAGGTACCAAGTGTCTCCAGGTCCTGTATTTCAGTGTATGGTGCAACAAGACAGAAGTTTCAGAGAGACAGGGAATTATGAATGTTCCTCTGAGATGAATTTAAGAGTGAAAAACAAAAGGATCTCTTTTGAGGTAATTGTAGTAATCAAGGGCTATGATGGCTTTTGATTTATTACACTGTAATGACCATGTTACCTGATGGAAAGATAATGTAAAAAGACCTGCAAAAAGTCAGAAAAGAGATAAATAAAACAACCCAAAGGCAAAAACCTTCCTAGGACCTAAATACTTCGAGGTTTCCAGTTAGGTTATTACCAGCTGTTCTTTGTCTATAAAGTCATCTCATTCAAACACTTTGCCATGCTGGTGACAGAGTTGTATGGTAGAAGACAAGCAGCAAAAAGTCTTCCTTACCTTGTGATTTTTCTCTGTTTTAGCTGGGCTTAGTCACAATGTGCTAAAAGAGACAATTCAAGAAGGTCTTAAGCCCCCTGAGCCTGCTACTTTTTGTAAGGCAGCAAACATAGACAGAGTTCTTAGATAAACTAGAGCAGTGGCAAATTTGCAGTAAGCAATGATTCTGCTGGAGGGTAATTTAAAAGCCATGCAAAGACACAGAAGGATACAATCTAAAAGCATCAGACTTCAGGGTGAAGATTTTAACTGCGATTTGTTCTGGTGAGAGGTTATGCCAACATCAGAACTACCCCCAGAGCTGTGTGGGAAAATGAAGAAGTGCTGAGGATCCACGAACATATCCCACATTTGTGGGTTGAGCCACAGCCGCGCATGACACAAACCAGAAACCCTCCTGTGACAGAGTTTTCCTGAACCTCCTCCAGCCCTTTGCTGAGCTTGATAAAGTGACCAAAAGGATGAGCAAATGCTTCCATGATGATCCTTCTACCAGGATCAAAAAAAAGAGACTCACTTGGAACTGTTCTCCAAGGACAGAGATAACCCAGTGCAGAGGACTCAAGACAACAACCATGGAGCTGCTGGACTCAACACTTCACTGTCAAGTTTCCAGATGTTCTCACTGTGTCTGGAGCTTTTGCTGTAGCAACTGCCAGACCTTCTTTCTCAAAGAAAAGAGGGAAAGGAGTTGAAGGGATTAGGAATTCTGAACAGAGGAAACATCTGAGCAGGAGTATAAATACAGAGAGTGAGTGGTGCAGGTACTGACCTAAGAAACATTCAAAAAACCAGGATCACAGGCTTCAGTTATATTGTTCATACAAAATGCCCTCAGTTCAATGCACAAAAGGCAAATATTCTTTCATGAGATGTAACAGACTGGAAATACAGGATATACACTATTTTCAAAATTTCCAGAGGGTCAAAAAAAAAAAAAAGAAAAAAAAAGAAAAATCTGATCATTGAGATACCCCAAACTAAGACTTGAAAGGCTTCTGCATTACTCAGAGGCCAATTTTTAGAGAGTTAGGGAGAGCAAGTTGAATACTTGAGTACTCAGATCTTTGATCATTTGCTGCTCATATGGACACAGGCTACTTATATGGATCAGGAGAGATCTTACTATCCCTTGAAGACAAAGTCTAATAAAAGAGAAAATAAAATAGTGTCTACAAGACTTTCAACTTTACAACAGTGATCTGGCCTTTTAAGTGTTAATTGAGATAATAAGAAAATCATCTGAGATGTTTCTTAAGATAACTTAAGAAACATTTATAAATTTTTAGTAAATTTGAACCAAGATGCAATTTTTGTGGCTAAAAGCTAGCTGTCTCTAATCATAATTCTCATAAATATTCATGTGATCAGCGTTCTTTTATTTCTCTCTCCATTTAAGATTCTGATCTCTCTCCTGGGATCAACTGCCTGCTAGGATGAATTCCACGAAAGAAATCTAAAAAACACAGACTTTATTCAAAGACTTTATTCAGCACATTTCAATATTAGATCAGCAAGATTTTTATGATCACCCTTTTACTATGTTCAAAAAAGCATGTTTTAGTAAAGATAACTGATGATAAACATAGCTTATTCCCAAATTTTAGAAACATATTTATTATCTTCCATTACCCAAAAAACTAATAAATATGAAAAATGAAACTTCTATCAGATGGAGTTATGACAATTCTTAGACAAACATTTTTTATGAACTTATATAGCTCTTTTTACATGTTGCAAGATTTTTGCATGTAAAAAGACAGCCAAACCTCTCTTTTTGTTCACAGATTTTCAATAAACAACTCTTCTTTCAATTTGATATCAACATCCCATAACTGGCACAAGTTTTTATGCTGAACCCATAATAGCAGGAATGATCATAGTCTCATTAATTCTCATTTGTTCGCGATCCATTTTCTTTTCCTTGCCCTGAAAATCCATAAATCACTCCTGCTTGATTTTGCTATTTTCCCAGGAAAAAAAAGAGATATTGATGGGATTTTTAAGAAGTATATTTCAGGTAAAAGAAACTTCTCACATACACAATGCAGGACAGAATTCAACTCATTCAAACAAACTAAGCTTCTTAAAGCTTAATTGCACTAAAGTAAGCTTGTTTTTTTGAGCTGAAGAAAGGAAAAGGGAAACAAATGTCACCTGATATACATTTTCCAAACTTTTTCCAGCCTGGAGAGCCATATCATATTGCTCCATTAATTGACAGAAATTTTTGCATAGTAGAAGGCATGAGTTGTTTATTTTACTGGGAGGATTTTTTTGTTCATTGTCACTTCACAGATCATCTTCAAAAGCCAGCCAAGTCTGAGTCCATTCAGTACCACCATATGCTCAGGAAGTACAAATATCTGACTTTACATATGAGGCAACCCAAATATAAGCCTATGTTAATCTTACCTAAAATTAACAGTTTCAATCTCAGTCATCTAGGCCCCTTCAACACCCAAGAAAATACAATAAGCTTGTCCAGGGAAGAACTTGTTCAGAAATGAGATCAGTGGCTGAGAAAGGATGAATGGATGCTCTGGAGAGCTGCCTGGCTAAAATGAGAATTTAGTCATGTGGCTTTCACCAGAAACCCTTGGCTCACAGGCAGCTGAGTCCAAATGAAACAAGTAACACCCACAGGGCAGCTGGGGCACAGGGAGAGAAGTACGACACCTGAATTTGGGCACCTAACCTGAAGTATCTGTGGTGTCAATGGAGCCTCCTGTGAGCTCAGTTCTCAGAATTAGTACTGAGGGCTCCACTCTCTGTGTAGATGCCACTGATTCAGGCAGTGTCTTGAACAGCTAATGACGGGATGGTGCCTCTTAATTAAGAGTTCTCTCTCCACTCCCAAAACACACAACAGGTTGTCAGTTTCTTACCTTCTTTTCTTGTGTTAGAGCTGGGATTAATGCACTGGAGACACAGTTTTCATGTTCAGACTTGGTGTTTATTAATTCTTACCTACAGCACAGTCTCATGAGTCATGAGCTCTAGCCAACAAGGTGGAAAATGGATGCCTCTAACTCTTTCCCAGGTCTTCTCAAGCATAAACTATCCAATAATGAGATGACACCTATATTATTTATAATTTAAACCAAATAACTGACCACCCAAGGTCCGCAATGCAGACCTTTTCACCCAATTAGGAAAAAACCACCCAAACCCGTGAAGAAGAAAGTGAAAGAAGAAGAGCTTAGCCTTAAACACCTTAAATCCTCCATCTTCCCCCATATGTGTTACTATATTCTAAAACCTTAAACTCTAAGTTTTCCACCCTGTGATATCACACAGTTGTATTCAAACTACACAGCCACAACCCCAGTGCTATCACTCAATTCCGGAAGCCTGTTCCAAGGCCTCAGGTCAAATGTGGTTCTTGCTTGAGTGTCAGTGCCTTTTAGCACAGAAAGCCCCAAATTCTCAGTTTCCAGGTTCCAACAACAGGTCACATGCTAAGGCCTTCCAGAGGAAGCCTCTTGCCAAGATGTGATGCTTTGCACTATCAGCTTCCCAAAGGCTCGGCTGAACACCTGCCTGACTTCTAGGGATATACAGGGACATAATCAGTTGCAGTATTAACAAGAAAATAAGGGGTGAATTCAAAAAGAGCATTTCAAATTTTTGAACAAAACTACAAAATAAAAGGGACGTCATCCTCTTCATCACCACAAGCAGCTGTAGAATGATGGAATAAAAATTATTTCCAGAACAGGTTATCTTGAGAACTTCTGCCACAATGCTGGAGGAAGGGACAATTCAGAATGACAAAGTGGAGGAATTGAGGTCTGAGAAGACAGGCTAATATTTCACAGGATTTCCCAGTTTCACACAAAATATTTCAGAGAGTTTTCATGACTCTTCTGCTAAAAAAGCAAACAGGAGGAAGGAAACACTGGCTGGGTTCTGCAGAGAAGACACAGAGGCTGTCCTTGCTGTTCCAGCTGCACATCATCAGAGCAACTCTGCTTTGGCATAGGAATGCAGTGTAGCAAAGTGTGCAATCAGAGCAAGAGCCCAACAGCAATTTTCCCAGGATATTTAGGTCCAGCAGCCATTGTCCAGTGCTGAGGATCACACTTTAAAAAAGAAGTGGGCTGAGTGAGGAGGCTGTGGACAAAACACCGCAGAGAAACATAAGAAAATATATTATATGGGGAAAAGCTGAAGAAAATGATGTTGCTCCACCTAATAGAAAAAAAAAAAAAAAAACCACAAAAAACCCAAACCCAAACCCACAGGACTGCTTTTTTCATGGCTCAGATTTACAGGTTTGAATGACAGTGAAAAAAATTATTGAGAAAAATTAGGAAGTAGGATATAACTCTGTGTGGGGATTCCCATCTTCAGAGGTCTTTAAAGAACAAGTTAGATAATCTTGAGATGAGATTACAAAACCGGTGAGACAATTTTTTACAGTCCATCAAGTCATTCAGATGCCTCTGCTTGAACAGATTTTGTAGTATATAATAGCAGTATCTGTACTATGAGGAGCAGGGGTGGTGGAGTAAGGGTAGCACAAGATTTTTTCCCCAAGCCCTCTGATTGTACTCCTTAAGCTGGACAGTGTGACCAAGTGGTTTTCTTTCCTTTATATGTTGGTTTGGAGCTGACAGCAGTGAAATGACTGACTGAAACTGCAGCTTCCAGGGCTCACTGCTTAGGGCTATTTTCCAACATCACAGTACTGGAATATATCATATACCATGAAAACAATTAATTTTATCTTATCCAAGTCAACCTGTAACTCATTTTTATCTCTTCACCAGCTAGGTAATTGGTTCTGGAAGTGCTTCAAAAAACTCATTTAATATCTTGGCCCATGTTGTGATAAAACCCAGATGAATACCAGCTCCTTCTCAACACCTTTAGTTTTGGGGAAGGAGGAGAGGAAGAGAACAGATGCTCAGCATGCTCCAGCCAGCTCAGAATGATCAGCAGACCTGAATGATCACCAGGACCCCGGGGCAGCACTCCGGAGCCTCAGTGAAGATGCAGGACCCGGTGTCCTTCATCAGGCAGATGGCAGCTTTGGCACACAGAGGGATCTTTCTGAGCCCCTACACTGCTTCTCACCTCCTGTGAGTCAGTGGCAAAAATGCATATCCATTCTCAGAAACTTTCTTATGAAAAGCTTACCTGGACTGATCTGCTTTTGGGTGTCATTTTTGGTGGGTTTTTTTGGGTTTTTTTTGGTTTTTTTTTTTTTTGTTTGTTTTTTGTTTGTTTGTTTGGGGTTTTTTTGTTTTTGTTTTTGTTTTATATTTTTTGTGCAATTATTTTACAATTTAAGTAAATTCTTATCTTTTTTGTGCATTTTTTTAACAATTTAAGTATTTACTGGAAAACAAACAAAGAGGAGAAATAATATTCTATTACAGACAATTAGCAAGACAGCAATAGCAAACAGCAGACCAAAAAAAGTTCATATAGAAATATGTTTCATTATAAGAAACTTTACATGACACACATCAAAGTGAAAAGCAGTAAAAAGTTGGTTGTAACTCTAATTTCATTTTCTCCTATAAAGAAGAAATGAGTTCATTGAAATTTCTGACTTTTTTATTTCTTTATTACTTTCATACGGCACAAATTCTCCGGTTTTTTATGAAGAAAAAACACTAATTTATAATTAGAAGCAAAAATCTTATTAACTTGTCCCCATGTTTGCAAAGGCAACAGGGATCTTCTAAAATTTTCTGAGGTCTCGTGGGCATGTTATGGTAAGACTACATAAACCAGATGTTCACTATGGCATATGATATTCAGATGAAAAGATTACACATTAATTCTCTAAACACTTCCTAGATGAAGATTTGTGAAAAGAAAAATACAGCTAAGAGATTTGTTATCTATATTCTGCATTTCCTGAAAGGTTACAGGGGGATTTTTTTTTTCCTGTTCGTAAGAAATCTCCAATATACAATATCCTTTTTTAAAAACACATAGTTAAATTAGAAATAATTTTAAGTTGCTGCATTCTCTGTTCTGTTCAAGAGGCACTGAGGCAATAAAGATGAATTACTGATTACTGGGGCTGAATTATCAAGAATGAAACTGAGGGGACTCTCCTTCTGCAGAGGTAATATTAATTGTTGGCAGTTAATGGCAGAATTATAGGTTCATTTTGGTTTTACATAAAACTTTATTGAATTAATTGAACCATGTGCACTGTGTCATAATGGGAAACATCAATAAACTCTAAGGGAAATTTCATTTCATTTCTGCACTGAAGGTTGTTGTAAGAGCTTGTGTTATTCACTTCAGATACAGCTGGCACAACATTTGGCTTTTTTGCCTGGGTTTGTTAAGCTTATGCCAGGGAACAGAGACCATTATCCACTAACATTTTATAGACTGTTTGTACTCCAAATATTCTATGACAAAACTAATTTAGCAAGCTAAGTTCAGAAGGAGGAGTAAGTTGGTCCATGCTAGCACTGGAGGTGAACATTTGGGAAGCCTCAGATGTCTGTACAGAGCCAGGGACAACAGACAGGGGACTTTAAGAACCACCAAAATCATCTTCTTAGAGTGAACTGCTACACTTCTGGGCTCTGGGATACTTTCTCCTTCCTGCAAGTTGTAGGAGTCTGAACCTAAGAGTTCTGCTGATCCCATCCTCTGCAAAACCCACTGAAGGCATTGAATGATGAATTATATAAAAACTGAATTAAGGGCAGTGTTTGCACATTATTACTCTTCTTGTTATATGTTCTCTCTCTTTGCCTACTGCACTGGAGAAACCTGACAGAGACTGAGGCCATCCACAGCACATGAACGTGGCCTTTGGAGCATCACAAACACAGCCCCAAC
Organism: Trochalopteron elliotii; assembly: GCA_024734555.1. Taxonomy (NCBI): domain Eukaryota; kingdom Metazoa; phylum Chordata; class Aves; order Passeriformes; family Leiothrichidae; genus Trochalopteron; species Trochalopteron elliotii. The sequence continues at coordinate 1,847,378 of JANPWX010000593.1, read as the reverse complement.
AACCTCTGTGAATGAGTCCCTCCTGTACCTCAGGCTGCTGCTGCAGCAGAGGAGACCGGGAAGAATATTCATTAGCTCCTTTACCTTTTTTTTCATCAAGATAAAACCCTCCTGCATGTATCAACAGAGCATCACAATTAGTTTCTTGTCCTGTGATCCCACTTTGTGTATATACCAAGAGATAACAGAGTTACCTGTCAGTGTGCACTCCTGCTGTGATCTTTATCATGCTTGACACTTTGAAAGTCTTTCTTCTGGTAAAGACTCCTATAAGCTTGAATAAGTCTCTATCAATAAAAGTCAAAGAAATTTAATTTGGTTCAGTTTCACAGATTCTTGCAATTCTGAGTTGGTTTACTCTGCGAATACAAAGGAAGCAAAATTATAGAGGTGACTCCACAGCTTATTTTTGTGTGCATCACAACACTCAGGCACAAAGGTTGACAGAACTGTTGTTTGGCTCGACCTGTCCCAAGTTTAGCTCATGTGGGCTCACTCCAGTAGTTGGACAAGAGTAACAATGCCAAGAAATGAGGAATAAGCCTATTGTAATCCTTTTTAACATCTCTGACTCAGCCATTTGATTCAGCTGCTTCCCTGCAAAAGGTACAGTAGGAGCAGTTCAAACCAGGCTACTTTGGGGAAAGCCCTTTAACCCACTAGAACTGATGGCAGTTCTGATATGAAATACAGCAAATTCAGTAGTTGTGACACACAAATAGCAGTGAAAGAGCTGAGGCTGCTGAAATGAATATTCATGGTCACAGTAAAAATTTGTAACACTCAGAAATTCTTTGAGAAGGAGAGGCCAGTGAATTTGATTTGTGACCATATCCCAAGGAAACACTTTGCTTATTGGTGGCTGACACATTCAGCTGTGACCATCACAGCACTGGTTCCACAGCACCACATGCAACTTCTGGGCAATGTTTTCAGATGCGCTTCCTCTGAATTTGCTACAGATTATGTAAGTGAAACAAAAATAAATGTTGATTTCCTGTAAGAAGAGCAAAATAAAAGGTTTTCTTCACAAGCAGACAGATCAGAATTTTGGGATAAAAATTATTTCAACTCTATTCATTTACTCTGTTGGCCAAACTCTTCCTCCCCACCCAGCCAAGGACTTATGCCAAACTCTGGATAAATCATTGGCAGCAATTTCCATGACATGGCTGGCTTGAAAAGGCTTGGGAGGAATTCCAGCACTGAGAATTCAGCTGCAGGTGGAGGAGCACAATCTGGAATATGCGATGGCAGTCATCTCCACACATTGGCATTTGCAATATTTTTTTCTGGCTCACAAAAACTTGTGCAATCATAAGCACTTAGTGTAACACTCCATTACTGCTTACAAGCATCTCTATCACTGCATGCACAGCGATATGACTGAAGCCACTGGCTTGACTTTGAAGCAAATCTTTAGAAGTGGCAAGCCCTTAATCAATTCATATTTTGTTCAGTTGGTGTCAGCATTCCTCAATAGACAGAAAAAGGTGCTTCAGTTCCATCTCTTAATGATCAGCTGAGAATGGCTCCAAAACGACAATAAGATGCATAGCTCATAATCAGCAAGACCCTCTGCTCATTTTGATGGATGAATGTGGAGTTGGACAGCAGTTGCTCAATATTTTGGAATGTCTCTGTATGCTGGCAAACCTCTCTCTCAGGATCTTCCTTGCTAACAGGCAGCAAGGCATATTAATTACTGCTGACTTTTCTAAAACAGTTTTTGTTGTAGTGGTTAGAGCAAAAGGCTCCATTCCCTCAATCTGCTTCCACTCTCACCAGTACAATCCAAATACAATGTGTTTGACCTTTTCTGCAAGATTACACTGCTGATTCCTGCCCAGCTTGTTGTCCACTATGACCTACAAGGGGGTTTTTGGTTTTTTGTTTTTTTTGCAAAGCTCCATTGGCCTCCAACCTATACAGCTGTATGCAGCTTTTCTATCGAGATTAAGTCAGCATCTTTAAATCTATATCATCCTTGTTTCTCATGTCTTACAACATGGTATTAAACTCCTAATGTTCTGGTATGTTGGCAGATGAAGATCCTACTCCCAGGTTTGAAAGGCAGCATTCATCTTTCTTTGGCGTGCGTCATCTTAATACATATTCAGGCTGTTTCCTTCGTCAGGCCCTTTCCTCTGCAAACACAAACATCAGGGAATTGATTTAGCAAAGAGATGACACTGAAATGCTTTGTCTTGGTTTTAACCTCAAAGCACTTCAGTTAAAATGCTTAGCAACAAAGCACATCTCAGCAAAAAAGAGAATGACGCTCTCTGATTTTCATTTGTGAAATTGAAAACTCCAGACAATGAAAAGTGGTGTAGGCAATAAGGGAGCCTTCAGCAAGATTATGATTTTGTTCTTAAGCACAGCAGGCCCACAGTGACAGTATAATGGCACATATATTGGCTTTATGACTAGTTTTTGTCTGGGAATTCCTGTTTTGTTAGCTCCATGATCAAATGAGTGTCCTCATGGTTGAGATTCCCATAATCCTGCCTAACTTAAGGGACACTCCTTAGCATGTTCCCCTCAATGTTACATGAACTGTCATTCAGATCCCCCATAAAGCCTTTTTTTTCCCAGAAACCTTAGAGCTGCAGTGAAGGTCATGAGTTATGTCTAGAACTTATCCACACCCTTCCCATGATGTACTCACCAAAGCCCAGAAACTCAGCTGATGAAGGAGTTGGTGGCACATTAAAGGCTACACAATCTAGAAAACAAAATTACTTGGTAGAAGAAGATCTAAGCCCAGAAATCAGCCTTCATCATGAAGGTTTGTCTAAATGGGACAGGTCAGGGAGGAAAAGCTTGCCAGATCGCTTCCCATCATCTCTAGCAGTGAGATTGCTGTCACAGAAATCATCAGTAGGGACCTGACTTTGTTTAGTCTCTACAGGGAAATGTAATAGCAGCAGTGGAAGATTTTAGTACAGAAAAAAAATACTTGGGTTTATGTCTAGACAAATAGAAATACCTTAGAATTTTTGTTTATTTTTTTTTTCTGAATTGTAGAGGATTAAGGAACTGTTTTCACGTTATTTTGGAAACAGCAAATCTTGTCAGATTTTATCTAGACCGCTGACTAAATCTATAATGTTTGCTGTGCTTAATGTGTAACTTAAGAACGTAAAAAGGGGTACTTGAAAAGTGCTTGAAAACTAATGCTAATCTAATGCTGAAGTAAAATTGAGTTAACATTGAACAATTTTCAAGCCTCACTAACATCCCAGTCGTTAAAATGTCTTTCAAATTAAAAGAACTTTAACTGCGCTATGAAGCAAAATGCACAAGAATTTGCTTCTACAATCAGAAAAGTAATTTTTAACTTTTAAGAGAAAATACTGAGACCTAGAAATGATACAGCAAAGAAATTATGCAATCTCTGATAGGAAGAGCAATCCAAGCAAAGACCCTCAGTACAGTTTATAGCTATATCTAAAATAAGCACAAGAAATGTAACACGAGAGACATAATAGTTCTTTTTCCTGCTACACATCCTGCTCTGACACAAAACTGAAATGACAGACTAAAGTAAAATTCACAAGAACTTATTCCCAACTGCTGAAGAGTTATTATCTTTACAGCAACTAATATTTTTATTTCACCTGTCTGCCATGAACCATAGCTCTTTCATTACAGTCTCTTACATATTCCCTCTCTGTACTAGTGATAATCATCTCTCTTCCCATGAAAAATGGATCCTGTCTTACAATCATGCAACAGAGATAGGGATAGGTTGCAGTCAAAACACAAAGCAAAATCCCATGTTCTTTGCCCCAGACTCAAATACATGATGCAGGGTCATCTATTTTTTGACTCACTGTGATTTATACTGCTCAAATGTCTCATCAATATAAAACCAAAGAAATAAAATCAAGAAAGTAGCTACAATAGGCCAAAACCAGGACTCCAAGAACTAATTCCTCCAAGATTATTCAGATTCCAGTCCCTGAATCATAAACCAGATTCATGGGTTTGGCCCTGGCCCCTATGCAAACAACGTGGAGGCCCCTCTTCCAGTGAGCTTTTGCCAAAATCTTTAAGGAACAGTATGTCACTTTCTTGAGGCTGAGATGAGTGATGAAACTTTCACAAAGCAGCAGCTGACCCACATTGCTCAAGAGAAGCACTGCCCTTGGAGAAGATGAGCAAAGGAATGACACTGCATTTTGGTTGAGAAATTTCATCAAGAAATTTGTCAAGTTTTTTGACTCACACAAATCAGAATCTGTCCCTGGCCCTGACCTGGCCACCAAACCCACATTCTGAAGTATGTTTAATGCAGTGCTACCCACTGATCCTACCTTTATACAACACTTTTATTGTTGCTTGTTAACTATGGGAACACAACTGTGCTGTTTCCTTCCCTTATACACAAGGTAACAAAAAAGGAGGATGGCAAAAAGAGTCAGAAATATGTTCTGGCTATAAATAGACTCCTTAATTGCTTAGCACGCTTCAATTATTTCATTGCACAATTACAGTTGTCAGTTCTTCACTCCAAAGAATCCTTCTTAACTGCTAATCCAGAACTATGATTTAAACAACGCAGCATTAGGAATTTCTGTGTGCAGCAAAACACAACCAATTATAATCAACACTGGCGAATTCTAATTTGACATTAGACATAATTAACTCCATGAGAAATTACCCTTATAATAATATTCAACAGGAAGCAAAGGCATCTTCAGTAACTCATGCTCACTCTTGGGTGTAGTCACAAAGTTCCTGTTGGCTTCTTCGTTAGCTACCCGACCCAGAGACCCAGGATTTTGGGGTACCCCAGGTACCTGTGGTGCTAAATTCTTTCAAGTAAAAGACTTCTTCTATCATCTCCTACTGCTGCAGAGTCCAAGAGGATCCAAAAGATTTCTAGAATCCTAGAGGAAGGGTGAAGAGAGCCTACTGCACAAAACAGACCTTTCATTTTGGACTCCTAAATCCTTGACGTGAAAGAAAAAGGTTAATTCAAGTATCCTCTCGAAGTTCTGGCAACCTTTCAGCTTAACATCAGGAACTGAATGTTCCCTTCAGTTTTGAAAATTCTTCTCCAATTTTAAGACCTTGCTTTAAATCTGACAGAATGGTTTAATCTTGGCTCTCTCTGCCTGAGGATATGGTCACTCAGAGGCATCTTGTCAGAGCAGCTTAACAAATGGCACCTTCTGAGCCTAGGTTGCTAAATGAGGAGATTGATTTTGTGGAGAAAATGGTCTCTCTTGTATCCAGGTCTTCTCCCTGTTGTAATTTTAGCTATCCTTGCAACATTGGGTTAGAGGTCTTATTTTAGGTGAAAGATGTAACATGAAATAGGAACTGCTCAATTGGCTGGTTCTGTTCAGTTCAACAGTTGAACTGTTCAGCTGTTCATTCAGCTTTGGAAAGTCAGATAACCCAAATCAAAGCCAGTGGATATTGTTGTGCTTTATGGGTTGTCCCAGGCAAAACCAGAACAAGATGGAGAATTACATTAGACAAGGCAACAAAGAGGGAAGGAGAAGGGATGCAAGAGGCAGTGCTGAAACCTGATATGCCAGATTTCACAATTGTCCTTGCTTAAAAGACTTGAGTGTGACAGAGAAAATCACTCCCATGTGACAAGTCTGGTGACAGTGACTCTCAGTGACACAGAGAAATCTTTCTGAATTTCATTAAATATACTGTAGTTCTTGGCATCCTCCACTTTTGCATACCACAGACAATAGTATTTCTTCACACTTACATTCTATAGCTTGAAAAATATTATCAGAAACCTTCAGGATGAAATCCTGGGCCCAATGATGTTAATTAGAGTTTTGCCATTTGGTTCAGGAGAGCCAGAGTTCATATTTATAATCTTCTCATTTTCTGTTATCATGTATTCTTTTTCAAACTTCCCTTTTTCCATTTAGAAAGTGCTCCTAGGATAACAAAGCAAACATCCCATGGACAGAAACCTGACAAGGAATGAGCCTCTTATGCTAAAAGCAATCCAGACCACTAAATTTTTCATTAATTAGTATTTCTCAGAAAGTTTCTGATTAGCCTCCCAGCTGTTTCCAACACTTCTGTCTGAAACAGCCCAATAAATACAAAAACATGTTTTCACATTTTTAAAAGCTAATGGCTCACAGCTTCTAGCTTTTGCATAGGCCAAGATGACCAGAAATAAACTGGACAAAAAAAATGAGCAAGGAAAGCAAAGGCAAGTTTCATGAGGAGCCGCTTCAGAAACCACAAATGAGAAAAAACAAGATAAAAATTAAAGTGCTGTAAAACTGTGCCCATCATCCTTCATGATTAAGGACTGCTTTTTACTGGCAGTACTAATTTTTCTAAGGCTAAAATACTGTTAGTACCATATATATAGGTGTCCATATAATATCTTCAGTGTGGCTACTAAAGGTAAAAGATTATCTATGATCCAAAAAGGATTTTGGGCTCAGATATTTCACTGGTAAGCAGACATGCCTTTCTGTAAGAAAAAATGTAGAAAAACAAAACCCTGACAGAAGCTGTAAAAAAAGGCATGTGACATCATATTGCCCCTACAGAATGAAATCTCTATGTTAATTTTACTCACAATATTGTTATTTGTAATCAGGGCTGAGTGGAAAATGCATCACAAACACGTTCATTTTTTGGTCCAAGAGTAAGACCCATTCCCTGACCTTGCTTTAATAAATATACAACAGCATTCATATTTAAAATAACAAATTAACAGGACACTTCAGTGCACACACTTCCATCCCTGGGGAGAAGAAGAGAGTACAAACAACATGTGACAGATGTTAATCACATAACTTAATGCGCTACTGAAAGTGGGTCAGCAATAGCAATGAAGAGCAGCCCATTGGAACCATAAAAGGATGGAATAGAACTAGAATAAATTACAAAGACCTATAATACAATTGAAATGCGAAAAATGAATTTCGTTTGTTTCTGATACATGAGAAAGTTTGTTTTGATCACATGTTTGCAGTGGAGAGTAACCTCTCTTATCTAGTGTCAGAATCAATATTTAACTTTGGAGATGGCAATTAACTAGACATATCTCACATGGAGATGTGGTGAAAATCAATTGGAGAGGGAAAGCAAATAAGAAATTAATTGATCTTTTAAATTGCATTTTTTCAAACAAATGCCCTTTGTATGGTCATTTTCCTAAAGTCATGGACCAAAACCAGGCAGTACCTTTTCACAGGGTAAGGAAGACCTTAACAAAGAAACATCTAACTTTGTAATGATGAGTTACTTGTAGTTTGCTTGTCACTGATTCTACATTCAAGAGACAAGAGTCCATACTTACTATTAGAATTCTTACAAGCAACACTAAACACTTTTACTAAGGTATTAACAACCGAGTATGGTAGGGAGGATTAGAAGGATGACGTTTTCATGTCAAGTAATTTTGGTGAAAGTAGAATTCTAGGCAGCACACTTTATACTTACTAAACTCATCTCCATGATTGCAGCTACATTGAGATAACTTTGACTTTTGTTCCACTGATGCACTAGAATTTCAATTTCAGGTATCAGTCTTGTTTCAGGAATGCTTTTTGTGCTGCCTTTTTGCAGTGAAGATAAAATTCAATCTGTCCGTAAAAGACTGGATAAAATATTTTCTTCTCTTTTATCTATTTGCTTTGCCTCCTAAATATAAGTTTGCTGAGCAAGAACTGCTTCTATGTATTAAACTAATGCCTAGAATAACATGACTAAGATTTTGACTGGGGCCTCAGACAACTGCAACAGAAATAAGAAACAACCATAATAAGTTCTTTGGAAGAGCCCTTCCTCTTGCAGTCTAAAGGCAAAGGATTGTGCAATTAAAATGACATTTTATCCTTCATTTCTGTAGAAAGGAAAAAAGAAAAGAATATTGACAGAAGCACTGGCCTCCTAAACTAATTTTAATCTGACTGGAATTTCTCAGAGTCTGTACAGCACTAATAATACAAGACAGACATAAGTGAATTCCTGTGAAATTTGACCAAATAAAAATTGCAATTGTTCCAAAGTTCTTCAAATAATTAGGAAAAAAAAATAAAAGGCAATAACCAGTTCTAGTTGCAAGAGGACTAAAAAGGAGCAATCTAAACATATCAATTCAATAATGAAATACAAAAAGACAAGTGCATAACTTGGGAAATTAGGAATTCATTCTAGAAATTCTTTTATTTGGAGAATAAATCAACCAGAGACTTAATAAACAAATTATTCTTTCCTCACACAGTGTCCCTTTAATTAATATGTATACAAACTTCTTGTGACTGGAGCTCAAGAAAAAGAATGTAGATGACAGTACATCTTATTATATTGCAGATTCCTGCTTTCGTGGAAAGTACAACCGTTTGCAATCACATGCCTAAACCCTTTTCCTCACATTAATTCCTGCAGGGGTTTCCCTGAGGGGATCAATGCACCATGGAATGATTTAAGGCCAAGAGACCTATGGAGGTCATCTGGTCCAACATTCTATTCAAAACACAGTTGATGGCACTGTTTAAACTGCTCCAGTTTATCTCTTTTACAAAGATGGGCTCTAAGCAGGACATGGTGCCTCAGATGGAGCCGCACAAGAGCCAAGATGAGGGTTGCAAGTACCTCCCAAAATAATTTGCAAGCAACTTTCCTAAGACTTTAAATATGAAGGCCTTTAAACAAGGGGTTGATTTTGCAAAAGGCTAAAATGCATTGAAGCAGGGTTGTCTACAGGTGCCCATTCAGTCTTGCCTTGGATGCATTTTCAAAATCTGTTCATCAGGACGTCTGGGCACAGCTCTCCATCTTCCCACAGGAGAAGGTCTCTGAAGGGATAGAACAACTGAGGGATTTTATCCCAGAATTGTTTGCACAATCAACATTTTTAGTCTAAGTGGTGCAATGCTGCAAAAGTGTGTGCAGGTCTCAGACCTTGTGGAAGGTAAACCTGGTGCTCATGGATCAGAGAGATGGAGATCCAAAAATCAGAGGTCTTCCCACAGCTACTTTAAGGTGGCAGCTGCTTCCCTCTCCCACATTTGAAGCCCCCCAAAAGCAGGGAATGTGGTAAGTCATGAACAGGAAGCAGCACTGCTTGGGTTGGCTACACAGCAAATGAGTCTGTGTTTTGCTGGAATGGTTTTGAAAGATTAAGCAACAAAAGAAGTCTGGAGAAGCGAGATGCTGGGGAGAATGGAAGGGAAAAAATACTGGTTCATCTTGTAGAGCTACAAGTTTTTTGAGACAGCTTTTCACCAGCAGGACAACTGCTGGTCTTCCCCAGAGTAAACATGGTGAGACTGGTTTCAGCCTTAATCCTGAACAGAGCTGAATGTGGTGGGATCTCCCACATGGGCTGCCATGTGGTGAAGAGAGGAGCTGTGCCACAGCGGCACTTGTTCTGCCAGAAGAGTTCTTGCAGGAGGGTGGCCCATCAAAAAAATCTCAAGTTTGTTTGTTATATTGTCTAAGTATCAAAGCATTTAAGGATTCCTTCTACATTCAGTACTTTATGCTTCATGGTCTAGAATCATAACTACTTTGACTAAAAGCAATGTGACAGGTAGTGAAGATAAAGCCAACTTCATTTTGAAAGTGAGTCCCCAAGCTTTCCTGCCATGACATGGTTAAGTATTTACTACAAAGTTGTTTATATAATTTAAATCTTTGGTGTATTTTATTTTGTATCACAGTTTTGAAGTAGATTGAAACTACTCATGTCCGTTTTGGTAACTATTGAGAAAAATGTCAAAACAAAATGTGCTGGAATTCAAGAGGGATTATAAATACACAGAGAGATAAGATAGGAACTAGTTAAAGCCTTAACCACCATATGTCAAAAGTTATTTTCTAGCAGGTTTGAAATATGCTACTTTTTTCTCTTTCTTTTTTTTTTCTTAGTCCAGTATTGACACAAGGAAAGTGTCAGAGTGTAGGAACAGCTCAGGTTGTTTAGTGGTTCTCTACAAGGTTCATAAAGGAATATTTGATGCAGTCATCAACTACGTCAGTTCATGACACAGGCAGTTTTCTAAAAAGCCTGAACCCAAAACCTCAGATGACAACAGGCTGAATTCTGAAGTGCATTTGTATCCAAGCATAGCACTGTGAATCCTTCCTCAAGGGGAAGGATTTTTAATGTATTGTGTGCCAAATCCTTCATCTATCAGTATCAATGGATGCAAGCTGCCAAACTCCAAGCTTACAAGTTATTAAATTACTATAGTTCAAAACTTAAAATATTGTCTTTCTTGAGAGTGTATGAGAAAGTGCTTAGAGAACTGAGAAGTGTTTGGGCTGATGCATGCTTTTTCTGCTTGTATTCACCTATGTGAGTCCTAGACAAAACCCAGTTTCCATGCAAACTTGCCTGAGTAGAAAATCCCCGAAAATATCTTCACTGGTTCCAACACTTGGGGTTATGTTATGAGAGAGGCTGGATCTCTTGCAGTAACATACAATAAAGTCTTGCAATAAAGTACATTTTCATGCCCTTAGCAGGGTAATCTCATAAATCACTTTCTTTGAAACAACATCGAAAAGAAATCCCCTGTGGGAGACTAATTGTGATTCTAGATGAGTAATTTGGGAGAAGGGTGTCTTAATGGTGAGCAAAACATTCCAAGAGATGATAATAGCCTCAGTTCCCCCGCTAAATTAATTGCAAGAAAAGACTCACCCAAGAAGAAATAACTTCTATTGTTATTTCACTCTATGCTAAAGAAGCAATTTAGGATGAAATCATGTGGTTCTAAAAGACAACCAACATTTTTACTGATCCAGATATTTCACTTGCAAAAGATACTATCCTGTGTTTCTTACTCTGGTATTCTTATGAGTGGTGTTGGTAGAGTCTTCAGTAAGTGGTTTTCTGTCAACAATCTCAAGCAGTTCAAGAAAAAATGTTCAGAGTAGAAATAATGTTAGCACTTGGAGGGAGAAACATCAATGTGAGACTTCAACATGGAAATAAGTGAAAAAAGAACCTCAGAACAATATGTCTGAGGTGACAGCAGGGGATTTATTCAAAGGTCTTGACTCTCTCTTTAAATCAAGAAATCATGGTGGGAGGGATTGTTAAAGTAAGGGGCAAACTGAGCTGGGAATCATGAACTTGGTTGTAAAAACATGTTGTGGGTATGATTGAGCACATTCAAATCTCCTCTGTTCTCAAAACAGCAAAAAATTTGTGGAAACAGTGAAAATATGTTTTTACTGAAAAACATATTCACCCATGTGAACCACAGTTTCTCATTTTACATATTAACAGGCAATATTTCCACCATATCTTAAGCATTTTCTTTTTGCCTCAAATATCATGTAGATTTACTGACCACCTAATAACAAATGCGAATACTATATATGAAAATATTTGTTCTTAATGATTGTTTTCCAATTCTCCCTCAAAAAAGAAAAGATCCAGAGGATTGTCTACAGTTCAGCTAAATCAAATTGCTATAACTTCAAACAAATTAGCTCCAGTACTGTAAATATAAATACTTGGCAGAAAAGAATCCTCAGTAGTGCCTGCACATTCATGCTTACCCAAAGTTTTCAAATGGAGGAACCATTAAATAAAAATAATGTACTTTGTACCTATGCCTTCAAGTTAAAAGGAAAAGAAAAATATCAAAATACGTGGCTGTTCTATGACAACAATGAATTTAGTACAAACTTACAATGAATTCAATACAAAAATCTAGATAACCCAGATGAGGGCACTAGTCCAGGTTTATGGAAGCATCTGAGTTGGCAATCTAATACATCATAAGGCAACAGGATTTTGGAAATAAAAATAAAACACAGGACTTCTCCACCATTCTTGCCTGACATAAAAGAAACAAGAGATCAGCTGCATACTGAGGTTGTCTAGTTCTCATTCTCATAAAATGAGGCTTCCAAAAGTTTTCTTCATAGATCAAAACACTATAGAAACACAGAGCAGCATTTAGGAAAAACTGACAATTTGGATCCCATCAGATCTATGATCACTACCAATCTCACCAGACTGCTTGCTTTATCTTGATCTTGTTTTCTCCAAAAAGATCAAATATTTTTGGTCTTTCCTCCACTATATGCTCTGAGGACAGAAGCTCCTCTACTGAATCCAAAACACATCACAATATATCACTTAAGAGCTGTAAAATCTGATTAGGAGTCCAAATTCTCCTAATCTCATTTATGTGACAAATCCCAGTGGTTTCTGTAGGTCTGCCAATGTAACTGCAAATTCAATATGATTTGAAGTCACACCATAATTTTGGTTCTACATAAGATTATTCCTTGATCAGTTTCCTATATCTGTAGGTACTCTTTATTTGCTCATGCTGTGTTTGTATTCATGCAAAGCCCTTGATTCAAGTCACTGAGTCAAATCCTGCAGAAGAAATTACAGTCTGCAAAGATACACAGTATACTCATTTTCTCTTCAAAAGGAGACCTCAAATTTGTATGGCCTTTGTTCCATTCAATTCTGAAATTTTTCTTGAATCCTGACCTGCAGAGTCCTTATTCAGTTTTCATATCTGAGTCCAGCTTTTGCTTATCTGGAAACTAGCCTCATTTTGCTGTTTTCTGGAAGATATTGGATCCCAACTCCTTGGAATGAAGGAGAGTTATTAGTGAAACATATAGAAGGCTTATCAATTAAAATAATGCACAATTTGGCTTTACCTTTTTAATGAACTCAATAATGAAAAATTATATAATATCAGTTTCAAATGTACTGTTTGGCCAACTCTGCTGCTGACCTTTTATCTTTTCTTCTGCAGGGAGACTTTACTGACCATCTCCATGGAGAAACTGAATGACAGAGATAAGAATCACATAACTGAAAGGCAAATGTCTAGACTTTGGCCCCAATTTGTTTTATTTTAATACAGTTATTGCATAATTGCTTGCAAATATCTCTTCAGTTCTCACAGCTCTAAGATTTATATCACCCTGGTTAGCTGGCATTCACGAGATACAGAGTGCTCATAAAAATATGATAACAATATGAACAAAAAAAATGGTGGGGGAAAAGATGATTTGCAGCCAATATCTGAAATTATTGATTAATATCTCTGTATTGATACCCTAATATTCAAGAAATATGCAAATTTTACACAGCCAGGAAATGGCAGGTTTATTTTTAAAGCAATAATAATTTCTGTAAGGGGATTCAAAGCTCTTCTCTCTCTCACAGCTCACAGCTGCGCTCCTTTACATGAACCCCAAGTGGGGAGTAGTACAGTCTAGTGATGCTGAACAAAATGTACTTTCTCTCCTTTCCAGATACAAGATATTTGCTGCCCTTCATCCCCTCTGCCTGCTGGTTTGAAAAGCACTGGCGGCTTTTCACTTCATGCAGAAGTTCCTACTCTTCCTTTGGAGTGTGTGCACCTTGGACTCTCTCAGAAGAGCTGGATGCCTGAGGCTTTTTGAGCAAATCCCTCTGTGGGCTTGCGTTTGAATGTGCACCAAACTCTTCTGAAGATAAGACTGCAAATAAACAGCTTGGATCTTTTGGCACCAGCAATGGCAAAGTGTGCTTAGAGTGGCCTTTTGAAGGCAAGACAGTTTGGGCTTGTTTGGGCTTCATGACGGGTTTTTGATCAAATTCTGTAACCATTATGTGCAAAGTGAAACCATTAAATTTGTTATTTTAGACTAACGCTAGAAGATTCCAGCCTTCACCTACGTCCATTTATGATGTAATTTATTGAGATGGAAGCCATCAAGGTGAAATTAATTTTAGAAAAAGTCTAATAAAGTTACCACCACATGTTTAACCGAGCTCAGACAGCCTGATGGCAATAAAATAAAATAAAAATGTGCCATGATTGAAAAGCTCTGCTATAATTTTAACAACACCAGAGGGGGAAATCTGAGATGTGTCTCCCACAGCTGCAGGACCTCATCTCTGTTACATGCATGACAAAGAAGCACAACTCCCACTGAATTTAACTGGGCTACAATTTCCATCTCTGTCTGTGACAGGTCAGATTCCCGACTGGTATAAATCAACCCATTCCATTAAACTCCAGACAAGCTGGACTGATTTACACCAGTGGAATTCTTGGTCTGACCTCTTTCCTGTCCTGCAGCATAAGTTGCATGACCAGCTCATATTGGCTCTTGGAAACCAGTTGCCTTTGTGCCTTTAGCTTCTAGGCAATCGTGGGATCCCTCTGCCCGTACAGGCAGTGGAGCAACAGGTCTTGGAAGGGGAACAGAGGAAATTTGTGGCCCAGTTTCTGCTCAGACCCAAGAGAAGGCCCTGTTCTCCCATGGAGAGTGTAGGAGCTCCTCATCAAAGAGCAAAGACACTGCAAGACTAAACAAACAAACAAACACGACACCACCCTCCACTGTCTCTGCAGCTCTATTTTCTGATATTCAGATAAACAAATGGCTACAAGGAAAGTGAGGCCATCTTTGCCATTTACAGTTTGCAGCTCCATAAACACAGTGCAGAGCCATTTGTAATGCGCAAGCTGTTTTGGGTAATGAATCATTAATTGACAAAGTAAACACAGCATTATTGTAAGTATGCTGGAAATGTTTTTGCTCATGTTCAGCATCCTTTGGGAACTTCTTGTACTTTGCTCAAGATTGAATCTCAGGAGGATTTTTTTTCCCCTTAAAAAAATTGGAAAAAAACAGTAATTTATTTTGAAAGCTACACTTTATTGTGTAGCTGCTAGAAAGGAGAATGCTGTCCCTTTTCCTTCTTTTCTGTTCCTTTCATGTAAAGAGCAAACAGCAGCATTAGCATTAGAAATGGAACCACAATTAATTCCATCTCTCTGAGCATGAGTCATGGCTGTTGGCAACGTTTGATGGGAGCTCACATCCCTTGACATCCCACAGAGATGAAGGGGATGCTGAGAGGGCTACACTGAAAATGTGAAGACCCAAAGCCTGATAATGTGACACTGGCTCCACTTTCAAGGCAGCCTTTTCTTGTTACTTGAACAAGTTTTACACCTGAAAGACAGGTATGTTCATCCCCAGCTATCTTTTGTGCTCTGTTGCTACAAAAGGAAGCTTACATGGGCAACAAATCAATTGTAAGAAAAAAATATTCGTGATGTGACCATTATCTACATGGCCATGCCCTACAGAGGGACCTTTCATTGGCCATGCTCATCCTGCTCTTCCCTCCACTGTCCTCAGTGTTTCTTTGGCTGTTACCCAAGGCATGTTCTTGTGGACATATCGTGACATACTGAAGTATATCATGAGCTGCCTCTGCTCTAGACACAGCCCTCTACTTCCTGCCAAAAAAAAAGCTTCTGAGCTATGACATTAAAGGTTATATAGGGAGGCAGAAAGGAAAAACAGAAAGGAAATTAAGCCCAGCAGTCTTCCTCAGAACATGTCACACAATTTTAAGTGCTATTTTTTATCACAGGAGTTTGTTTAAGTGGAGGGCTGGAAGAAGAGAGAGAGCAGAGAAGGGAAGTAAGGCTTTGTTTTTTGTGAAACTTGCCTAATCAATCTCTCTCTTTCAGCTTGCAGGACAACATTCTTCACAACGGTACTGCAGCATCCAGCTCAAAGTGCAGGGGGAATTCCCTTAAAACAATACATAATATTTTTAATTTTATAATTATATTTTAAATTTTTATAATTATAATTTTATAATTATATTTTTAAAATATAACAGTAATATCTAAGTGCTAAAGAGGATTAGGGATGAAATTTTTTTAATACGATGAAATAAAAATTATTTTCTGTAAAATGATTTCCAATTTTATATGGGAATGTGACAGGTTAATTAAAAAATCAACCTGAATTTGTTCATATCCTCTTACAAATCATATTGCATGCTTTTAATGTGATAGACTGATCAGATGAAGTCATTCTAAAGTATCATTTTAAAGTCAAAATTTCCTTTGTTGCATGATTTTTTTTTACTTTTTTAACATTAATTGAACTGGTTTTAATTAAAGCACTGTGTGCTTCCAGAAGGAGTAGAATGAATTCCAAAACGTTTTTAGAAATAATTGTGAGATTTACAAAAATCTAACTAGAATACTTACAGTGAAAAAACACACACTCCTTTCTTAAAATCCACTACACTGCTGTTCTCTTTTGTGAAAATTTTAAAGTTAAAATTTATATTTCCATGCTGAAGATTAAAACTTTATTACCAGTCCAAGTTAAAAATCTATCACTTTAAAAATAATATTTCACTTACTGTATGGCAATGTCACAAGGGAGCTTAAAAACCTAAAGCAACACTGACGTAAAATCCAGCAAATCACATACTAATTTTCAACTTAGCAATAGCGTCTTTATAATTTTTCTGTTTCTAATAAAAAGTATGCTTCTGGGTTAGGTTAATTTTAATGCTGAATAAAAATGAGCAAACCCTAAAATCAATCTTTAGTAGAATCTCACTATTTAGGGCTGTATTCAGTTAAAATTGGAAGACTATGGAGTATTGCATTGCCCTATATTGTAAGGGGTGACATTTCACAGGAAGTTTCATAAAATTTGGTAGTTGTGCAGGCTTCATAAATATGTTTAGTAAAACTGGAGGAAAGAGCCTTAAGAGAACAGGGTTATTATATATAACAATAACTCCTAATTCTTCATGTTATATGCATCAACCAAACTGTTATACTACATATCACCTTATTAAAATAAACACAGCCTTTTGTAAACAAAAAGCCTATGATTTTATAGTTTTCCCCATTCTAAGAAGATCTCTTGAATAAAACTGCTCCTAGATTTCTTTTAATTTCATTGATTTTTTTTTGCTTTCTTACAAATACTTGCATATTGTGAGTAAACAATCATGTATTTATCTGTATTATTATAACCCTTTACAAGGGGCCAAAATCAATAGGCCCGTTTCATTGCTTAAAATGTGCAGAGCTGCTTAGATTTTGAAGATGTACTTAAACTAGTATCTGAAATCATATTAATTTGATAATCACAGTGAAGGCAAACCAGACATTAATTTGAGATGCTGTGTTTCCACAGCAAAGAGCTGAGTTCATGTTGTCTGTCCAGAAAAGCAGAACTAAGAGAATTTTTTCTATATAAGCACTAGTTACTGAAGCAGTTTAAAAGTGCAGGTATCCCACCTTGTGTTCCTCACGTTGTAAAGATATTACACATTTGTCTCATTCTTTAGGGACATCTGCTTCATCAGCACATAAAACCATACTGCCTGTTTGTTCAATTTTTATATGGTAAATCTCGCAACCGGGAATGAAACGGGAAATCCAAACCTCCAAAACATCATTAAAAGAGAGGCAAAACCCATGGAAATGGGAATAACAGTTGTGTATCACTCTATCTGTTAAAACATATTTAGTCTCAATGGCTGCCGCCACATTCTGTCTCACAACTTCCTCCTCAAATACCAGGGATGCTTTTCTCTGATGTTCCTGATAGACACAACAGAAGCCTTGCACAGAAGGCTAAAAGCAGTCCACAGAGAAAAAAGTATAACCTAAAAACATATTGGAGTTGCTACTTTAGTGCTGGCAAGAGGCAAATCTAAGTTGCATTTCCGTGAAGCTTGTGAACAGGAGTGCCTGCTCCTGTGTGTGAGCAGCCAACACACAGCACTGTCAGCAGTGGATCTGCACCAGGAATGAGTGCAGGAGGCTTCTTTAAGGATAACAGAGTTTAAAATTGTGCATTATCAGTTCTTTGCACTCAGAGCCAATATAGCAGGAGCCTAAGAGCTAATGTCCATAATTTTAGAGGTAATTTCAGAAGTGTTAAAGGTCAGTTCACTTTTCATGAAGATGCACCAGCAGTATTTGTTCTTTGCTGAAAGATTAATACATGTATGCCTTTCTTTTTTATTGTCTTTTTTTCGGGGGTTTTATTATCTGGCTTTGAGGTTGTTTGTTCTTTTTTTAATGAAGTCTAAATTTTCTATAGAAAAATTATCTAGCATGTTACCTAAACAGTCCTGGCAGCTATAGTGCTCATATACAGAGAGCAATTACAGAGAGATCTTCATTATTTCTTCTTGTGTTAAAAATCAAGAATTTCCTTAATTGGGATTCCCATCCATCTCTTGCTTACGGACATTTAACACAATCTGATTATCAAATATCTGCAGGGAACCAGGGTTATCTACTCAGATACCATCTGGAGCCCAAGTTCTGTTCACTAGGATATATCACTGCCATGAGGCCATGATATCAAAATATCTCAACTTACCTTTCATAGGCATTTTCCTTGAAACTGCTGAATGGGGAAATATTCGTTTCCCTTCAAAACCACCACAAGCCAGGAAGGAGTTACTAGAATGCTTTCTTTGCCTACAAGAAAAAGAATTTATTTGGGATTACTTTTAGCACAGAATCGGTTCCAGTGGATTGACTCCAAAAATAGAAGGTAGCTGCATCTGGCCTGCTTCTTCTCCTCAGTTTGTCCCTGAACCAGAAAACCTCTAACCAGGAGCAGTAATAGTTCATTCAACCCTTTTGAAGAGATGCTGAGCACAGCACAGCTGTGCTGTACTAAGGACTCACCCAAAAATGGCCTGAAAAGCATGGAGTGAAGGATGCACAAGCTCCATCACTCAGACCCACCTGCTCAGAAGCACCTGCAGCCCTGCAGGTGTTTGAGCAGTGCAGAAGTGTTGGGCAAGAGGAATTTTGTGGATGTTTAGAAGCTTCTCTAAATCAGATAAAGCTGTGAAGATTGAGTCTTCCCTATCATGACTTTTAAAGGAAGCCTGGGCTAAGATGCTCTACCCCTGCCTTATCACAGGAAAACTTTTAGACCTCAATCTGCAGAGTTTATTAGGAGTTATAACATTTTATGATAGAAAGCACTCCTGGTGCACTGGCCAAGGGGTACAGCAACTCACTAAAACAGAGGAGACATTACTCTGCTCCTTGTATGAAAATTGGGAGAGCCAGGAAGAGAGATGTGCAGACTCTGTTGCTCAGTCAGCTAACAGAAAATAGAATTTCTACCTTGGAATCAGCATTCAGCACTTACAGGAAAATAACAATGCACAATAATGACAAAGACATTCAAATTATTGTACAACAGTAAAAATAATTGTGGAAAGTACAAGATTGGTTGACATTTGGCAACAGTAAATTAATGTTATTGTTTTAATTATTTTCCTTTTCCGTTCATGAGTTTACTTCATAAAGCTGTTACTCTGTTTTGATAGACAAAAATGTCCACAAATGCTCACGTTTGGCAAAAGCAACAGAACATTAAAAGTCTTTTCTCTTAAAAAAGATGGGTTTATTCATCTAGCTATAAACCAGTATATTAGTTTAAAAATAACCTAGGAAACTATGTCTTTCTGAATTGTGATTTTGCCAACACAAAGAAATAGCTCATATATTTATCTATCATTACAGCCTGGTTATGGGAACTAGAAAAAGGAATGCAATGATAGGAACATTAACCTTTAACAATGGTTGAGCTATAAGCCATTCTTGTTCCAAGAGTCCAGTTGCACAATGGGCCTTTTTATGATCGTTTAAAATGTCTTTTCTGATAGCAGTGTTTATAGAATTAGCTTGAGATGACATCTTCTTTTCTATTTCTCAGGGCCCTAGTAAAGCAGGGAAAAGAATGGCTCTGCACAGGGAAAACTAGACAGGAGCAAGCTCCATGACTATCGGGGAAATGAGCTGCCCAGACATTTTGTCAAGATTTCCATTGAACAAGTCAGAATTCCCTGTCACCTCCTTTCTAAACACAAACACTCACTGCAGAGCTTCCCCTCTCCTTGGGGCAGAAAGGGGCTTAGATATTTTTCTATCCCACTTCCCACTGCACTTTCCCCATTTGGTTCTTCATGAACCTTGCCCTTCACACTTCTTTCTCACTTCCTTTCCTCACCCACTAAGAATTACACAGCAAGCTCTGATTAGCCAGCTTCATACCACATACACACTATCTACATACTTTATACATGTTTTCACACGTGGCAATGTGAAGAACTCAATGTTGAAGTAACAGTTCTTCATTTCCAAAAGGTTGAGTTGTAACCATTTCAGGGGAAAAAAAAAAATCTCTACTTGTTGCAAAGGGAAATAAAGTAACTTGCACAAAGTTAAACAAAAAGAAAGGGTATCAGTTATGCCAATTAAAATAATTCTTTGTGTGCATGGTCATTTGCATTCAGAAAAGTAAAACAAACGAATTTGAAGACATGTAAATTTTTCACATTTAGGCAGGTTTCATGATTGTATTAACATATTAATTGAGATTAATTGCAAAAGTTTTCCTTTTTTAATGTTTTTTTGGTCATAGGATTTAGCTGGGAAAACCTGATGTGTTCAGAGTTAGATAGGACTCATCTATGTAGCATATGAGTCAATAAAATGAAATGCTGATTTTCAAATTAGTTATGCAATATTGCCTGCAAAAAAAATTCTTATTTTTAGTCCTGAAGACAGAACTTCTTTACCAAGTTACCAATGCAAAGCTCAATAAAGGAGAGAAGGTATGATACCTACATTTGTGTTGGTTCAGAGCTGTGCTGCTGTTTTGAGTTAAATTCCCCAGTCATGGCCACTTGCTGGGTATTTGTTGGATTCACAGTTATTTCACCACACATGGACTAAATTCCTTAGGAGGAAACTGAACATGGTTGCAGATGTGCACCAAATGTCCACACCAGGGATACAGGCCCTGGAGGAGGTTGGTCCTGTGAACAGCTTCAAATGGAGCTGAGTTGCTTCCTGCATAAAATTTTAAGATGTTCTTCTTTCTTACAAATCAAAATTTTTATACAAAACAACACCAACATGCTGGAGAGCTTTTTTCTCAGGATCAAGTGTCTAACAAAAGGGGGTTAATCATCTTGATTACAGACATTCATTGAGCTCTGTGGACTCGGGTTACTGACAATCATAAATTCCTACCTTACAAAAGAAATAGTTTTTATATATAATACAGTAGATAATATTCTAGGACTGATTAACTGTACTCAGGGTTGCTAATTTGGAGCATAGATAGCTGTTTGGGATAGATGTTTACAAATTCATAATAAAGACCACTATATCTTGGATTTTGGCATTAATTCTGTGACTTTTGTACTAGATGTGTTAGCCAAGAAATGTCAAGCAGAAACACAAATTCCCTTTAAATGTTGCTGTGCTTTCACTGGTAATATCTCAAATAAATTGCATTTAGAAAAATAAATTATAAAATCATGTTCTACGTCAACACACTCCAAGGTCTCTTGTCCTCTTATTGGATTCAGCTGGCATGGCCTGGAATTTCTCACAGGAAGCCAGCTTTTGAAATAAACCACATCTCAAGTATTTCTGGATTTTTTGGCATCAAACATCATCTTTTTTGGGACCATATCAAATTTTACCAGGGGACATTTGACTACCTACTAGCAGTTTACCTAATTTATCTATTAAGGTTTATTTGATCTGGATTGAAAGTGTGTCCACACTCCTAACATGACTCTACAAAAAATTCACATAGTTGCAGGTTTATAGCCTATCAAGCAATTCACCAGAAAATCTGCCCAGTTGCCAAGATGATTTCTGCCTGTCAGCATTTTAAACTTATCCTAAGATAAAAATACACTAAAATTATTGAGCATAGTAACAATACATGTTAACAGACAGTGAAACATTACTATGACTCGAGTTTTTCCTCCACGCAAATTTGTTTGAACAGATTTGAAAAAGAAAAAACTATCCACTTTAATATCATTCATGTTTCTTCTTGGGGACACACTGATACAGAGCAGTCACCTCAGACTGTTTATCATTTCGTTTATGTATGCTGCAAGTCAGTTGCATTAAGAAAGCACCAAACTACACAAAATAAGCAAACTATACATCAGAATCTTTCTGCTGGTTGGTTGTTTTTGGCCACAGCTATGCTTAAATTATTCTGAAAGAGAAGAAAATCTGCTGTGTTTTTCAGCTGGGGGTTATTTGCTGTGGCAGCAATACTTTTTTGAGCATAGCCATGATCTATTTTGTGTGATTTATATTTTTATTTCTCAGTGGTTTCATAACTCGTTAATGGAACAATATGGGATCTCTTTAGTGTACAAAATTATAGATATAATTTGTATGTGTAGACATTAAATCCAAATGATTAGCTTTTTGAAGTGGTTAAGAAAATGATAGGTTTCAGGATCAAGGCCTTTGGGTTTATTATTGTATTTTAACCTTAACAAACTCAGTCCTTCCAGGATGCTTCATGGTCCTGACCAGAACAGCTCTGATGGTCAGCAGCACCATGAAGTCTTAGACAAGCTGAAGATCTTGCATCATTTATTTCCCCCCTATCTGTACCATTCTAGTCCACATTTTCAGGTATAAATTTTGGCCCCAGGAGATACCGGCTGACTCGACTCACAAGGAAAAAATACATCTCTTAAGTACAAAATGAGAAATTGAACAGCTCAAGAGCCCCCTTTTTGTTGGCTCCTATATTCATCTTTTTGTGATGGCTGGGCTTTTTCAGTGGAATGTGTTCTGCTGTGGAATATATGACCTAATGATCTTTGTTCTCCCTGCATTCATCATAGGGTGCAGAAATTAATGACATTCACAACCGTGTTGAGGTCTGTTAGTAGTAGCAAATCTAGAAATTAATTTGGAGATACGCAACTCTTTTCTAACTAGATGAGACAAAAAGAAATTTTCAGTTGCTGGAAATCTGCATTTAAATATTTCAGACAAAGTACTGTGTTGATTTTAAGGGTCGAAGGAACAGTCGCAATCAGCAAAAAATGTTCATAATAGGTCACAAGGTATATTTTGCCAAACCATAATATGTGTTTGACAAAGTGTTTAACAGTGTCTTGTATTTAGTCACACTTTTTATCATTATGCAGAACAGTTGTATTCAAAGACATCGGAAATCACACTGCAACTTGAATGCTAGAGTTATCATTTAAATTATCATTTAAGGTATTCTGGCTATGAAATCAGACTTGCTCTTAGCTTTGACAACATTTAATTGGACTAATTTTGAAATACGTCAGTCCCTTCTCACTCCTATGGCAAGAAAAAGCTGTGCTGAGAGAAAGTAACCCACTCCCAAGCATAAATAAACAACCAAACTGAACTCCTCCTCACATGGATGTAAATAAATGATGTTATGTTATTACAAGGTGCTGCTGTGTGAGCCAGGAAAAGCCTGAAATAGTAAAGAAAGCCATACCATCCATTACACCAGCAGCCAGGCAAATGGAAACTTTGTGGTGCTAAATCTTTCTCCAGTGAAACTCTAAAAGCCAGCCCAGTCTCATAACCAGTGCCAGTCCTGGTGACAGCTGCTTGGACAAGGCTCCTGTTGTCCTGCTAAAGTCAAAGTCAGCTTTGTAAATTTGATGTATAATGTATTGAGCTGAACTGCTGGCTCCCATCCCCTCAGAGCACTACCTCATCCCATATCCTGTGACACAGACTCACCTTTCCTAGAGGGCTGTTTCCAAAGTTAATTGTCAAGGGTTTTTTTGTGGGAAGAACAGACATATTATCCGTCTGATGACCTGAGGTGAAGCAGGCAGAAAACATGGTTTTAATCAGCTAAAATATATTTCTGTTTTGTTTGCAGTAAATTTGCTTCTCCCAATTTGATCTCAAAGCTTCAGGCAAATAAAATAATTAGATTATTTTATATGTAAAATTATATATTTTCCTCATTTAAACAGCATCAAAAAAGATTTTTGACTGCCTTTGAGATCTTCTTTCTAGCAGTCCAAGGACGATTATATTGGCTTATGCCTTACATTATGAGAGAGAAAAACAAAGACAGAAAAGGACCAATGGCCAAGCAAACCCAAACTTGTAAATTTCTCTATGTTACAGACTTTAAAAGTGCAAGGAAAAAAAGGTCTTTGAGCCAAGTTAAAACACTTTAATACAACTTTTTGTGAAGGTTTCTGACATGTCCAAAATAAAATTTAAAAAAGCAGAGCATATTTAAGAGTCTTTTCAGGCAAAGTGGTAGCTGTGTCTTAAGTGATACCAAAAGGCTTTGATGTGCAGTTTCAATGGATTGATCACTACAACCACAGACTGAGTAAGGCAGAAGACTTAGCAGGATTGCCTCACCACAGACAGGATAAATTTAGGTAGCATATGCAGCTGCCAGACTAATCCAAGATCTCTGAAATCGATGAGTTTGGTGTGATTTCATCTTGATATTTGC
Organism: Trochalopteron elliotii; assembly: GCA_024734555.1. NCBI lineage: Eukaryota > Metazoa > Chordata > Aves > Passeriformes > Leiothrichidae > Trochalopteron > Trochalopteron elliotii. The sequence goes on along the minus strand of JANPWX010000593.1, from coordinate 1,823,270 downwards.
ATCATGATGCTCATCCAGAAAACCAGCTGAAAGAATGTTGCCTTGGACAGTGCAGGTTGCACAATGCTTGTGGCAGGAGGATGGCTGGCTGTTTCCACACCAGGTAAAAAACCCCCTTGATCTCTTTCAGGTTCTTCTATGTGGTTCCCCTGATATTATAATACGTGCCAAGAGAAAATGCTTGAAACCCAAGTTTCTACACTTGCTGTCTGCAGGCTCCCACAATAATAGCACCCAGCACTCCTCCAGATATTTGCTCACTTGATCACTTGCTACTAAGGAAGCAGCAAGCGGTCCTCCTCATCAGTCCTTCTCCAGAACACTCCTAAATTGAATGGAACAAACCCCAAAACTGTTTGGGGTTTACAGCTGCTCATAAAAATTTCAGCTGCAGAGCATCAAGCTTTTGTATCCCCTCATCCAATGTATAGAGCAAAGTCACTTGCAAAAGTGAAGTCTAGGTCCATGTGTATCTCACCCACCACCCAAACAACACAAAGTTCAAGAATGTTTGGACTCTGGATCTTTGCGTGGTATGTTCTCGGAAAAAGCAGCCATTGCTCACCGTTACGGAAATGTAAATTTCATCAGATAAAATGGTTTTCCCATTCAACACACAGAAAAGGCCTGAAGGAACAAAACAAAAGTTTAATAAAGAGCATAAGGAAAATTAACAGGAATTCCTCTAGGCTGAATGTTAGAATACAGCCAAAACTATTGAAATGCCCGGAACCCAGGCAGCGCCCAACTAGTTCACAAGTTCATTCAGGGTAGGGAAAGGGGGAAATGTGGTCAGATGCTTCTGTCAGTTTGAAGGATATCTGTGGGGCTTTGACAAACAAGATGAATGTTCTCATTCAAATGCACCACCAGTTATTTAACTTACTTCCCCTGAATGTCTGGACTTCAGCTGCCTGAAAGACTGAAATATTTTGTCCCACAAGCATTTCTAGTTTACTGATTTACTTGTATTGTGTCCTGACCCCTTCCCAAAGAACAATTCCTGTTTTGAGCATCCACATCTATATGCAAAACAGGCTGTCAAAACATGTTTTCTTCAGAGCCCTTTCCATCAGGTACTTCTCTATGTCACCACACTGGTTTATTGTATTTGTAGGGTTGTTGGTCCTCTTTGGGGAAGTTCTGAACTGTGGGCTTTGCTGAATAGCAACCTAAGCAAAACTTACATTAGGCTGGCTCTCCTCTTTGATTTTAGCTGTTAAACATACAAGAAAACTAAAAAGAACCTGAATGTTTTCCATTAATGTGTAATTCACTGTCTTTTACTGACACAAAAAAAAATTGAATATAGAAAAGAACAGAAAGAATTATAGAGAAAGTTTCAGAAAGAAATATTTGTAATAAATGACATCCCATTTTAAGACTAAGCCCCTAACTTTTTAGGGATATAAGATATCAATATTCTAACCTAGTAGCACTAACACACGATTCTGAAAACTGGCAATTCATGTTCATTTTGCAGTGCATCCTTCTCTTAACAAGGACTGCCCTGCATGGCTCTAGATTCAAGTAACTCATCTTCAAGTAGCAGTCACATCCCAGACCGGTGAATTCACTTGGAAAGACAGACTGACAGAACAAGTTATAACATTAATCCACAACACACTTTTGCAGACAGCATAACACAGCCAAGGATGGGACAGAAAACAGGCTCCCTGGCTTAACTTAGCCGTGAAGTTGGGCTTGGCACAGAAAATCCTCTGTTTTTAATCTCCACAGAGGAAAACCGACACCATCTTTCACATGGGCTCAGTGTTGTGAGAGTTCCCTTTTTATAAATGCCCAGAGTCACTTCAGGGTTGGTGCTAAATAAAGCAGGCAGCAAAAATGTAAACTACTGGCTGATGTTTTGTTTTGCTCCATATAGCCACCAGGAAAAGTGAAATGTTTTAGGATCCCCAGAGTACAAGTGGAAAAGAGTCGGCACTACAGCTCTGTCTTATTTTGGCTGTGCAATAAAATAAAACATTAACCATTCTCAGAGTGCACATCAGCACTCCTCAGCCAGTAGCTGTGTGACCTGGCATCAATGTCATCTCTGAACTCATTACAATGTTCAGAATTTTCCAGGGAACTGAGAGAGCAGGAAAAGCTCAGCTGACGTACCACTCTGTTCACTGAGGAAAGCCACTGGCTGAACTCATTTGCTGCAATTCCTGTCTACACTTCAGAAATATTACATTCTAGCTTTGATTGTAAAGAGAAAGTGTGTGAGGGATAAGAAATTCCCTCCCTTTCCCTATCACGTATTAACTGCAGCAAACCCGAAGCTCCAGTGGCTGTTATGATCCTGCCATGCAGCTTCCAAATCTTCCAGTTCCAGTGGTCTCCTTGCACTCTGGGCTCATTACCTCGAGTTTCCTCTCCAACAAACAGAGTCAAAATCTCCTCTCATTCCCAGTGACATTACTCTGCAGCTACTTCATAGATCTCCGTGACATTCTGACAAGCTCCTACCGTGTTGACCAAGAAGAAAAAGGTCCCTCCTGTAAATGATGTGAAAACGTAATTCACAGAGAAACAGAGCATTAATTCCAGGTTCTGTTGAGGTCAATGGGAGTTCTGTCACTGGTTTCAACAAAAACAGGATTTGGTCCCCACGTACTGGGTAAGCCCAGTGAAGTCAGTATACATCCATTTGGCAGGAGAGCAAACCAGCCTCTGCTTCCAGCTAGTGCTACACAAACCCTTTTATTTCAATGTTATCACACACTCCCTAATTCATTCTCAGGTCTCCTACACAAGAATTTTTTTAGAAGGCAATGCTTAGTTGTACCTTGTGCTCGTGACTGGAACACACTAATACTTTCATCCATTTCAACATTGGATTCACCTACTGTATTTTATGTGAGGAAGGAAAAATAATTTTAGCTAGCCATCCTCTCCCTTCCTCTTTTCAGACGAAAGTGCTTGCAAACCTTAATGGAAACAGTAATGTATTTAACATATTTCTGTGCTGTATCAGTCATGGCAATGCTGTCAGCAGAGCAATGTGAGATCTTTATGCTGACTGATACATGAGAACTAAGACAGATTTAATGGTATTATGCTAATAGTTCAGCAGGTTTTAGGTAGAAAAAGATATTACCCACAAAGAGTCAGTTACTGGAGAAATTGACTCTCTTGATCAAAACTCACAAAATTGCTAGTTTTATGTTCCCTCCAATGAACCTAGAAATTCATCTGGGCTCTGAAGTTTAACATAATTAACTATTCTGATAAAGCAGCATTATGCAACTATGCTGGGAAAAAATATATTAATAGATAAAATCATTTGGCTAAAAGTGCTCAACTAGTCACTAATTGATTATATTGTTTCTTAGAACAACTCTTGTTTTATTTGACTGCTGACCTTCTCCTGAAAGGAAATGAACCTTGAAGGAACACTGCAAATTTAATTGTGCTATTTAGTGACTCCTGGCAAAATCCTAGTGGCAAATTGTTAATATCACTGAGTTCTCAGTCTTAAGAGGTGCCCATAACACAGCTTTAAATCTGTTAGCTACACAAATATTTATTTAAACGCATTGCAAACTTAAGGGTAGTAGATAACAACAAAACACTTTTTTTCCTTTGTGTTCTATTGGTGCCACCAATTACACTGTGATTTGCATCATGCCCCTGAGACCAGGATCAGCATGATGAGAGCTCCCTCCTTAACACAATGTGCAGCACTTGATGTATTTATTTTAAAGAAAGAGACTGCTTTGTGTAGTGAGGGCAAAATGGGTAGAATGTGAAGTGGAAAACTGAGTCACCTACTGCATTCAAGGATTGGTTCAATCTACTCTGTGGAAAATTTGAGTAAGATTGTGTAAAAAACTGTCTTGATTTTCTATCCCATCTTTTTTTCTTCTTAACATATTTTTTTGAATTTCAGAATTTAAATACACTAATGTCTCTAAGGGGGATGCAAAGACTGTTTTACAAAAAGTTTAGTCATGCTTGTAGAACCTCAGTTTACTAATATCCATCATTTTAGGTTCTGAATCTCACTAGGCTCAAGACACCAAGTCCTGATTTAAGTTCAAGTACTTCATACAAGCATATTGACTTCTATTCTCTGTATGCCATAGTGGACATAGAATGCAAAGATGTAATGTTAAGTAAGCTCAATTCCAGGAATGAGAAGGTACCCACATATTGAAAATGTCTAGAAGGTTTTGGTCTTTTCAATAATGGTAAATATTAAGCCATTATTAATATTAACATATTAATTATATTAATATATTAACTTTGTAAACATTAACTAATATATTATTATATAAAGATTAATAACTTAATTGTAACTGTTAAAATATTAATATATTAATAATTTTATTAATATTATATTAATAAATTATTTTAAATTCAATAGTATTTAAACTTTATTTGAAATCTCTTAATGAAGATAAGTTGCATATGCATTCAGTCCAAGTTTATCAAAGTCCATGTCTTTATGTGTTGAAGGGGAATTCTGAGGAGAAAAGAAAACTTTGCAATGCTAGAAAGCAACTGAAATTATTAGATCAATGGGCTGTCAAAGTTGAATCTGTCAAAACACCCCCAGTTCACTGCATGCTACAGGAATTCTGTGGACAAAGGGACAAGCTTTGTAGTTTAGTGCTTTTCTGAGGAAAAAAAAATGCTATGTTTGATGATGATTAATACCTACCATATATTTGGCAGACTAATCTTGATCATTTTTCCTCCAGCAGCTCACAATCATCTCCCTCAGGAGTGTGTATGTCAGCACATTACCTAATGATAATCTGATAGCTGAATCTGCTGTTAAATAAAATCTGTAACATGACCAAGTACCCACTTTTTATATGTTTATGCGTCTGTAAGTGTTACAGGGGGCAGATCTCCAAGTAAGTTCAGAAAAAGGAAGAGCAAAATAATAAAATGGACACAGAGTAGTAAATAATGGAATTAAACAACATGAGAGATTTGTCCTCATAAGCTGGTCCTTCCAAGAAACAGAGGGGGAAGGGGTTGGAGATCAGTGAGGACATCGGAAAATTCGACTTCTAAATGGTCTTGGATGCTTCTCAAGGGAAATAAGGAGCTGCAAATAGAAGTGAGGACAAATGGCCACAAGTCTACAGGACATTTTTCCCCCATCAGGAAATGATGGAATATTATTTTTGGGCAGCAGGCCAGAACAGCTCTTACCACAGCTATTTCTAATCAGCTGAGGTATAGGGTTGGGAGTGTAAATGCAGAGATATCAGAAAAATTAAAGAAAATTAGTGCAATAGACAACTGCAAGTCAGTGTTCTTTTCCAGAATACCCATTGGGTATAGTATATATATATATATAGTGTCCTTTTGGGAATATCCAGGAATCAACAAGGGAAGATGGTCTACTGGACCCCACACTTACCAAAAAGGAAGAGCTTGGTCAGGGGTGGGAAGGCCTGGATCAACCTTGTTGCAGTGACCACAGGATGGTGGAGTTCAAGATCCTGTAAGGAGGAAACAAGGCAAAAAGCAGGACTTCTGATGAGCACACAATTTTCCTCCAGGATCTGCCTGAGACAATCCCATGGCAGACAGTCCTGGGGAGAAGGGAGACCTGGGACTAACTTCTCCAAGCCTTGGTCTGTCCTGACAAGAGAACAATCAAGCATGGATCCTGCATGGATGAACATGATCCTGATGATTTCAACATGAAAATAAAACATGCAAGAGGTAGAAGCAGTGACTCAGATGGAATAAAGACACTGTTTGAGTGTGCAGGTGTCAGGTGAAGAAAATCAAAATACCAAGCTGAACATGACACAGCAATGTGCCCTTTCAGAATAAAAAAGCCAGCAATACCCCGGGTTACATCAGCATGAGTGTTGCCAACAAGATGGAGAGAAGTGGTGCTTCCCCTCCACTGAGGAGTGGTGAGGCCACATCTGCAGTGCTATACCCAGTTCTGGCCTTATTGGCACAAGAGAAACACACTGAGTTCATAAAACTCAATGAAAAAATTGGAGCATCTGTCATACAAAAAGGATGAGATAACTGGAACTGTTCTGTCTGGAAAAAAAAGAATATCTCAGCAGGAGACTGCAAATATGGGAGCATCTTACCCCATGGAAGACAGTAAAGAATATTGATCTGACTCTCTCACATAGAAAATTCCACTTAAATATAAGTTAAAAGATTTTTGCTGTAAGACAAATCATTCACTGATTGCCCAGAGAGGTTGTTGAGTCTCTTTCCTTGAAGACACTAAACTATACTGGAGACAGCCTTGAGCAACATCCTGTAGCTGACCTTATCTTGAACAGAGAGGGTGGACTGGATGATGTCCAGAAGTGTCTTCCAACCTGGACTCTTCTGTGATTCTGTGAATGTTTTGCTGTTCTGTGATTCTGCTGCAGAAAACATTTAATTTTTTTTTCAAGTTTTGAATCCCTATTTACATAGGGTACTGCGACACAGGTACTACAAAAGAGATAGAAATACAGAGAAAATAAGCAGAAAATTATGCAGTAACCTGTTTATCTTTAAATAAAAAACAGAATGGATTTATATTTAATAATGAAATTAACCAGCACCACTCTCTGAAGCAAATTTGGGTGATTTTGTAACACACAATAAAAATGAAGGAGAACAATATAGGGTATTCAAAATCTGTCAAATCAAGAAACTTTCAAATGTAATTTCTGAAATTTCTAGAAAATTCTGAAGATGAACCATGTCTTGTACAAACAGCTAAAAGGGGGAGAGAGATTAGAAGGGAATGAGGCATCTCCAGTTGCACAGAGAGTTCATGCTCAGGGGACAGCTTGCAGATCCAAATGAATCTCAGTATGAAGGAGAGAAGCCAAGCTGTTGGAAGAGTGATGCACATCCTCTGGCACAAGAAACACTCCACGGAAAGCACTTGCTTCTAATGTTTCCTGATGAGAATGGACAATCAGAGCATCACTCAGCACACTGGGAACAGCCCCACGGCACTAATCATCGCCAGGAAAATCCAAGCTCTTGTCACCATCCACAAAGGCAATGGGGAGAGCTTGCAGAAAGATTTTTTATGTAGCTAAACAAAACGTGGGCTGACACAGCATTAATCAACCACTGAATGTCATCACCAAGGGAAAAAATAAAACCCAAAAAGAAAATGGGTTTCTTTGATTGTTTGGTTCGAGGGTATTCCTTTCTTCTTCCTTTTCAGTAGTTGTGGAGTAATTTTTCATACAGCATCAGTTTGTCTTATATTTTGCTTTCAAAGCATTGGGAAAAGACATTTTTTCTATTCAGCTATAATAATCCAGATCCTCCTGGCAAAAACATTGAACCAAAACAAAATTGCAATCAGAAGAGAAACTCTTTTTGATCTCTTTCCAAAGCACAACTCTTCAGATAAAATCTTAGTTCTCTATATAATATACACCAGAATTATATGAAGTGCAGCTAGATACTGTTTGCTTCTAGCTTGGTATTTGTTGAAAGCAAACAGTATCTAGCTGCACTTCATAGAATTTTGCAATTATAAGTTTAATGCTACACAATGTTCATATAATTTGGCAATTATAAGTTTAATGTTTGGAAAAGTACTTAAAAATGTCTTTTAGAAGATACTGCTTTCAGAAACAAAAAGGCACTGATCCACCTACCTATAAAATCTAATACTAGAAAAGGCTTGGACATTTGAAGTTGTTTCTTTGTCCTGAAATGGCTTGGGAAGCTAAAAAACATTAAACCATTTCTTTAGAACAAACCCAAAAATGTTAAAGCTTGTAACAGAAATGTAGAGTGCCTCATACTGGGGTAGGTCCAAGTGGACAGGATATTTGTCCAGATGGGAAATTCTCCCATTTGAGGTTAAAGCACAAATGTCATTAAAAAAAAATGACTATGCCACAGTACTTTGGTGTTTCTCCCTCTTTCCAGAACTGAGAGATAGGAATAAAAACAAATGGGTTACTGTCAAATAAATTATTTGAACTTTTTGGTATCTCCTGCACAGTTTTTCCCTGGAGTCTTCTTAAAAAAAGAACTGGTTTGGCTATTGGTTATCTATTTGTAAGACCAGGTAAACTACAGAGTGGGGAAAAAGAGTGAAAAACTATGGATGTTCCATTATTTTAGAAGCTATTCTAACATATTCATCACTGTGGTATTTGTCTGGACTAGGAAAAGGAAAAAAAGAAAAATACAAAAACCAGCAGAGACCTCAATGAAGGGAAAGAAGGCAGTGGTAGAACTCCTAATGAAAATAAGAGTTGCAGAATGGGTGGTTTAACCAGGCATCTTCCATTACAATTCATGGAAAATTCTATGGCAAAATCTTTTAGCTTTTACTTAAAACCTTAAGTACTGAACAATGCCTTTCACAGAGTCACTCTTGTTTGCTCATTTATGCTTTGCAAAGCATCTAGCCCTAAGAATTTGCAAAGGTATTTCTCTACGAGAACAGACTGAGAACTGAGAACAGACTCAGTTGTTAAACCATTACTGGATTTAGACACCAATAAAAATGTTTAGAATTTATTTTTCTTAAAATATAAATTTTTGTGTTTCAGTGTGCAACAGACATATATTCTTTCTCAGCTGCTGTAAATCTTCTGAATGAAACATGCAGTTTATTCAGACAACCTTACACAACGTCTTTCTTCAGAGAATCCCAGACCCCCTTAAAAACCTGACTTCTCTGTGAGTTAAACATTGAATTCATTTACCAAGCAGTGAATACATTAACAATAAGGTGTGACAAGCCATTTATCAGCATCCTGGTAAGTTTTGCAAATCAAGAATAATCTTGTCCAGAACTTGACAAGAGAATCAGATACAATATCATTATTTTTGTGAAACACCATGAAGCTTTCCTGGCATTCAAGGTGGGGGTTTTGCTGCAGAATAAGACTCAACTCTGATTACAGCCTTGTGCAGAGCCAGGGAAATCATCCAACTGAGCTTTGAGAGCACTCATTAATCTCACCTGATCCCAAAGTAGACATCTAAAGCTCAAACAGAACACTCATGCAGAAGTTTCAGAGCAGTGGTTTTCTCTCTGCCTCACTGTGCAGAGATTTAAACATTTCCATATCAAATTATACCAGCTTTACGGGTCTCCCAATGAAACTTGGAGCAGTGTTTGTGCCAGCAAAAATCAAGCAACATTTTCTAAAGTGCAATATCAACAAAACCTCCAGTGAGCCTCCACTGACACTGCAAATGAGTACTTTTGAGGACAGAAAACTATTAGACTGGAAATAAACATCAAAATCAAATTTAAGAAGCAATCATTTGTATTTTGATAGTAAATCAAATGCAGGAGAACTTGTGTAAATCTAAAGCCCAAACAAATCCCTGAGCTCCACCTAGAGAGCTTTTTCCAGATGATTAACCTAGCAGTACTCTTTCCACTTTCACAAAACGCTTAAACTGGTGAATACATGGGATGGATTCAGGAACTAGGGGACCCGGGACAGGCCATAGGACACAGAAGCTTCCTGAAATTTCCAAATTGGAAAGAGAAGGGACTGATAATGCAACACATTAACAGCTGCTGCTGTGGAGTTGGGAGGTCCTGGCTCCTGCATCTCAGAACCAGCATGCAAAGAAAAGGAAGATTTTTGCTTCCTCTCCAGATAGGATCTGCACTTCCCCAAGAGATGGAGGCAGCGAAGTTTTGCTGCCCAACAGCCTCTCCCTCAGATGAGCTTTCTTAAAGAAAATGGCAAATTGTCTCCAAAAAGCAGAGGGCTGAGTGTGCAACAACAAACTTCTCTTGCCTTCCTGAATCAGCTCTTGGGCTGAACAATTTCATGGCACGTTGCTGTGAGATTTGTGGAAAGCAAGGAGAGCCTTGCTGAATGCCTCCTTCTCCTGTAACTTAAGCCAGAAGGGAGTCCAGAGCTAATTATTAATTGTGTGATGTGTTGAAAACACATTTTTAAACCTCTTCCATAAGCACCGTTCGGGAACTTGCAGGGACAAAAAAAAAGCCAAAAACAACCCTCTGCTTTCCCACAGCAGGTCATATTTTAGGTGAAGGGGAGTTTCCAAGGCTCTGAGTGAGTCAGACAAGCAGTGAGGGACTTTGAGACTCTGCATGTGCCTCATACCCACTGTGTTTCTTTTCCCTACAGAAAAGGATGCCTGTATTTTCACAGGCTGACAGATTCTAAGGAGTATGAGAGAAGGGAAAGGCACAGCAGTTTATCTCCCCAAATCTTGTTCATTCCCAGTATTCAGGAGAGAGTTACAAGCACTGCAGTGATTCACTGTAGTTTTTTTATCTGCAGTCTTGATTAGAGGCATCAACACTGAGTAAAATGAGTATGTTACTTACCAGAAAACCTTATTCTTCCTGTTACATGCACTCAGAGAACAGCAGCACCACCATTAAATCTTCCCCTGAACACATGCACTGGATCATGCTTTCCTAACCACAGCAGGAGATCGATTTGTGCCCTTAAAAAGCAAGTTACCTTCCTTATCTTATCTTGAATACCCCACAGCATTATGAATGATCTTAATTACACAGCTCTCTCTACACAGGGGTTCATGAATATGAAACACTCTGATTAAAGTAGCTCTGAAGTTCCATGCACATTCATCTCTGGAGGTAGCTCCATCTGAGTTAATGAACTTGCAACAGGGCTCAGCCCTGCCTGCTGTGCCTGAGCACTGCCTCACATAATGCACACAGCCAACAATTAGATGATGAAGTGATGAGGTAAAGAGTACATTTATCCTTCTGGGGTGAAGCAGGGTCGTGTTACAGCTACAAAGAGACAAACACGAGGTAGCTGGATGGACAGAAGTGACACTGGAACAAAATAACCCTGCTTTCACTGAGCCTGGAGTCCCAGCTCCTCTTTTATTCTGTGTTTCCTCCTTAAACAGCTCGGTGATTATCCTGCACATCTTGCACAGGCCAGCCCTGACATTCCCTGTCCCACAGTGGAGCATGACAGGATCCCATCCAGCATATGGGGGCGTGGGGGGGGAGAAACAGGGAATTTGAGGGGGGAAAATGAAAATTTTTGGGGAAAAAACCCAGGAATTTTTAACGGGAAAAGAGGGAATTCGGGGGGGGAACTGAGAAATTTTTTTTTAGAAAAGGGAATTTTTGGTAAAAAGACTGGGAATTTGTGGGAGGAAAAACTGGAAACTTACAGGGAAAAAGAGAGAGAGAAAAATTATTGGGGAAAAAAATGGGAATGGGGGGAAGGGAAATTTTGCGGGGAAAACTTGGAACTTTTTGG
>JANPWX010000593.1:1671786-1811682 GCA_024734555.1 Trochalopteron elliotii | reverse complement strand
GTGAGTGACAGGCTGCTCCTGGCAACATCTCCTGCCTCCACTGTCCCAGAACAACCCCTCTGGCTGATGGTATCATGCCTGCCCTGCCCAACGCTGCAGCAAGTGAGAAAGGGCAGAGAGGATGTGGCAGATCACCACCTGTGGCCGAAAGGTAATGTTTTTTGACATGGAAATGATTAATCTCTTAAGAGGTGACAAGGATAAGAGCTGTCCTTCTGTCAGGACAAAGTTCCAGGGAGGAGCTGTGGTGGGACAATCAAGGATTTGATATGAGCTACAGACAGCTAAGGAGGAAAAAAGGGAAGGCAAAAGTTTGGGCTGTCATTTTTGGTGGCAGCAGCTTCACAGTGAGCAAGAGTCAGAATGATCTTGGTCACAGCAACCAAGCCAGGGCCATAAACTCACCCACAGGACCACAGAAATGGCCTTGCTGGGTATGGGAAGGAGCAAACCTAACAAGGAACACAATATTCCGTTACTGAGTGACAGAGAGAGCAAAGGCAGATGTCGGAGGATCAAGTGTTAGATCTTCCAGCAAATCTGGCAAGTTTGTTAAATGGATTGTTATGACTCTTGATTTTGGCAGTCAATTTTATCTGATTTTTATAGTAAGCCAGAGACCTCCCAAGCACAAAAAGCTGAGCAAGAGATCAGATACGAAATTATTTTTTTCCCCGAAGTAAGCTTCAACACCAATCAGTTTTATATGGTCTACTTTCAAGTGCCAAAAAAATTTTAACGCACCAGAAATCAGGGATCCAACAACAAGCTCAGTTCTGGGTATTGAAATGGGAAGTTTCTTATGTGAAAAAGAAACCCCTGCACACTGTGAATTGGGAAACCTTCTTATCTAAAAGAAACTTCTTCAAATGCCATTTCTATGGAAGAACTATATTACAGTACTCTTCATTTATGTTATTGATAACAGCTACTTAATACTCTCAAAATGGAAAATAAATTGAGTTATGATTCTCTGTGTCCTAATGAGGAAATACAGAGACATATATTTGTCATGTACTCGAAAAGCAGCTAACCTGAAAGAGAAGAAATCTCATCTTTCTCTTCATGGTATGTGCATGGCTTTTAAACTCTGGGAAAGTGATGAACCACATCTAAAAAAAAATGTTATTAAAGTGGACACCAAATCTTTGGTAATAAAATCTGTCTCTGGGAAGAGCAGAGCAACTTGTTATGAATTATTGTGTCCCTGCTTCTTTAGCATTATGCATCATGTGATTTGTGTTCTAATTCCACCAAAAGTTTTATCTGTTTGTATAAAAGGGATGGGGAGAAAATAGTATTAACTCATGCCTCAAAAATCTGAAACTGCCATGCCCAATAAATCCCAGCATTTCTGAAATTGATTACCATTGTTCCAAACATATCCCCATTCTCCTTTCTGTAATGAGAAATGTACTTCTACTTGGTATTTCCATAGCTGAGCAAGTGCCCTGGGGACACGTACAACTTTCCTACTTATTTATTTATATTTTAACACCAAGAAAAAGTTAATAATCTTTTGACAGAACAATGACCTGCCATAACATTGCTGGGAAGGGCTCTGCCTCAGGCCTTATGAAGGGATTATATTTTTACTGGCCCTGGAGTCAATTGTTTACTTTTGAAGGGAAGAAAGTAAAACCTGCTTCCAAAGGTTAAAAAGTAACAAAATAAAGCTGAATGAAATCTAACATGATATGTACATGCTTAGAGCACCCAAAATTCCCCAACACCATCCTGCTGTTCTGAACAGTAGCAAAGAGGGGATGGAGAGAGGTGCATTTCTATTTTACTGCCAGCTTATAGGGCTGGGCACTGTGCCACATCCATCACAGGTGCTGATCCAAGGAGCAACCCCCCACTGTCCTGAAAAAGTCCAGAAACATTTCCAATGGGGAAATCCTCAAACACTACACTCTCAAGGAGAATACAGCTGCCACCACAGCGAGAAGAGACACATAAGAGAGACAAAGAGAAGGGCAAGAGACTGTGAGAAGAGAAAGGGAACACAGAGTTTGGATGCAAGTTCAGAATCTGTCCAGATGTTCAGAAATGACAGTGGACTGGGATCTGCAGCTAGTTTCCCACAGAAAGTGAATAAATCAGCTCCAGCACTCGAACAACTCATCCTTCCTCCTCCCAGAACTCCTTTCACAGTTGCCATGTTTCAGTGATCCCTTTGCTTCACCAGCCTGACTTTCCTCTTCCCTCTCATCTGATCTGGTGCCAGACTCTTCCCCGTGTCTCCCTGTCTGCTGGTGTGAGTGAGTAGCTTGTATCCATCTCCTGACTTATCCCTCAGCCTCTCTCTGTCTCACTGCTGTGTTCAGAGCTCGAGACATCCCTTGCAAATGCAGAACATGAAACAGAAACTTGAGCTCTGTGGAGGCCTGTTTGTTTTGGCTGTCGCTGTAGTTTTTATTAATAAATGCCTCCTGGTAGACTAGACTCCATTTATCATGACATATGTTATCTAGCTTATGTTCTTATACAGTATTTATTACAAAATTTAAGTTGAGCACGAAACTATTCCTCTCTCTTCCCAGGCAGTGAGAAGGGTGGTTATGTTATTTTAATGAATTTGCTTGTCTTATGTTATTATTGAGAAGACTTGGTTAAGGAAGTGATCCTTGTGGTTCATTTTGAAAATGTGAATTTTGTGGTTGCTGAGGTCCTTTCCCACAGGAGAAGGATTTCTAATCCATCTGCACATTAATAATTCCCCAACTTCTTTTTTGCTGAGATCTCCCTATTGTGAATTTTTCCCAGACCTCCTAAGCTACTTCCCTTTCCAGCCTTGCCTATCTGATTGGTTGGATGCTTGTTTTCACACACCATATGCTGTAATCAAGAGAGTTGCTAGATTACCCCAGCCAAAAAAGAGGAAACATCCATTTCCATAGCTTGCCAGCACCTCCTTCAATATTGCAACTGACCCCTAACTCTTGAGAAATCCTGTTTAGGATTACAGCAAATTCTTGGGAGAAAACACTCATCTAATTTAATTTGAGGGCACGAAAAACTCAGACTAGCTTCAGAAAGAGGAGCCAAATATTGTGGTAGGTTTCCAAATGCAGCCTCTGCTTCTAACTAAAATAGAAGTGCATTTCTTAGATGCAGTCTGACATCTCAAAAGGGTTGTATCAAGCAGACTTGTGAATTGGTCAGTACAAAGCCCAAATTTCTGCACAGCTTTACGTCTACTGTCTAAAACTCATGAGAAGTACAAACACATCTTATGATTACCTAAGGATAACAAAAAGTGAAGTGGGAATCCAAATTTTTTAGTCTCAAAAAGGCCTGCATTTATAGAATGGCAAGGCCTAGATTAGGTTAGAATGGGCAAAATTTATAGATTTTACATACAGAGTGTAAGGCAACTTTTCTTAACATGAAGCTTTGCACCACCTTGCTCTTTTCCCATCTCAAGAAAGCTTTAGCAAAAGTATTGTGCAAAATATTGTCTTGAGTAAGTTCTATTGTGCTGAGCGAGCTTGATAATTTTAATGTTTACTGTCTCGCTCCACAGGTCCTTACATTCATAGTGATTTATACAAAGTGTTCTGGTTTGTATCTCTCACAAACTGTTTCAATACTGCTCTAGGTAAACAGAATGTCATCAGATTTCCAGTCCTTCCTGGGTAATTTTCCCCAGTTATGGAAATGTTTATCTTAATTTGACTTGTTCCTTTACACTTTTAAAAATGTTTTTGCTCCTTCCCCGTGCTGAGGCAGTGTGATAACCACGATGCAGAACCAAGACAAAGGAATACCAGGGCTGGATGCCAAGGAGCAAGGCTGCAAGTACCCAGCCAACAGCACAGTCTTGGATTGCCAGTTCTCCAAGAAAGCATAAAAGCTTAAAAGTGTAGGGATCCTGTTTGAGCATTATTACCCAAAGACTTCCAAACGCACCTATTAGAAAGCATCAGTGAGGTATTTCAGCAGCCCTGGTGCTTATGTAAAAAACTGCTCGCTCCTGTAAATGTGGTCACAAGTGTGCTAGTGCCAAGAATGTCCATGGCAGCAGAAGTCTGGATCAAGACTTGACTCCCCTGGTTGCTTTTCCCACCATGTAACCTGTGCTGTATTTGGCAAACCATCTTCTGGGGAAAGGGAGATGCATGTAAAGTGCTGGCATAAGTTAATTAATAGAAAACAGCTCATGTCAACAATGTTTACATTTCTCATGCTTTCTCTATTTAACCACTTGAACTGAACTATACAAAAAGCACTTTAGAATCTACTGCACGTATAAAAAATCAGTACTCTTCGAATAAATTTAAGTTTGTCAGTGTTGTTGATAGGTTGAGAATGCTTTCCACAGCCAAAAAGTGAATCTAAATCAGTAGAGGACATTGAAACTTCCTTCCAGACAAGCTTCCTTCCAGACAAGCCCTGCTTTCCTTCCAGCTCCCAAAAAAATATAAGATGGGACCAGATAACTACAGGAATGCACAAATTTCAGTGGGCGGAATTCTAGAGATAACCATCTCATTTCAGCAGACTTTGAAAATAAACATGAAATAAACAATTCATCTTGTTAGAGGTTGACACATTCACTTTTCTGCTTGGAAACTCAAAATTCTACTTGCTTCTACTCCAAGTGATCCTTGCATCATCCCTGTGTTTGGGTACCCATCTGCTGCAAGCTTCAAACTTGATCAGCGAAATACACTTAGCTAAATGGGCACGTGTTTTAGTAGCACAAATAAATTCCTCTTTAATTGCTCACACTTTCTGTGCTAAGTCTCTAAATATGGATATGTAAGCCAGAAGCCTTCTCTGATTTGGTAGGATTTGATGTTTGGTTTTTTTTCTTCAAAGAGGCGAAACATGAACTTACCTCTCCTATGACTTTACAAGGAGCATAAAGAAAAAGGACCAATTCCTAAGCTGAGCTTCTACACAGTTCAGATGTTTTAATTTAATTTTGTGAATACCCAAACCTTCTTGATCATCTAAACTTTAGAGCAGGTACCATAGCACATAGTGCTGGCTCATCAAGCAGCAGCTGTGAGAGATAACACAGTGCTGTATTTGCTGTGGAGTCTGGAATCAGGGACTCTCTGTGCACAACAAACAAACTGCTCAGCCAGCTCAGGATGAACTTGACATCCCCATGGTTTAGTTCACACAAAGGTTAATCAGAAATAACAACAGCCAAGCAGAGTCAAGTTAGACAGCAAAGCTTTGTGGGCCAGAACAACACACACATCCCAAGGTGGAAGGCAGCACAAGGTGCCACATCCCTTACTGAGCTACATCCAGACCGGTGGGTGCTTCTCCAAGACCAGTGCCCTCAGAAATGCAGTCATGCACAGAAAAAAGCAACCATAAACCATAAGTAGAGAGTGCACTTCCCTCTGCACTTTTCCTGCACATCCTGGCACTCTCAAGCAGTCCTGTAGTCCCAGTGGATTCACTGTTTAGGTTTTGTCTCCTACTAGTAACAACCATAGAAAATGGGAAATGAGCTATGGACTTGACTTCCTAGGTAAAACGATGGCTGAAGCAGAAACCAAAGGTTGTTTATTACCTCCTCTATAAGGTCAAGAAAATGTTTTCTGAAAATGCAGGGCTGAAGTAAATCTGTATTTTGTTTCCCCCAGCTGTAAGCTGACTGCCATGCTTCTGTCATAAAACAGGCTTTGGCCAAGGGAGAAATGGCAAGAAGAGCTGGCAAGGTCAAGGACAGAGAGACAGAAGGAAACAGACTTAATTTCACACCAAGTCATTTCCAAAAATTGTAGAAACAGTAAAGAAAACATGAACAGTATTTCCACTAAGTATGATATGGAACTTTTTTGGATCATCTCTTAGAGGGGAAAATAGCCAAAACGTCTTTAGGTCTGAGCTGAACAAATTCTTTGAAAGTTAATGGGACTCATTTTCCTACAGACCTTGGGCAGTTAAGAAAAAAAAAAAACAACCTAGCAATATGGATATTTTCTACTTGTTTCCAAAAGGAATCAGCTGCTGCTAAAGACTAAAAATACAGAAAAATTTAGCATAGTTTATAATCTCAGCCTGACTGCTTCTTCTCCTGCACCTCGCTCAGTCCCTTCTAGGAACAGTAGATTTTAATTCTTCCTGTTTCACCCAGAACCTTGCTGATCTCTGGTGTTCAGTGGGATGAAGGTGAGTTAGCAGTGCTTGAAATGAGCAGAGCCAACATCTGGGACTGCCAGCTGAACTTGCTTTTCCTTTCTTCCCACAGAGGCATTTTCAATATTTCTGGCACATGCAAGGAAGTTTCTAAGCAATGGGATCAAGCCTTCTAATTCAGGTTAAACCTCCTGGTTAAGGTTAAAAGGTTACTGTCTCCTCAAAGACAAGGTGCATTTGCAATGCTTTACACACGAAAGAAAAATTGTTGTGTTTTGCCTGGGTTTACATCCACAAAAAGTATAGGTGAACATCATCCTGAGAATGCATTTTTCTGCCCAGGATACCAATTTCTAGGCCAAGCATGTCTTGGATTATTCTCTGTAGCAAAGGGCCAAAAAGAACTTTTCTCTCAAATATTCCAACAATGCAGACTAGAAAGGATGCTTGTGGAAACATTCATTGATGCAGTTAGTTGAAAATAGATGAAAAAAACAGGTAGAACACCACCTCTAGTTTTTCACTATTGCTTTTGCAAAACAAAATCAAAACCAGCACCAGCATCTCTCTTTCATGAAAGCAAAATTGAGTTATTCATAACAACTCCTTAAGCCCAAAAGCAATGTGATGCTCCAAAAAGTCCAACCTAGTTTAGGGTGTAACGAGGTGAGACAGAAAGTAGAAATGCTTATTTAGACCCCTACTACCTCTTCTTCCACCCTTGCTCAAGTAGCTTAACCTCAGGGAATGTTTTAAGGACAAGGACTTCATGTCTTAAATTGAGTGACTTGATTCTTTCTGGGTTCTTTCATTGAAACTGCTTGTAAGTGGCTTATCTGAAACTGTTGTTCTTTCATGCATAAAAAGGGAAGGCAGTACAAGTAAACTAAGACCAAAATGAAATAGCTTATTACAGGTTTGTACTTAACTTGATTTCCAAACACCAGGTTTTAGAAGTGAAATGTAATAATTATTTTGTTCACAGTTTGTTTTTAAAAAGAGCCTTGTGCTTTCCTTCATTAAAAATAAAATCCTAATCATTTCATATGCAAAATGCTTTTGACTGGGTAGTTATTTTTACCTCCAGTTTTAGGAAAAATAGTGATCTCAAATGGATTTTAGCTAAACTGTGGGGAGCACAAAACTCTGGCTAGATAAATGATAGGAAAAGGTATCAAACTTACAAAATTCTTTTACCTCTGCCCAGCTTAAAATAAATTCTGGACTCCCCACGGTTTTCAATCCTGATATGGGCAACCTATTTAAAAACAGCTCCTGAGCATGTCACACATTGGCCCTTCCTGGTGCCAGTGGCTTCCCTGGCAGTGTGGGCCCTCTCCAGCAGCTCAGTGCCTCTCCTGCTCTGGTTCCCAGTGTGAGAGAGGCTGAAGGAACATGGCCAGAGCCTTGCTCTGTTTCAGCTATTCTTGGCCACTGTATCAGCCCCTCGGGGCCATAGGAAGTGTAATGTAGTGTTGGTCTAAATTTATGTCCCAGGCCGGACCGAGGTTAGGCGAAGATTTTAGGTCTCCCGCTGTGTTTTCAGCTTTGTTTCCTGGGGCAGGGGAAAGGAGAAATACTGACTAAAGGGTTTAATTAGTTTAACCTGAAGAAGGCAGAAAGTTTGGATCTCCCTAGCAATGTGTTTAAAGACTGATTCTTAACAGGATGTCTTTCCCTTTAACGGGAGCTTCAGCATTGTCACTTCAATCTCTATCTACAAGACACTTCTCTCCCACCTTGCTCCTTCTGTTGCTGAATAAATCCATGCCCAAGAACCCAGAGGACATGCAGCTCTGTGAACTGACAGAGGATGAGTTACAGTGAAAGCAACCAAATGAAATTATATGTGTTCAACAAGATCAGCTCAAATATGGATATCAGTTAAACGAGTCTTTATCTCCCCACAGCTCTAAGTAAGAAAACATTATATGCAAGGTGAAGCAACTCTTTGACAATGACATGCTGCTTGGAAAGCGTAATTGTGAGAAAATATTATTTATGACCCACAGTCATTTATTGTCTCAACATTTATGCTGTTTAAGTCAAAAGGAATGGGTTCAAGCTGGGATCTGGAGAATCCTTATAAAAAAAAGTGCTTACACATTGTGGATTTCCCATAACAATGTCCCTGATCAGTCTCTGGAACCTGAATATTCACAGCATACATGGAGAAGGTAATATGTGCCAGGCTTTATACAGCCCTAGAGAGAATCTAGACATGTATGTTTAATAATATAATGAAGTTTGAAATTTACTGTAACTTTAATATCAAAGGATTTTAAAAGCCATTAAACTGCTTTAAAATAGCATAGAGCTTATGGGAATGCAATATGGATTGGAACAAACAGGCCTAAATCAACACTGGTTTGGAAGTCTAGTAAGGACTGAAACTATGGGAGGTAATTCAGGAACAGATGCATCAAATTAATTCCAGTAATACTGGAGTGTTAAAAATGGCAACAGAAGCCAGCTTTGTTCAACAGAATGGAAAAATAATCATCCTTTCTCTCCCTTTCCGCCCCCAAGGAGTTGGATTTTCCCGGCACAACCATTCATTGGTGGCAGCAGTTGCACCAAAATGTTTGACACCAGCAAACTGAAGGCAAATAGAAAGCATACATGGGGGAAACAGAGGAAAAAACATAAAAAACTCACAAATGCATATAGTGCAGAGAGGTGAAGATGCAAACACATAGGAAAGCTGTGAAGCTGCTTGAGAGAAATGAAAGAGAACCATATCTCAGAGCCTTCTATGGAAAGCGCCCCAGTTACTCACAGCCATTTCTAGTCACAACTGGAAGTGGATGGGCAAGTCACAGCTTTTTCAGGAAATTCATCTCTTTTCTCAAGAATTGTCTGCGAACAGACTGTGACTTTTATTAATTTGTCTCCAGCTGGCAAGGGCACACCAAATATTTTCTGTGAATGAATCCTGGCCAATGGATTGCTCACAGACTCATGGCTGTTCTAATTGCTTCAATATTCCTGCTCTGACATTCAAGATGAGGAGGTTCTGATCAAGTCCCAGTTACAACAGTTTCATTCCTAAAGTAATGAGAAATTTACCTTTCAGACAGAAGATAGCCATAGGAACCTTCCTCACATATAAAACAAAGCAAAGCAAATCAGAAACAGATCTCTGGCACTGACAGAAAGGCAGGGAGGAAATAGAGAAAATATTGATTAATGAGATTTATTTGTGCTGTGGATGATGATCAAAGGGGAGTGAATGCAATGTGCAGCACTCACTATTGCTTTTAAAACCAAAATTCCTTTGATGTGCAGTTCAGTATCCGGCCATTATGGGAATTAAAAGAAAAAAACATGAGAACATTATTAATAAAGGTTTAAACTGAACAGCTTCAGGCACCAGGCTCATACTACCAAAGTTTTTGCTTTTTAAATGATCAGCTGGTGAATAATTATAAAGAATGTTTTACAACTATTTGGCTTCATAAACAAAGTCTCTTGATGCATACATACAGTAGTACCATTTCCATACAGAGCAGCCTGCATTTTTGGAGTGGACAAGCCTTGAAGTATAGAGAAAAAGACCTCCAGAACAAAGGAAAGGGTCCCTAACAGTGAGTGGCTGTGGGGACTGTCCCCAGCAGTCCCAGGGAAGCTCCAGCACACTCAGCAAGGAAGCAGAAGTGTCACAACACTATGGGTGTGGGAAGGATTCACAGCTTTGCACCCTACTCTTTGAATTCCTCCTTGTACATCTCTGCAGGCCTCTCCTCTCAATCTTTGTGTGAAGGTCTGACTGGAGGCTGGGCTCCCCTTTAAAGACTTCTTAGCCCACCAAACCCAGCCCCAGCCACCACTGATGTCACCTAACCTGTTCCTCTGCAGGAACAAGTTGCTGACAAGATGGATTTTTGAAGAATATGAAAGGTTAAGAGGAAATTTTAGAACTTCCATATGAAACCATCTTTGTGTTTTAACTGACTTATCTAAGAAACAGGAGCTTCACGTGTAAAGAGAATAATGTAATAAGATAAAAGTTTGAGACTGATGGGCATTTTCCCACCATGAAAATTACTGGATACCACCTTAAGTCTTGCCTCCTTGACTGTTATTCAGAGATAATTCTTTGCCTACAGAAAAAGAAGCTCCTTTTATGCCACATCTCTTGCAAAACATCAAAATCCATCTTACAAAAAGAAGGTGGAAGGTTTTGAAGAGGACCCATCCCACTTGTCTAGCAATATCACACCTTTGCTACATATAATACTTATATCACGAGAAATAGAATTTAAAAAGCAAGTAAATAGCAGAAACTCTTCTAAACCAAACCCACTCTTAAGTTTTGGGGGGTTTTTGTTTTTTTTTTTTTCTTTACAAAGACAATCTCACAGCTCATTTGACAGATTGATTTGGTCAATATTGTCACAATGGCAGTGCATTATGTTAGAACTAATGCTAATTGCAGCACTGAGACTAAGATGATCATAAGTGGAAGGGGACAAATAATGAACTAAATGCAATGCATTACAACTCATTTTACTGCATAGTAAAATGTAGAGAAAGCATCCAAAAGCTACAAAATCAGTTCTTTGACTAAAAACAAACAAAAAAACCCTATTAAAGTAATATTTTGAATAAATCAAGCAGGGTGGCACAAATCCTTTTTTCTTCAGCTTTTGAATCCAAAATGCTTTTTGAAGAACCTAGTCACGATGAAACTGTAGGAAACACTTGAAGTATCTGTAGAGGTAGGGTGGGGGAGGGCTGGTGGGGAGAGACAGAGAGAGAAATCTGGTTTGTGTCAAATGAAACATTCTGTGCAGTTGAATAAGAAACTCCTTTGAGGACCAAGAAAATCAAAGCAAATAAAGAGTTATATTTGAAGTTCTCATGATTATTTTGCTGTCACACAGGAACAGAGCTTCCAGAGGATGCTGAAGACTGAGGTTTATGCCTCTGTTTTCCTAATCAGGTATGATGTGAATGCTATCTTCTCACTTTCTTATCTAAGCATAGAATACCACTGCTACTAAAACATGGACTTTTGCTTCTGCCAGGAATATAATTTTGTTTTGCCTAATTAATTAAATGTTCATAAATGGAATATATCATAAATGGAATACACTTGGCTTCCTCTTGCAGAGAAGCTCTGCCATTGACTCACTCAGTGCATACATACTATTGAAGAGGGATGTCTCTAGTAGGGTGAGCCACCACAAAAAGTCAGACACCCCCATCAGTTAAAGCTGTAACTGAGGGGAATCCTCCCTACACTCTGTTCTTCTGCCTCCAAGTTAGTGGTAAAATTCTTGTCACTCTAGGTTTCTTTCCCTGACAAGATTAATTTCAAAGAGGTAGAAAAGGTGCATAATTTTCCTTCGTGATTTAATTATTTCTTGTCCTTTCCCTCAGAAAACAGATCCTGACATCAATAATCCTAACGTAAGCTCATTAGTCACTTCAGAGAAGCCAGTGTTAATTTTCCACAGAGCCATCAGGGGCAGATAAGTGGCACACTGAGGGAGTGTTTTCTCCTCAAGAAGTGTTGGTCCATGCATGAGCAGCATACCCTGGATCCCCACAGCAATCAAGAGACTTTATTTCCTTTGGAAAAGCATCCTGCAGCCTTTCCCTCACACAGGGTTGAGGAACAAGGCCCTGCTCCCTTAGCCATGGCTTTTATAACACATGAGATCCCTCAGCAACCTGGGCAACCAGAAAAGGCCCTAGATCATGTCACTGTTTGAAAGAGCCCGGCGAGGCAGCAGGAAATTACACACACATTAGCTGGAGTTGATTTTATAACAAAACAAGCTGTTTGAACAGCTTGATTAATGATGGCCAACCAGGCCTCAGGAAAAGGAGTTCACGTCTCGCTCACTGGCCGGAGTTCTCACGGGGGATGCTGGCCAGGGTACACACACAGGGGGAGAGCATTTCCTGAGAGACTCACAAAACATTTACCAAACCTCACTGGAGATTAATGTCTCAGAGGCAACAAACGGCTCCAACAGTGGGGACAAGAGAAAGAAGATATTTCTCCATCAGCCGAGAATTGGCTGCGGCACAGAAAAGGGAGTCACGCTAAGGCAGATAATCACTGGCATCAAAAAAAAGGCAGAGTAGCTGGTTGCAGTGGGGCTGCCATTTCATTAGTCTCACTGGAATGCCCTTCAAAGCAGCTGATAGCTCTTACTGCCAGACAGAGCTGTGGAAAAGGTCAATGTGTCAGTCCTTGATTATTTTAGTTCAGGAACACTCTATTATTCGTAAAATATCTGTGACATATTCTTCCCTCTCACTCTCCCTCATGGACAGAAACAAATGGGAAAAGCACTTCAGTGCAAGGCATAGGTGGTAGTGCAGAAAGGGCAAAAGCACAAGCCTGTAAAGAGGATGGACTGGGGAGGGAAAAAATACAGGCAAAAGAAGTACCAGTCTAACTGGCCTGCTTAAAATTATCAGTCAGAGGATGAGTGGCAGATTGAAATAGGTGAAGGAAGTGGAACAAACTTGCTTTCATATGATGAGTTAACTCCTGCTGCTCCTCACACACAAAACACTTTTTTCTGCTCTCCCCAGTTTTGTCATCTGCTACTGGTCTGAGTCTCAGAGGGTGATGGAGACTCCCTAACCCTGGGGAATCCCCATATGTGGTATGGAGAGGTGGCAACCTGTCTGTTTTAAACCCTCTCCAGCAGCAAATTGTCTGCTCCTCTGGAGCAGCACATCTGAGCACTGCTGTGTGATCCCCAAGTATCTGCTACCACCCAGCTGGAGTGAGAACAAGGGTCACAATCAGCTTTACATTAGTACTTCCTTGGTACCTGCCATCCAGCTGCATATCCAGTTATGATTGTGAGGAAACACATTTTTTAAACACTGAATGAGCATGCTCTTCTTCCAGTTTGTTGCTGATACTGTATGTTCCCTCCATTTCACATTGATACTGTATGTTCCCTCCAAATCACTAATAATGTATTTTGGTTCTCTACTGGGAACCTGACTCAGCAGGCACAGATGAATTTTTCTTCTCTCTCTCTTAGTTCCTCTTATTTCAGGCCTCATTAAGTGGGATTTCTTCTTTTATTTCAGAACCTCAGCCCAGTCTTCACTAGCTACTCTTGTCTTTCTAGCCTCAACCAATTCCTTGGCTATTAGGATATTTTTCAGATTTTTGCACCATTTCATCCAAACAAGTACCTGAATAATTTGACAATTTCATATCTCTGGCATTCACAGAGGTCAAATTTACTCACCTATCGTAGGCTGTTGTAGTCTGAGAAAGAGGATGACTTGACTGAATCTGACACAACCATTTCTCTTTAATACTTGGATTTTTTAATGACATCCAAACTCACCTCTGCTTCACTCAACAGCTTCCTTGGGCTTGGAATCAGCTCCTCCTGGAATGAAAGAAGTAACAACATGATCAT
This sequence comes from Trochalopteron elliotii, assembly GCA_024734555.1. Classification (NCBI taxonomy): domain Eukaryota; kingdom Metazoa; phylum Chordata; class Aves; order Passeriformes; family Leiothrichidae; genus Trochalopteron; species Trochalopteron elliotii. The sequence continues at coordinate 1,798,165 of JANPWX010000593.1, read as the reverse complement.
TACAACTACAAACACCAAACAAAGAGTATAAACTGCAGCTCCTTTGAAGCTCTGTGAAGTTTTGGGTTGCATGTGTATTTGTACAATATAATTAGTAGCCTGTATGCCCCTCATAATGTGTTACTGTCAGGAAAAAAGACAAGAGTTACAAAAGAGCTGCACCACAGAAATAAATAAAGCAAAGGTTCACATTACTCTAGTGATCACTGCATGATAAACAGATTTTTTCAGTTTACCAGACACATTTGGTCTGTCTTATAAATAAATCACTGAAATAATAAACAAGTGGCTTTTCTATTCCTAATAGGCTTTAAAAACCCACCCCTTCTTTCTGAAACAAAGCAATCCCTAAATGATGCTAATGGCATCCTTTTATTGATCTCCTGTATTCATTTACCCTGCAATTTTTTTCTTCACATTTCTTATTGCAGACAAATAATTGCCATCTTACCCAGCATGAGAATTGCTATTTTGTTTAAGTTCTTTAAACCAACACCAGCCCTTTCACAGCTTCTCACATTTCTAAAACTATTTGTCTTAACCCAGTGCCAGCCACCCTTGAAATGGTTCATTTTGCCACATAAGATGCACAAAAGAACTTTAGGAAACATCCACAGGCATGTAAGGCTTGTTTTAAAATAAGTTGAAACTGAGAGGGTGACTTCATCATCTATCAAGTCAGTATTCTACACATAACACCATTAAATTTGAATATCTACAAACATTATGGCTATCAGAGCTCAGTGAAGATCCTTCACTCAAATGTTTTCTACCTAAACTGTTCAAATGCCACTACCTCTAAGCATTTTTCAATTTTTTTTTTAAATTTCAAAACTACTGTTCAGTAAAAAATTTTCTTATTCTAGTATTTTTAATGTTTTGGTTTTGTTTTGTTTTTTTATTTTCATTGTGGATGCATAGCTTTGTATTTGTTCAAGTTGCCAAATTATTAAATTAATTGCCAGTAATAACTATAAAAAATGGCTGGCCTAAACATGAATTGAGCACAGGAACTATCTATTTACCAATTACAGGACTGCATTTCCTGGCTGACAAGACCAGTACAACAGACCTTCTGCAAGGGAAGCTAATTTTCACTGCCAAACCAGGGAAAAAAACAATGATGAAAAATATTTTTATTTTCCAAATAATGTAAAATTAAAGAAGTTTCAAGTAGGTAGAAAGTATTCTTTTTCGGAACATTTTGAGGGTGAACACTGAGTTCGTTCTCACTTCATTCAAATCCCTTTCCTTCATTCCTACTACAGAGAAAAACAGACCAAAATCTCAGATTCAAATGATTGCTAACTTATGCCAGAAATCTGATCCAGGCTTTGCAAAAGATCTCTCTGTCATTCAGGGAGAGTCCCAATCCTAAATTCTGACACCCTCAGTTTAGTGATATCTGCCAAAAGCCAGGAAAGTCTTTGTAGGGATGTGAATCTTGTAATTTCTGGCATCTCCATCACCTTTCTCTGCTGGGGGCTCACATCTGCTGGGTTTGACCCAAAGAGAGAGTGTCAGCCAAAAAGCTGGTGTGGGTATACAAGGTGGAGGTGGAAAAAGATAAAATTCATCCCATGGGCAACCCACTGGTAATATTTAAAGATTTATCCCATCTTGGCATAAAACATCAAGGGAAGGTGACCACTCAGGCTGTACTTAGCAACTTCAGCTGTTCCAGGAAAACACAATGAGCAAATGAATGAGCAAATTAGGCCTAATGTGACCACACCGAGGTGAGCTTCCCTTTGCAAGCTTTGTAGTTTAAGAGGGAAGACAAAACAATTTTCTTCATTGCTTTCATTTGGGACTGGGCCAGTTTATAAAGCAGAATTGAAGGCACGTGTAATTTCCTGCCTTCTTTTCCCTTTCTCTCCACCCCCTGCCTCCCCCTCCCCTGATCATAAGAGTTTTCATGTGTTTTCAGGCTCTCCTTTTGTTCTGCTGCAATAAAGTCCCCAAACAGTTGTCAGGCCAAATGTGCTCCTTCTTCCTTTAGTGTAGCAGCTGGTGCTTGCCTCTTAAAATTCCTTTACTGTCAGCTGACAAGTGCTGTTCCATCTGAAAAATTTCTAATGTGACTTTCAGTTCCAGGCCTTTGCTACTCTCAATCTCACTTTAAAGGCTTGATGGGTCCATGAAAACAATACAGATTCAAATGTTCTCAGATGGTGTTCAGATCTGGAAACAAGCATCATTAGACTTTCTCTCCTGATGTGAGAAATGAAAACATGAATTTGAGAAAGAAAGAAAAAAAGCAAACAACAGATAAAACCAACAAAACAGATGCCTGCTGTTTCTCACAGAAATTTAGATGCTGACTCATATCTCTTTTCTAGCAGAAAGTCCATGTTGTTTCAAAAAAACCTGCAAGCAAACAAGCCCACAACATTTCTATATTGATTTGGTATTTTTCAGGTCCAGAAAAGGACTTGAATTCATGGACACTTCTCAGCAGGCAAATAATAATACCTGACAACCTCTTGGAAGACAGAGCCACTGTCATCTCCAGGTCAAAAGTGGCATTAGTTTAAGTATTTTCCAAACAGTTTATAGTTTGCTAGAAGGACTGATTGCTCAACATAAGCCACGCTTCCTAATGGGATGTCCAAAAGGAACATGGAATAAAGGCAAAAAAAGGACTAAGAAAGTTATAAAACTATAAAAAAAAGTTATAAATCTCTCAAATTGAGACAAAGAACCTACAGCTGTTGTCAGTTATTATAGATATGGCTGAGGTAGATCATACAAAAGAGTAAAGGGCATGTCTTCAACTGTAACTTCATTTTTAAGGTTAGAACTGAAGTCCTTTGTCACTCTGATACAATTACAGAGCAAATTTGAACTTGCCAGGTGTCAAGAAACCAAGGGGAATGTTCCATCACTGGGAAGTGGAGCAGAGCACCCAGGATGGAGACCAAAGGAAGCTTTCAAACATCTCAACTCTTGCTCATTGGATTTCTGTCTGCAACACAATTTAGACAGCTCAAAACCTAAGCTAGAACTTTTCTCATCTCTGCCCTGTTGCAGGCTACAATGCTGCTGGAGCCAGGCTGCACTGACACACCCCTGTCTTGCCTTTCTAAGGACAGGAATTCTGACTCTTCCAGAGGTTCTCTGCAGAACATGTTTGTCCTGTCCGGGAGTAGACTTTTGGTAGCCACTTTATATTACTTCAGCCTTTTCACACAGCATAAAGGGACGAAACACATCTCAGTTGGTCTTTAAAAGCTGCTTCAGAGTATATTCAGATGGGATAAAAAGTCAGAGGATCCAAAATCATTATTGACCATGGGTTAACCCCAAACCCATTGAGACACGTGGATTAGCAGAATTCACTGACTTTGGTGAGCTTTGGTTCAGGTTCCACACACCCCTTTACTGGTATTTTCTATTTCAAAGTATTACAGCTATTTCAGCAGATGCCCAGCATCTGTGCGCTTGATGGGGTGCTAATCCTATTACAAGGTGATGATTGGAAGCCTATAGCTGATACTTCCAGATGGTTTCAGGATCCTGAGACCACATATGCTCGAAGAGAGGAGAAGGAATGTTTGGAGAGCAGTCTGGGTGTGAGAATTCCAGAAGGTATTTGCAGAGTTTTGAGAGTTTCCGGATAGCTGGGGACCACAAACCGTACATACATTAAACAGCAGATACTCACAAGCCCTCTTGGAAGCTTGGAAGACTTTACCCAGACCTGTTAATATTCCCACTGGAATGTGTCAGAGATCCCAACAACTCTTGGCATGGTACACTTGGCAATCAGCCATACAGACTTCTTTGCTTCTAGGGAAGTATGGGGGCCTTGTGCTCATTTCCACAGCCTTTCATCAGAGTGAAAGGTTCAGGTGACTTCATTCCTTCCACTCTGGCACTGTGGATGTGGAGATCTGTGGAGGCCACAGTAAGGATGTTGCTAATTTCCTGGTCTTGGTTAACTAGAACATGCTAATCATAATCTAATCTGACTTCCAAAAATTGCACAACTGCATAGCTCAAATCCCTCACAAAGTATTCCTAATAAAAAAAGGAACGACTGTTAATCACTGTTCCTGCAAGTTGTTGTGAAATTTCACAAGAATTGATAACTGTCAAGGCTCCAGCTGTTGAAGTTTGTGCAAGAATCTCAGCTTCAGGCTGGACTCAGTGCCTGCCTCCAGCAGCAAGGGAAAGGTGTGAACTAGAGGATCAGGATCCATTCCAATGTTAGCAAACCAGAATGCAAACATTTACAAACAGTGGCTGATCACAGTGTAGATCACAGCAGGAAGTTTGTTTGCTCACACGTGCTCAGTCTTTTGCAATGCTCAAACACACGAGCTAGCAAAGGCAGAGTAAAACAAACACAATATTTGAGCAAGTTATCAGTAGTGTTACTCTGCGTCTATCAGTCTCACACCTCTTTCAGCTTACCTGTATCAACAATGTTTCATAATTAGATGGTCGCTCAAATGTATCCTTATCCAAATACTCACACTGGAAACGTGGAAAAAGAGCCTGAAAACCATTTAAAATCAAGGAACTCCTACAATAAGTCAGTAGGGTTCAGCTCAAGCTTGCCAGGAGCAGATGTAAAGGCTTTGAAATTGGACGTGTGAAAGTAGTGAAATGCTCAAATAAGTGAGAGGCATTTTCCACCACAGGTGGCCTTTACTGAAAGGGCAATTTTACTGCTGTCCTGTCACTGAAGTATCACATACCAGTGGCTGAACTAATACCATTTATTCTAAGGATATCTCTGAAATATTTCTCCATTCCACATTTTAAGTAACCAAGATGCAGAAAGAACATGTAAAATAAAAGCAAAGCCTAGAAAAATAGTTTAAAATACCCTTTGAGTATTGTCTCTTGCATTGCTCTCAGAGATGTTGCCATGTATATCAATTGGGAGAGATATCACAAGTACCTTCCTCTCTAGTGAGGGTGCTTATTGTGTTACAGAACAACAGTAGGCACAAAGTTAAGGTCACCAAAACCACATGAGAAACCACCCCTGATAACATTATCCTATATATGTTTTATGGGAGGTGATATTTTTAAAGAGAAGTGAGTAGTGGATTCCTGGCAGGTACTATTGACCTTTGAGTCTTAGTAAACAGTCTTAAAAAGTTTTTCTCTGCTCAGAGTCCAGTGACGTATTTTGTTCTGTGGTGTATCAGGGTTACCACACTGATGCTTGCTCCCTCAGATGAGAGGTCAGCTTTAGAAGACTAGGTCTCAGCCTTGAGACTAAATGAATTCATTTAGGCCCCTGAAAATATTTAATTTTGAGAAACATTATGCAATTATAAAGGTATCTGTGCCACTGTTGAAGAATCACTCCCATTGGGAATAGGCCAAAAGGAACAGCAAACTTTATCCTGCTGCATTTTGCCAAGAATCCCACTTTTTATAAGCCTTAAAATTTTGCAGTCTATAAAGCAGCTCTTCATTGCTGGTGCATTGTAAAACATTTTGAGTTCTACTTTTGCCAATAGAAGCCTTTTCAAGCTTCCATTACTGCTCACTGCTTACCAATTGTTCCAAGATGGGTCAGGGCATGGATTTTTCTGCCACCATTGTGTTTTTCTCCTGTCATGCCAAGTCTCAAAACGTCCTCCAGAATCATCAGTATTTTAAGTATACAAGTACCTGGTAAAAACAGTTTCTGATTTAGTTGAGGGAGAAATTAATGGAAAGTTTCCTGGCAGTTTCAGCAGGAGTGAGATCAGACTTCTCTGATGCATGAGAAACTGTCAACCTTTCAGGTGACATGTGGCTCCATTTCTAACCAGATTTGTAGAGCACAAAGAAGGGCAAAACATTTCTTCACAGAACTTGACTACTGATTTGGACATTAAGAGGGCTGGCTGGAGGAGGACTGTACACCATTCTTCCAATAATGCTGTAAAGGAAATGAAGTTTTATCCCTCATTTCCATCTCACCCCTCTACTGAGGCTGAAATATCTCCCTAGAAGTACATAGTTAAGAGGTACAAGACTGAAAGGGGATTTACACTCAGCTTTTGGATTGCTGCTCCTCTGAGCAGTTTTAAAAGCCTCTTAGGACAGGACTGGAAGTGCCAGTGATGTTATCAACAGCAAATATGTTAAAACTAATGGAAAAAGCCTGCTGAAGGCAAGTCTAACAGGAAAACAGATGGACAAACCAATGAAAGCCTCATACTTCTCTCCCCAGAGTGGTCTGAGTCTGGATATATAGATTTTAGTTGCAAACTGTCATCTGCTCTTTGCTGGGGATACACACTTGTAGTGTGAGGGACTGAGAGGGGAATTGGTACTCACTTGCCACGCAGCATAGCAGGTTAAATGCTTGATTTTCTCAGTGTGTGTGTGGGGCAAGCTGGGGCAAAATATGTACCTAGACCCTCTGCCTCCCAGAATTAGACTGTCATGATAGCCAGCATACACTGAGAGAGCATTGCAAGGATCCTTCAGGCAAAGCAACAACTTTTTCACTGCAGGAAAACTCTCTCTGCCTGCCTCAGGCAACGTTGTCCTGGTTTGAAAGGAATGACTTTGAGATTCATGGCCAGAACAAATACACAGGGGAAAAATTTGCTCTGTTTTTAAGACATAACTATGTAGCTGCAAGTTTATAAAGACTATATATAGTATGTGGACAGATAGATGGATGCATTTATTGTAGTAAGTCATACCACTGGGGTATTCTCTATGGAGCAAAGAAGAGCCTTTCAAACTTTTAACTGTTATTAAAGCAAGGCCACACAATTATCCATTTGCATTCCTTTTTGTCATATAGTAATAAAAGATACCTTTCTGAAAGAATTTAGGTATTTCAAAAGGTGTGTTTCTTTCAAAGGATCCCTCAAAATTTTGTGTCCATGGTGAAGCAACACTCCTCTAGTATCTGCCTTTTTCTACCAAGTTCTTGATATAAAGGAACAACACCTATCAGCCTAACTTTGTAACCACAGTGAGAGGTTGCCATACCTATTTACAGCATTGGAGAGTAAAGTGACCATTTGTTTGCACACAGGAATTTTATCTCCCTGTCTCTAGAGCTCAAGTGCTCCAGGAGATTTGCCAGTTACAGTACAGGATTCTACTCCTGAGGAAAACATCTCTGCTCTATCACAGTATAGGTTGTGTTCCAGTAAACATGTGCCCAAGCAGAGCCTTTATTATGCTGGTGCAGTCCCTGAAGAAGTGAGGTTCTGCAAACAGCTCACATGAAGCATCCCTGAGATGGTCTCAGACAGAACAAACCCCATTGCTGTATAATTGAACAGTTGGTCTGAATCTTTCTCAGTAGACCAAGTAATTTCAAATGTTCAAATAACTCTGCAAATACAAGTTTTGCAGAAATGCTACTTTAATTTCCCATAGGTACTTAAAATTAATTTGCATGTACTTCTGGAAAACAAAATCCAATTGCTGCTTGGAAATCACAGGAAGCATTGAGGGCTGGAACAGAACAGTGCAAGCAGTGTCTGAATTTACAATATCTTTTCCAGTACTGTGTGTTCTTGCAAACCAGTGAGAGACAAACATGAAGCTTAGGTATCAGCTAGGCTTCTTCAAATTCTGAAAGCAGAACTTAGTGAAAAGATACAGAGATTCCAGCAGCAGGGAGTACATTTGAACAAAATACAAAGCTCCAGGTTGGAAGTTAAGTTTGTAAAATACTTCTGGCAGGGACCTTGAGCTGTAGTTTGTGACAGCAGCCAGTACAGGGAAATCACATTCCTAACTGGGAGCATCTAGTTGTCATAATATGACATTTATTACAATAAGGTGGAATTTAATGACATTCTTTATCAGACAGTACTTAGAAAATATACTTGAAAAATGTAGATCTTACTATATATGCTGCCATCATTTCTAGAATAACTTGTGATCTACTGAACGTCTGCATACAAATTTAGAGTTTCTGGGACTGATCTCCTAAGAAAGTAGTTCCCAAGGATCAGATGTGGTGGCTACAGGTGACTTCAGTGAGCGTGGGATGCATAACTATGGTAACAGTTTTCCAGTCAGCCTCTTCATAAGCAGTCTAATTTCAGCCTTATACTTTGATTCAAACAAAGCAAAAGCCTCAAAAAACACCTCACAAGCACAAAGAAAAAAAAAGAGATGTTTCACCTAAACAAGAGGTACTTCCATGACTCTCAGCACAAAATTCTGCTTTATGTCTATTGTAGCATTCGATTTTTCATAGCCACCCTCATTGCAATAACATATAGGTCCACACTCCATTTTTTTCAGATGATCAGGACTGAATCAGTTTTCCAGACTAAATAGTCATCATTATGAGCTTAAAATTTCCTTCCCACAAATATTCTCTTTAGTTGCTTTCAGCAATCTTTGCAGTCAATCCCTATAATTCCACTTACAATGCAAGTAAGGGAAATTTAATGAATATATGGCTTTATTCACCCCACACAAACCTCAGATAGAGCTGGAGTTAATTTTTAGCTGTAGAAGTCTAGTCTAGTAACCTTCTTTGCCAGCTATGAGAACAAGAACTTCATAAAATCAGGCATACAAGAGTTGTTACTCAAAAGTCAATTTTAACAACAGTTACCACAACACAGGATCCATGAAAAATGGGGCTTTTGGATTTCTAACTGTGACATGGAGAAATGCATGTAAAGACAGGATTTTAAAGTTCAAACTTCAACCAATGTCTTTATCCAAACCAGTGTCTCTGGAAAAATACATGCAGGTTCTTTCTTCAAAGTATAAAACTCATTTTTGCATAAAATAGCTAAATTTCACAAATAATGTTTCTCCAAAATGTTATTTCCGATGTTTTAACAGTTCCCCCATGAAGTCACATGTGAAATCTGACACTTAATAAATTGAAGCTACAGCCAAATATTCTCTTTTGAACTAAGTGAAGTACCAACATCTTGAAAATACAAAGACAAAGAAGTTTCCTATAACCCACAAATCTAAACGCTGTAGGTAAAGTCTATATGGAATTCACTCTGGTGCATTGGTCAGATGTTTTATGGCAAAACAAGCTTCAAGGTTGTCATTTGGTATAGAGCTCTATACAAGAAATTAATAGGATTTTTAAACAGCAAATCATGGCAGTTACACCTTGCAAAGAGATGATTAAACCTCATTTGGTTTATATAAAATCTTAGGTGTCCAGAGTGCTACTAGGAACTGGGACAAAGAGGAAGTTCTCATCACAAATGCTCTTTCACTACACATCATGGCTTCTAAACTGTACTGTCCACAAGGGATAAAAGCTATCCAAATTGGAATTGAGGAGTAATTTGATAACTGGTCTGAAATTTTAAAGAAAACTCTGAATAAATACTTGGCGTCAAATCTGCTCCAGAAGTACAGCCTTTTTTCCCCCCCCATTTGTGTATTCTCCTAATCCTAGTAAATTTTCTTCTTTTCCCAGACAAATTGGCTGCTGCTTTATGGCCAGTACAAATTCCTCTGAGGTTGGATCAATATATTATGTCACACAGCCTCAAAAGATTCTGTTTCCTGACCTTATTTGTCACTTCAAAGTACAAAACTGAGATTTTTTTCCTAAATTGTTGTAAGAATTATTGATTTTTCGAGGTGGATTCAACGGTTTCCTTGAAGACAGATCTCTCTCTCTCAGACCACTATTGAGCACTTGGAGATTATGGAAATTATTATTAATTAAAATATTAGTATTAATTATTAAATAATTCACTTTAGCCTAAGCTGGAGTCTCAGCTGAGAAAATCCACATCTCCTTTTGCCTTGCTGCTAAACCTCTGCACTATAAACAAGCCATTCAGTCAGCAAACACTGCAATTAGTATTTGCAATTAGAGCTGGGAAGCATTGTCAGGAGGGTTTGGGAGCATGTGGAAGACTCTACACCACTTACCTGACACTTTTCAGAAATACTAAATACACCAAAAGAACAGGTGGTGCGAAACAAGGGAGTATTAATGAAAAGGTTTTGACAGCATTTGTACCTCACCTGTGTCCTTAATCAATTCAAAAATTAACAGTATGCAGTATAAATATTTAAACAGTATAAATTAATAGGATGTGTGTGCTGAGCTGGAGAGGTAGCACAGGCTGAAAACCAGCACCGGTTTTGGGCCAAAATATCCTGATGAATTTTGTGTCTGGGTCCTAAACAGGCCAGTAGTTTTAATGGAAGAGTCTTCTGTAGTATCAGAAACGTGAATAGAAAGGGAAGGTTATTCTGGAGAGCAAAGAGGTGGGCACTGATGCAGTTATAAACACTGTTAACCATAAAAAAGTAACAGATAAAATGATGACAATAAATCCTCAATATATGATATGGACACGAAGGAGTTCCCACCATACTGAAGGAAAGCCTATCTCGAGGGACAAGTTTTGGGATGCCAAGCAGTATACAAAAGAAGAGTGGTTATCTTGATCTTCCAGGTAAAACTCTGAACACTTCCAGAGACTAATTAGTCCATGTAGGCTGAGAAATCCCAGCTGAGGAAAATTCCTCTTGAAAATGCTCATAAATTCTTTTATTGTATTTGATGGTCAAAAAGACACCTGTGAAATTAGACTGTGCTGAATTTTATTGCACAGAAGGAAAAGTATTTATCCTATCTTCATTTCATTATCAAAGAAAAAATTGAACTCTGACAGAAGCAAATTATATCAACATATATAATCTATGATTTTTATGCCACTGGTATAAAGTGGTAAGATCCAATAACATGCTTCAGTTCTGATGGTTCTGATTCTACAGATAACCATTCCCTTTTTTCATTTTAAACACTCAATAGCTGATAAAAATTACAGCAGCTTCTGTAGTTTAGATGTCTCACTTTCCGCAGTTAACTTCACTGAATCTTCTCTTTTTATCCCATTTAATCATCTCAGATATCAATTAAAAAAAGCACTCTTATCTGTGTCAGGATTTTCACCCAGGCCTAAACATTGCTTGTTTGACCACAGACATCAGACTTTGTATTACTTAAGCCTGGATACTGTAAAAGTAGCTTAATCACAGAGCTGAGAAGCAGATAAAAATGGCACTGAGGGTCAAGAAGGAATGAATTCACTCATAAGAGGGTAAGGAGAGATGGGCAGAAAAAGTTCAAAAGAAAAGTTCAAGAACAAAAAGCTGAAATCACACTGTGGAAGTTAAGAACTACAGCAAAAAGCTACAGAACTTGGCTTCCTTAAAAAAAGTGCCATTTTCCCAGTTGGGACAGTAACACTGGTGATCTTCTCAAACTGCTCTGAGGTCAGTAGATAAAGAGTACACACAGCTAACTATTACTGACAATTAATTACAGTTATTATTGCAGCATGACAGCTGGCATTTCTAGTATCCAGTATCAGATGCATTTTTAAGAATCTGACTGTGCAATAACATGCAAAATAATTACTGAGCTCCATCTCAGGAATCTGTCAGCCTCCTAAATATAGGTCTTGAGTTGCTATTCTCGGCATGTAAGATACCCTCCCTAGGACATTCCTGAGCTCCCTTATCAAAACCCATCTTTTCATACAGCCAGAAACTTCACCTCTTCTCTCTCATGCTGTGGTATCATGGGTTCTTATTATACTTGTTATGACTTTATTTCCATCCTCAATCTCTCTGCTATATGCATGTCAGCTTATAAAGAGGATCTCTAGGCATTTTAGAGTGAACCAGAGACTGATGTGTAGAATTTGTCTGAATTCCAGTCTCTAAAGACCAAGTTATGCAAAGGTTTCTGGACAACTAAATCCTGAGTATCTAAAGAATTTTGTCCTTGCAGCCAGAAGTAGCGGTAACTACCACAAAAAAAATTCATTTTGGTATTAAATTTGCCTTGATGTAACCTCAGACTTCCAGGTTCAGCAAATGATAATCAAAAACCTTCCTGAAACTGGCTCACTTTTGTGGAGCCTCTGCTCATAAGATGTCTGCCAGTAATGTTGTTACCCTTAAAGAAAAAAGGTGAGTGTCACAGGAAATAATAGATAATCACTCCATTGCCATTTTCCAGGACTCACAGGTAAATAGTTCCTGTACATTGGAGCAGCTCAGGATATTTTCAGTGCTACAAGCAAGAAGAAAGTCATTTTGATATCCAAATTTGACACTTTTATAATTGTACAAAGGCATACAAAAAGCCACTACATATATTTGAGCAACCAGTTAGGAAATTTTGCCTGTACACAAAGCCTCTCGTAGCAAACTACTAGAACTGAAAAATTAACAGGATGAAATGTGTGACTTCCACATGCAACATGAGGCAAAGCTGTTTTGATTAATTCTTCCAGTTTCTGAGCAAAGAATTCAACATTTCTACATCAGTTGAGACCACAGGTCAAAAGAAAATGATATCACTGCATTTCCTCTGAATATGTTCCTCAAACATATTCTGCAGAATTGCAACCCTTACAATTTTTTTACATGGTATTTATGATATTTTATTCCTTTCCATTCATTTGTCCTTCTTTTTTAAAGAAAAGGCTGAAGAAAGCAAAAGTCTGAAATAGAAACTAGTGGTGAAGGAAAAAGTGAAAAATCTCTTTTTTTTCAGGCATTTTTTTCCTTGAAAATAAAATAATAGAAAAAGAGATTTCTTCTTTCCCATCTCACTCTTCAAAACAATTTTTGAAAGGTGTTTAGAAGCCACATAAAAAGTTTGTTTCGATGGTTTCAATATTTCTGATAGGAAAAAGATCACAATCTTTTTCTCTGATAGATATTCTGGGCTGCCATTTAAGAGTAAGTGGTTTTCCCATCAGCTACAGTTACCTGTGAGTACATTATAAGCTTCAATTTCTCACATGTTTTAGACCTACAGTATAAACAAGTTCTTTGTCTGCCTAAACTTCTGATGTGCCATTTCCAGGATGATTATTACACAAATAGGTTGCAGTAAGAGGAACTCTTCTTCCTCAGTGGGTGTTTGAGCAGCCTGAAAATACAGACCATGTGTTTCATCATGGCTTTTAGCTCATCACATTCAGTTAGTGGTCAAAAAAGAAAACATTTTTAGTAACACCAGGAATTAATAGAATGAAAGGGCCTGATTGGCAGCTCTGGTGATCCGTGTGCTTTATCCTTCTCAGGAGAGGGGTTGTATAAACACTTGGAAGAGCTTGTCTAATATTAGGAAATGGCTGTAACTAATAGCTTGGCTGTAGCTCACCATATGAACATTCTTATTGCACAGCAAACCTGCCTCCACACGATTTAATTTCATCTATATCCAAAACTAGCATGAGATAAAATGTAAGCCAAGCATCTATGTGAAATTTATTACAAAATGATGGTTCTGAACCTTGATCATACCTTGACTTATTTTTAAAATCATTTCCTCCAAGGACAATAACATCAGATCCACCCCTATATTTTCCAGCTGAGGCCAAGCCAAGCCAGCTGCAGACCCAAAAAAGGAACTGTGCCTCAAAAACCCTTTAGGTTCCACTGCTAAAAATGCCAGTGATTGACCTGATTGATTTTGTTGCCCCTCTCTCCCCAGATCCTGATGAGTTGCACATCGCTCCCTCAGCTCTCCTGCTGATTTCAAAGGATTACCTGTATTCCCCACTGAATCCAAGGGGAGATGTAAAGAGCAGCTTATCTGCACTTCAGCCTTATGCAGGGTAAAAAGGGTCCCTATTTCTCTATTTCACCCAAACCTTGCTGTCAGGTGGTGGGAAACAGAAAAACCCTGGCTGTGCTTCCTGGAATGCATCAGTCTGCAGATTTGAGCCCACAGAAATATCTTTGCAACACAAATTACTCCACAGGAACCACAGTTTTTCCACTGCAGTTTTTAGGGTTGGCATGGCAAGGTTATGATCAAGGAGAAGCTTTGCAGTGCAGCCTGTGCAAGCTCTTAAATCCTAATCAGAATTAAGGGAAACTCAGAGCAGCATTCTGGGATTTTTGTAAAACAGACAACTGGGACCACAGCTTTTTTTTTTTTTTTTTTTTTTTGAGTACAACTCTAGGAGTGTGTGGGAAAAGGTGTTGTCTTAAAAATCAAGTGTTCCAGATAACTCACCACTCTTGGCAATATTCATTGTAACTACTTATACTTAAGAACTAATTTTGGTGCAATGTCTCATTATCCATGTACCAGAACATCTCTTTTCCTGGCAGCATTTTAGAGAAAAAAAGAAAGATAATTTAAAAAAAAAGAAAACAAACCAAACTCTTAACAAAGACCTCTGATAACTTCAGCGACACAGCATGTTCTCATAAATCATTCTCTCTTCATACAACAGTCAAATGACTATGCACAAAGACTTGGCATCTCTATTTTCTCCTTTTTAAGTCACACTGACCACAAGGCACCAATGTGTTCAGTTGTAATTAGAAGAAATGCTGTGGTCCAATAGCCATGACACCTCCTAGGACTACAGGAAACTCATCTGTTCTCTGCTTCACAAATTGCCAGAACATTTCACAACATAAGATCAATGAGCAGCACAGAAAAAGTTCATCCAAGAACATGTCCTTGACGTGTATTTGATGCTCTTTGCTGGGTATTATTTTTTCATGGCCTACTGGAATTTATTTTTCTTCTTTTTTTTTTTCCCCACGAATCCAATTTTTACAGTAGAAATAACACTTTAACTTCTAAATGCACATAAACACACATGGTTATTATATATATAAAAACTTTAAAAATAAAAACCTATTGATTATAATGAAGAAAGTTTTCTCTAAAAGTGCAGCGAGGTGGTTCTTGTAAATTAAAACAAGAATCTTGACAGCATTAAAGAAAAAGTTTAGTTCTCATGCTACCTTAGAATGAACCCTATCTAGTGAAAATCCAGGTCATAGCAACTCATGAGCCAACTTCATTCTTCCAAACATTATTTAAACCAAGTAACCTTCATACCTTATTCACAACAGCTCATTAGTCTTCATTATGTTATATTTCAAAGTTTTGCAAACACAATAATAATAATAATAATAACAACATTAAAACCATCGAAGCTATGATTAATTAACCAAACAGTGACCCAGGAGGCAACCAAAGCCATTGTAAAGAAGTATATTATAACAACAAATCTTAATAAGGGCATTCAAATCATTACTTGAGCTTATTTCTTTTTCACAAAGCACAATTACCTTAATTCTTTCCCTGTACTACAAAGTATGAATCATGGCTGAGCTCTTCTCATCTCCATACTTTTTACCCCAGTGTCTTGTCCAGGTAGTGGTAACTTGCATGTGATGGGAATATCTCAGAAGAAACATGACATACTTTATCTTCCCAGGTTTGGGAAGAGTTTTTATCATTCAAGTCCATCTTTTCCTTCAATCCACCCACTTAAAGTGCTGCTACAGCTAAATATGTGATTTTTGTTTCTGTGTTCCAGTATTCAAAACTCAGCTGAGAGCGAAGTGCACTTTCTGCATCCTTAATTCTTAGCAGAATTTAGGAGTGTCAGGATTTTGGCTTCTTTGTTAAGCTTGGATGCTATATTCAGACTCTTACTGTCAAATACTAATTAGTCAGTCCAAAGGATTCACCTTTCTCCTCCAGTATTTTTCCCTTCTCTTCCTCCATTGTCCACAAAGACACATAAACAAGCACTCAGAGAAGCTATCCACTCAGATCTACAGGTATTTTTCACTGGCTTCACAAAGATAAGAGCTAATGTAAACTTTTCTCCTTGCTTCATTTGTCATCACAGGTTTCTTAAATTTTTTGATCATCAGTAAAATAGTTAATGTTGGCATTTAAAACAGATATTGGAATTTATTCCAGATGAGATGTTTTGTTCCTTTCCAGACCAACTGACTCTCACTGCCTTCATTTGGATGCAAATGTGAGCATTTCTGTCATTTTTTTCAAAGTTTTTCTTCTGGCAAAATTGCTAGAGACTTTCAGCTAGGGAGGGGGGAAGAGAAAAGGAGAGTACAGAAAGCAAAATGGCAATTCATGTAAGAAATCAAATCTCAGAAATCTCAAATATTTTTCATTTTCAAAGGAAAATATCAGATATCACTTATATCTCTTTCACTTCCTTTTCTCCCTGTAAATAAACTTGCAGACAATAGATGACTGTGGCATGGCCTGCCATATCCATCATCCTCAGGACTGTGTCAGACCTGGGGACCATATCCTGAGTTCCTGCCTTCCCAGCTCTGGGAAAATTCCCACCACAAATTAGATTCTGCATCCTCAGTTCATGTTTCACTCATCTGTTTCCAACACAAAAGGTTCTGTTTGCTTGGCAGTCTATTTCCTCTTAATCTGAAACCATAACTTTCAGATATATGAAATCATAATCATTTCCCAAGTGACAGCATGCCATGGCAAAAAAAAATGGGTTTATAAACTTCACTGAAGAAACAAACAGAAGAAAAGAACCTGGCCAGAGGAAAATTTTCCATATTCTTAAAACATTTGAGTCATTCAAGTGTTGTTTTAAACAGCATCTGATAGGGTGCCACCAGCAATACTAATGTCATCTTTGAGTGCTCACTAATGAAACACACACAGAAAAAAGCAGAGATGTTTGTAACAGAAAGTTTTATATTTCTTGACATCTCACTACTTACATGGCCTTCCCAAACTTCATATAAAGACTCCAAAATCATTAATGGATAATTGGATTTTACCCCAACGTTGCCCCTCCTAATAGGGTTATCTACATTTTGCAAATGGAGAAACCAAACTAATAAGTTTAAAAAAAACACTTCTTGAAAGCTACAGAAAGGTTATGATGAATTAAAATGTGATTACAAATCTCTGGAGCCTTGTGTTTAAAAGCTCTATGAAAACATTTGAAAAAGGCTAGATAATGTTTTTTCTGAAAATATCAAACTTCCAGAATAAGAAAAAAAAAGGTTTTTTTATGTCTGCACTTTCTATGAATATCGATGACCTTTTTTTCATGTAAAGCTCCATATATTAATCAAAATTATTCTGTGTCTCACCCAGGACAAGATAACCATGATGCAGTGGAATTGGAGAGCATAGCCAATATCTATTGTGCTTATCACAAGATCACAAACAGTCCCAGCCTGTTGGGTTTCATAGCCCAAATCACTACAGAACACAAAGAAACACAGGCTTTGCCCAGGGAACTCACAGGCATAGATCTAGTGTCAATCCTGCCTTCAGGCCATGGAATATATTCACTATCTTAAACCCTCTGCTGTGTTTCTGCAGCCTTATCATAGCCTCAAAGTTTACCTTCCTGTTTCTGAAGGTACAAAGTCTCTCATTGCTTTAAAATCACTGTCAGGTTTTTTTTTCAAGGACTTCTAACAAAAGGAAAAAAAAAAAGATCAGAGAAAGCAACAGCAGGTGTCTTATTCATGATGTATGACTTATTCCTTTGTTGAGACAAAAAGTATCCTAGATTCTCATCACCTACCTATTGCTAATGCATTACAGCCCTCAGGTTTGACATTCATCTCAGCCAGGTAAGCCATCTAAAAAACATTCCCTGTGGGGATAAAAAAAAAAACCAAACTCAAAACCAACCAACCAAAAAAGCACAACAAGAACAACAACAAAACCCCACAAAAATCTCAAAAAAACCAGTTAGAATATTAAAGAAGCAATCATTCGTGTTGTAAAATACCATTTCAAGACAGCAAGAAACGATCAGAGGGCTGGGGCACCAGTCCTGTGAAGATTGTGAGAGTTGGGGCTGTTCAGCCTGGAGAAGAGAAGGCTCTGGGAAGACTTTCCAGCACCTTTCAGTACCTAAAGGAGGCCTGCAAGAGAGCTGGAGAGGGATTTTTACAAAGGGAATGTAGGATATGGAGGAATGGCTTTAAATTGAAAATGCATAAGTTTAGATCAGATATTAGGAAGAAATTCCGTTCTGTGAGGGTGGTGATGCCCTGGCACAGGCTGCCCAGAGAAGCTGTGGCTGTCCCATCCCTGGTAGTGTCCTAGGCCAGCTTGGATGGGGTCTGAGCAGCCTGGGACAGTGGAAGGTGTCCCTGCCCAGGGCAGGAGGCATGGCACTGGATGATCTTCAAGATCTCTTTCAATCCAAACCATTCTATGACTCTCCATCCAGGCATCTCTTTCTGTGACAGTTTGACAGCAGATTGATGATTAATTGAGATTGCAGCCTTTGGGCATCTAATCTGAGGTTTCATCAATCCCTTCCCAAGAAATTAAGGGGAGCTTGCAGATGCATATTCTAATCTGGTGAATCTTTCTGACTCCTCTCTGGTTCCTTCCAGCAGCTGTGCTTTTCAACCACAGATAGAGGAGGAGGAAAAAAAACCAGCCAAAAAACAACAAACCAAAATCAGAGGACTGGAATCACTTGATATACAGCTTCTTGTGAGAGAAGTCTGGATCTATAATTTGTATTTATTTTTTGAAAATGTATTACCCAAACATGAAGCTACAGAGCGACTGCCATAACCAATGAAATATATGACAGAACCACCAGACAAATCTTTAAACTTTACCTGGTAAAATGAAGAGAAAAGTCATTTAAACTTAGAAATCCAAAATGACTCAGTCTTGTTTCTTTTTTAGCCTTAGCAAGCTTGAATATTCCTCCAAGCTTCCTTCCTTTACCACAGAACTGTTGTTCTCAGGCTTTGAGAGCAAGAACAAGCACAAGAACAGGCTGCGGCTACAGGGCAGCCTGCGTTCAATTTTGGTTGCCTACCGAGGAACCGCGGATTTTAGCAGGCAGAGCTGCAGCTGGAGCACGCAAAGGGCGCATCCTCACCTGAGGAAGGATGCGATGAAGCAGCTGGAGCGGCTCAGTCCCTGGGAGCCGAAGCGACCCGGGACAAACCAGAGGGGGCTGCCCGGGCTGGGGAGCGGCGTGTCCCGGGTGCCCTCTCGTGGGGCCGCCTGGAACAGGGCACCCCGACCCGCCCGGCAGAGGATGAGGGTGAAAAAAATCCACTTAAACCTGCAAGAAAAACACAAGGAATTGTTAACTGTTTGTCCCGAAGGTGTGTAAAAACAGCTCTCAAAAAAGCGATTTGTTTATCCCGCCCGCCGGAGCTCACAGTGAGCGATGTTAATGCACCAGAGTGGCTTCTACTAAAATTAAATGCAAAACCCGGTTTGATAGCAGTCTGAGCAGGTTGAAGCCTCATATGTCTTCCCAACACTACGATACAAAGTGTGTATGCAATTTATTATAAAATAAATCAGCTTGAAAAAATCCAGGATTTTATATGTGCACTCACCAAGCACACCCGTGTGCCACCAGAAATAATTGAGTTTATTTCCCCCAGCAACAAGGAGAAGGACAGGTGTGCTGCAAGGATGTAGTGTCCCTGTATTGACATGCCTCAGCGAAAAAACCTAACCCTGGACAGGCTAAATCCCAGAGACCATGCCTGCAAATTTCCCTTGGAGTCAAAAGAGATGCTCCAGCTACTCAGCACTGAGGTTCTGGAGGAGAAACTGAGCTTTCCAAAATAAGAAATGAGGACACGGTGACTATTGGTCATGACTGCCAATTACAGAGCTTGAAGCCCAGCATTTCAATGGACAGGATCAGAGTGCTTCTATCTCAACCAATCTATTGTTCCTCAAAAAACTCGGTGTCTTAACTCACATGTGATCCAAGGCCATCCTGTTTGTGTCCGTAGGAACACTTGTTAAGTCACAGAATTGCTTGACTCACCAAAGCAAATCAGATGAATTAGAGCAGAAAAGCCCTCCTGAGCAATCTGGAGGCTCAACAAGAGTATATGGTTTGCAAATACTCCACTGGCTTTCTGCGGTGGCTCAGCGTCCGCCTCACTCGGCTAGCCCCGGGACGCTGCCGCAAACAGGTGGTCCGTGCCTGCGTTGAGAGCAGGTGTATGGCGATGGAGAAGAGCGAATGAAAGGAGGGACTCTCTTGGGGGTGAAACAGAACAGGAGTTTATTGGGCAGGGAGCCCTCACCTCACTGCCAGTGCCCCAGGAGAGACAACTAGCAGAGAGGGACAGCACCTTTTAAAGGGGGGTGGGTTTCAGGGATGGGTTACAGAAGGCACGAATAGGAATAAACTGGGGAGTGGCTGATCACATAACTGACATATACAGTAACAAACCAAAGGGGAGTGGGAGGGGGATGACTGGATCCTGCCCAATCACTCGACGCCTCTCCCCGAACTTTCCAGACTCAGGGAGAGGCCCCGGGATGATGGACAGGACCAGGGGGATACATAATACAAGATTGACAACTCAAAGGGGGAGGCCAATCACAGGGCAGTTGCTGGGGAGAGGTATGGGGGAGGGTTACATACAACAAGATGGGGTACAGAAACAAAATGGATTCCAGGGAACAAAATGGGGTACATGTAACTGAACAATACACCAAACTCAT
This sequence comes from Trochalopteron elliotii, assembly GCA_024734555.1. Taxonomy (NCBI): domain Eukaryota; kingdom Metazoa; phylum Chordata; class Aves; order Passeriformes; family Leiothrichidae; genus Trochalopteron; species Trochalopteron elliotii. Next base: position 1,777,917 of record JANPWX010000593.1, on the reverse strand, counting down.
GTAGAACTTAAAAACACACCACCACATCTCCCCCTTTTTTGTTTTAAAGAGTGCGAGACTGTGGTTCACATCCCAGATATGGAGATCTGGGGTATAGATCGGCAAACCACTGCTGGTTTGTAGGCCAGTCCTCGAAAGGACCTGGCCATTGTCTCTGTTCCTCCAGAGGGAGATCTTCACTTGCTTCCTCTTTAAGATTGTCCATTTCGATCTCCTCCGGATCGGCCGCGTTCACGCTCGGGGGAGCAGTGGCATCCGAAATAAAACGTGTTAAAAGCCTCTTGACAAGTCCAAAACCAATGGAGATAATAATAATAATAAACACAATCAACAGTCCAGTCTTTGCCACCGAGCTGGCCCAACTCGAGAGGCCCCAGTTTCCAAATAGGTTCTCCCACCAGTCTCCAGTCTCTCTTTTGATGTTCCCGACCATTTCCTTTAGTGATTGAATGGATTTGCGGATGTCCTCAGCCTTAGATGTTAAATTGAAACAGCACAGACCCTCGAACTCCTCACAAGTATGCTGATGGAGGAGCAACAAATAATCTATGGCTGCCCGATTCTGCAGGGTGGCCCGTCTCGTTATTTCTTCGTCTGATAGAAGGTTAGAGAGGGCATTAGCTGTTAAGTTGGCTTGTTTAGCCACCCAACACTCCAATCGGCCTAATTCCCCCATGGATTTCGCAATTGATACCCAGGGCAAGAAAACCGTGACCGCTGTGGCCTTGGCCCGGGACCAATGCACAATTTCCAAATTACAATCAGGGTCGAGACTTGCCAGGTCTCTTTTTCTGATTGGTGCGTGCTGTGAAGAATTTTTTTGTACCCAATCCATAATTTGTGTTTTATTGGGGGTAAACAGCCCTAGCTTGCCCAGCGTGCATGGACCTCCGATTAGACGAAGGGGGATGCCGGGGAACGCCCTGTCTCCACAAATTAAAAATGTGCCTTTGGGGAGGGAAAGAGATTTTCGGATGCCTGTACTGGCCATCCACACATGGGCAGTTCTTTTGCACCATGCTCCGGCCCAGTAGGCATCCTTGCCCTGCGTGATTTTATGATATAGGGTTTCTTGGTCCTTGGTTAAACGAAAATTAAAATGGATACAGAAAGATGCGGGGGAGGAGCCTAGGAGTTCCAGCTCCTGAGGTTCCGGGGAAATTTCTGGGAGGGAAGTTGTCCACTCTTTCCAGAGGGACAGGGGATTATTCACTGGATGGGGTCCATGATTCATTTCTTTAAAATGAGACAGGCGGCTGGGCTGACGGTTGAAGGAGTTTTTCATTTGGAGGAGAGCGGGGGGTAGCTCTGCCTCCTGGAACGGGATCCCCACGAGACACGATGACAAGGGGTCACCTGCAGCTGCAGAGGACAGGCAAATGTGGTCCTGTCCGAGGGNTACATGTAACTGAACAATACACCAAACTCATGTAGAACTTAAAAACACACCACCACAGCTTTCTGCTATTCCTTCAGAGAACTTGATGCTTTCACCTCATTTAATTATTTCCTCACAAAATCACTTGCACTGAACCCAGCAAGAAGGGGAACAGGGTTTGTATGGCCAGCAAACCCCAAGCCCTTCTTCCCATCACACCTCATAGTGCTGCAAAGGGCATCCTGAAAAAAATATTATTCTCTTTTTCAGAGCATCAGGGAAGCACATTGACCCTGGCTTGCTCACAAAAGGTGGATCTGGATTTTATGACTTCCCATATCCATGTAATTATGTGAAGAGATTGGGAATGATGGTTCCTTTTTTAAAATCTCTCACACCGTAACATCTCTCAGTTAAAAGCTGCCCAAACTTTCATATGATATTTGGTGGTAATTTTCCTGTACACTTTCTGCTGTGAAGCCATGAGGAAGGGGGAAAAACAAAGATCCTTCTGCAGCAGCATTCTAGGGGTGTTGAGGATGCTGAAGAAGCACTGCAGGGATGATTTTCCACCAGGTTATCTCAGATACCCTCCCAGCTACCAACTTATCCTTTGCACATTTTTAATGATGTGCAGCCAACAGTGCATCCTTATATTATACACAACATTTCAACCTTTCCAACCCTATCTTGCTCATGAATCAAATACACAAAAGCCACAGGATGGTTCCCAGCACCAAAGCAGCAGCAATGTCTGCCCTGGAGCCTGTTGACTGTTCCCCCTTTATGCCCTAGCCGTCACATTTTCACTTTTCTCTCTGGAATCACAGTAAAATATATCTGTTCAAACCTTTCACCCTTCCTGTACAAACCTTCATATTTCAGTTTTCTGACATCACAGTTGTGGGAACAAGACTCCATCCACAACTCTGCCTTAAATTCACCTACTGCTTATGAAAAATTACATTCTTGTGAGATATAAATAACATCTTGCCCTGAAATGATGTTTGACAAGAGAAAATTACGTAATTAGGATTAGGTCTGTATGTGGCCACTCCAAAAGCGGCCTCAGGAGAAATAACTTTGATTCTCTGTTTGACACATCCCTGGAGGGGAATGACTACAACGAACAGGATCTGCCCAGGATTTCTGGCAGACTGAGGAAAGGGGATGGAAGGGGTTAGGACCTGGATGGGGGTGCCTTCTGTCACCACTGCAATCTGCCTCTGGCCAAACAAACACTAGGAGAAGGTTTTTAAGGAGCAGCCTGACTTCAGGGAGGTTGAGTTGGCTGTCAGAAAGCACGAGACAGCATTGCACAGTACACCCCTGATATTTTGTGTTGCTCATTCAACAGCAAGTGACATCTGCTCCTGTCATTATAGTGCTAATTCACAGATTCAGTGTGTTCTCTAATTGTAAAATTAGCTTTAATAAGTTAGAGCCCCTATGTGTGCACACTATTGGGTACAAAGGAGAGGTTTTTCTAATCCCTCCACAAAAGAGTGATATTGTAGATATTGAGGTTATTAGTGCCTGCATAAGCATGGACTATGGATTCAGATAACATTAAACCCTTGATGTGCTCAGTTACCAATCTGATCTCCTGATGTCCCTATTTTACAAGAATTACATTTGGTTAGTGCATCCCTTCTGTTTCTTCCATGCTCCAATTGCATGATGCTGGGACAGATGTTTAAGAAGCTGGGAGGATGTTTATTATGGGATTTTTTTTTTTAGATAAAGTCTCAAATCATTGGGGAATATGACATTAAGCAGTTTGTTCACTTTTGTGAACATTTAATGACTTATGGTCACAGAGATGGCAGCCACTGCAATAATCAGAGTTCCACTATTGTTATCCCTTATTTACCCAGTTCACAATATACCAGTCAAAGTCTTGTAATTTTTTTTTTTCCTTAGAATCATGTTTCCTGAAAACAAGTAATTACTTAATGATGTTGTATTTGCTCAGTGCAAGGTTAGGTTTCAAGCCTTTGTACTAGTAGACAGGGGATTGAAAAAAATGAGACTTGAGGGGATTTTAAAGGCTGTATAAAAATACCCACAAAATTCAAATTAAAAGAAGAAAAAGTGTTTATTATTATTATTGTTGTGGTTTTGGTTTTTTAAGCCTTAAAACCAAACACAAAATCTCCTCTGACAAAAAGAAAGTGCTAAAAAATACAGGTGATAACAGGAGGCTCATGAATAAGAAATTAATCCTACATAACATCAAATTATTAATAGTTATCAATTATGGGCTGGATGGAAATGCTTTCCAAAGGAAATTATGTTTCTCACAACTACATTTTGCACACAGAGCACCCCATCCCCTCCCAAGCTGTAACTGCAAACTTGGTGCTCATGCACTTCCCCACAGGAGTTGTGCTCTTTTCCATAACTTTTCTGTGGGATATTTTCTCTCTCTGAAGGCATCACAGCTACTACAGCTCCCAGATCATTATCCTGCCATGTCCAACAAGAGATACTGATGGATGAAGCAGACTGTTTAATGGAACCTGGAGCAACGAATATAAGAGGTCATAAAAAACAAGTCTTAAGTAGTGCCCTGAAATAATGCAACAGCTATTTAACCAGCTGACCTAAAATAAACCATGGATTTCAGGATGACTTGACTGAAAAAAAAAAAAAAAAGAAAAAAGAAAAAAAAAAAAAGGTTGGTTTTTTTTTTTTTTTCCCCTTGGCAGAAGTGATGCATTTCCACAGAAAACACCAATTTTGCTGTGACCACAAATGTCTGTCAATTCATCGCAACGGAAAAGTTTCCAACCAGCGCGTTAATCATTAGTCACTTGAAAATGTACACTAAAACAAAGGACATTTTGGTGTACATCTGCAGCCAATCAAGAGATTAATTTGAAACAAAAGAAGTCCATATACAGTTGGAAAAACAAAAAGACCAGCCAAAGTGTGCAGCTGCCAAGAATGCAACCTCGAGAGAGCATCTGAATGACACCGAGATATGTTGTTCCACACCAATCTCAGGAAAACCTCGTTTGATTGTAATGAATTTCTGCACTGGATCATCTGTTACGCTCCATCACAGCTCTGCAATGTTTAGGGCTACATAAACCTGTGACCATCCAGCTCCATCTACCCTATTCCTCGTGGTTTTGACAAAGCAAGATTCTACTCCTTATGTGAATCCTGGAAAAAAAAAAAAAAAAAAAAAAAAAAAAAAAAAAAAAAAAACACCAAAGGAAAAGGGAGAAAAAAAGGAAAGTAAAGGAAAGAAAAGAAAAACTGTATCACTTAAATAGAGGGATTTTTATGGTTCTCAAGGATAAACCAGGTGCACACTGTAAGTGGCACCACCTCATAGACCTTTTAATGATAGCCTTTTACTTGAAAAGCTGTATTTGGCATCCTAAAATGTTAGTTATGAAAATGTAAATGGCTTCCAAAAAAAGAATCCATTGTTTGAAAAAACAAAAAAAACCAAACAACATAAAATAACCCTCCTGGGAGTTAAAAATGTCTTCCTTGTGCCTGTCATTCTAGTAAAACAGAGATCTGCTTAACCAATAACCAAAACAATTGGCAGCCTCTCTGCTTTCTCAAATTTACCAGCGATCCAACAACCAATGTGAAAATTTCAACCAACCCAGTTAGGAAGAAGAAAAATGAGAATATGTGAAATATTCATCTAAAAGCTGCAGCAGCACCTTAGGTTGTATTTTTTTCAAAACTCAGCGCACTGCACACAGGGAGGTCTGTAACAATTTGAGGTGTGGATATGCAGTGCACATCCATCAACAAGAGCTCAGCAATATTTTATTTATACACTGAGAAAACTATTGGATATGTAGGTACTGTCAGAAATGGAGACTGAACATCAGAATAGATGTTATTTTCCAAAGACAACCATCATTCTAGCAGGCAAAAAGAAAGCCTCAAAGATAAAGGAGTTTCTAAAACAGGTCCCATGAACAGAGAGATGATACTGAAAAATGTGGCTCTTATTGAAATGGGAATTATCCATACCAGGCTTTCCATGGGATGTTTGGTAGTGCAACAAAATTTTGCTTCCTGTAACGAAGACAGTGCATCACAGGAACATTATAAATTTCAGTTTCCTGACCTGATTGTTGACATGCTAATTTTGAGAGTTAATTCAAACTTGTCCTTCAGTTTGACAGCTTTTGAGAACCAGTCATGGGGATCAGTTTGTCAAGATCTCGTAGTTCAATCCACTCTCCAGTGCTGTTGAGGTGTCTGAAAAATAAAATCACTGCGCCATAAAACATGGCAGGCCTGTTTTTTAACTCCTCTTCCAAGATCTGCCTTCTCATCTCTTCCCTTCCTTTCTCTCCCTCCCAAAATTCTCAGATTCCTCACCTCCCAAGTGGGGCAGTTATCCCATACTGAAAGTCTCCTTGGCTCTGTTGGGACCAGTGGTTGCCCAGGGAAGTGGCCTGATGGTGTTCTGCCCATCAGCAATATCTGAATCACTAACCAGCTTTGGGTTCAAATCAGCCAGGCTTTGCCACTTATCCAGGTCTGCAGCAGTTTGGAAAGGAAGAGAAGGGTTTGGAAATAGAACACATTTACAGGAACACCTTCCAAGTGAGCGGCGCCAAAATAGAGTTCTCCTTTATAACCTGATTGAAATAATCATCACACAGTCAAGCACAGTTTGTTGGTTGCACTCAAAGCAAAACATGCTTCCAGCTGTGAGAGATAATTACTATTTATTGACTGGCTTTTGAGGACTTTCATGCTATATTTAGTTTTAGGGCTGTTTGGGGTTTTTATTTGCATCAGAGGCATTGATGAAAAAGGCTGTTGCTTAGAGCAGTCAGCTGCCTTCTTATGATTAACCTCTTATTTCACTTCAGAATATGTTTCACCTGCAAATGTGCTGGGAAATCAAAATTAATCCTGGGCAAATTCCCACAAGTGCTCCGTTGAGCCAGTAACTGCATTCATCAGCATTACCCACTGATAGCCCTTTGTTCTTGTGTAGTGGTGGGGGTTTCATTTGAGTATCTTCACAAACACCAGAAAGGACAGTTAATTATAACCATCTTGCTGCAGAGGGGTGGTTTTAGAAGGGGCTGTACCAGCTGGAACCTCTGTTCTATCCAGTGAAGAGCTCCTACTTCCTTCAGTGACCAGCACAGTTGCTCCAGAGGCAGAATCAGAAACCAAAAAATAAGAACAGAAGAGTTTTAACCCCTTCATCTCCAGTAGTTACAGTAGGGCTACATTCTTGAGCCAAGAATTTCTAAATCTCTTCCAGGACAATTTTCTAGAACGTAATTACTGTTAGCTTTTATCTTTATTTCATTTGGCTTCAAATGGGAGTCAAGGTCTGTGAAGGCACTGAGGGAAACTGACAGTCCATGCTCTGCTTTCAGTGTTGTCTTCCACTTGGTGTGATGTGAGGACAGTGCAACTGGAACTATGCAAAAAATGCAGTGGCAAACAGGAAAGGTCAGCCTGTAGCTCTAGTGCCACAACTTTGGCATCTGCAGACACACAAAAGGGAAAGGCACAAAGAAGGAAAAGTGGATCAAAGTAATTAAAAGGTTTTGCTAAAATATTCTTTCTTAAATCACTATGTTTTTCTTTGGAACCAGGCCTGAAGTTTAAGTCACCTAAAACTGAAGCATTTCATTTTGAAGCAAATGATGTTGCAACTGAAGTGCTGAAAACAATTTTTTTTCCCTATTTTGTTTTGTTTCACTGAATGGCTCCAAAGATGTCTTCAGACAAATCCAAAACAGTTCTCATCTCCCCCAGCCTGTTTAATATATTCATTAGGGTCCCAAATGGTCCCATCACAACACGCCAATTGCAAAACTCATCTCCTGTCTTTACAGGGAAGTTGTGGAGCACACATGACTAATCTCAGAATTAAAACTGCCAGAAAGAAGCAGCAGGAGATCAAGCAATAATAATGTTAAGTGTTTGTTAAAGGTAAAGGACCATTCGGTATCAAAGAGGATTGAAAAGCTAAGATTGCCCATGATTTTAAGGATTATTGGAATCTACAAGAAAAGTCAGTTTATGAATTTGGGGTCCAGATTCAGACAATATATTGTAAAAATACATCTTTAGAGTAATACTGCTATCAGCGGGGTAACCTCACAACAGTCCACCACATGTTCTACATTCCCATCCCTGTATGCAGCCAGGGAAACACAAAAAAATAATAAAGAGTCGATTTAGGATGACTATGAGAAGATTGAAGATATTACACAGGAGCTTTTTTCTACACTGAATGCAAAATGGGAGCGATAAAGAGAAGAAAATTTACAAAACAGCATTCTTGTTTTTAAAAATGACAAATAAATTCATTTCCCAGAAGATTTAGACATCAAACAAGTAGGGACCTGAACCCTCCTTACCATTAAGACTGAGGTGCAGACTGTCATTGGGGTTACTGCAGACAGAAAGGTTTATTATCAAACTAAAATCTCAACTGTAATTTCCCATCTGAGGGTCCAGGCAGCACACATGTCTACAAATAAGGTACTGCTTTGAAAAGGATTAAATTGTGTCTCCTCTTGAATTTAACGGAAGCCTTTTTTTTAACTTCAGTGGGAGAACGACTAGACCAATGATGAAAATTATATCCTAAGGCAGAGTGAGATCAAAAGATCCTTAACACTATGAAAATTAACATGTTATTAAAATTACTGGAGAGTTCAAAATCAGATTCAGGTTGATTTGCAGGGTAAAGGAAGTCACAGAGTAATGCATCCTAATGTTTGTAATTAAGGAGAATAAGCAGACAACAATTTTAAGGCAGAACATGCCATTTAAATAACCCCCTTATCCGCATTTAACCATGCTTGCACAAGACACTGCCTCCAAAATGAATAAGATGAAACCTGAAGTCACTGGGAAATTAGGACTGTTCTAGTGGAGCAATATGTGTCCCCTCCCAACAGCATTTGCTACTGCAGAAAGAGGCAAAAGGCTTGAGGCATATTCTTAAAGATACTCCATAAAACTGACTCCAATTTGTTTTACCCCTCCTTAGAAAAACTTAAAAGAATAAGAGCAAAAGAAATAGTCAGGAGGTTGGGTTTTCTCCCCTCTAGTGTCACAGCATTGCTCAGTGTTGGTTTTCTAACCACAGCTGGTGGCATCAAAAGAAATAAAATCTTATTAGCTGTGGCCCAAGAGAGGATGTCAGGTAGAGTCTGCCTTCTCCACCCAGACAAAATGCTGTTGCTGATGGAGGGGCAAGATGCACTGCAGGACTGAGAATAAAATGCTGTAGTATAACAAATTCATGCCTCTGGTTGTCCATTTTCAATCACAGCCTCTGTTTTGCTTCCCACCTCTAAAATCTGCCTGGCAGGCATGCCCCAAAGGAAGTAATGTAGACTTTATTAGAGCAGTGGGCTCGGCAGTGCTGGGGGGACTCAAAGATCTTTGGGGTCTTTACCAACCTAAATGATTCTAGTTTCCTGTGATTATGAACATCACATCATGTAACTGCTTCAAACTAGAAAAAAAAATCTATTCTAAATATTCCATAATATGCTCTGGTTTTCATTTGATAAAATTTGTAGAGAAGAATTCATAATATTAATCCAGTTTTCAGTAGGAAGGTGTGCATATCATCACCAGCAACCTCTTCTCAGATCACCATAAAATGAAAAGGTTTGGAGAACGATCTATTTTCATGATTAGAGGTCAAAGCTGAACTTACAAGTCAGAGTGCCTGTATGTCTCTTAGGAGGAACAAGAGAATGGAGAGTTGACTTTATTTCTTGTTCGTGCTGTATCTTGCCTTTAAATAAATGACTTGTTCTAATTCACAGTGAAGTCAACTAAACAACTCCCATTGTCTTAAATAATTAATCTAGTCCAGGAAATAATTTCAGAACTTTTCAGCACCACTAAATTAATTCAAGAAGATGAAGAAAGAAGATAAATTACCCAAGAAAAATATTAGAACTAAATTCCATCTTCTGGTTTCAATATGAATGCATGAGATGCTAGCCCTGTGACTTTGAAATACTGGCTGCAGCTACCTGGGCTCTTTAACTTAACAGAACTTAACTTTTAAAGGAGGAGTAGAAATTTTCAATACATCAGCTATGAGCTGGGGCAGTTTTTTTTTCAAGAAAAGCACATCTACAGCACATGGATTACAGTCCCGTAGGGAAGAGACTGCATCACATCCCCATCAAAGGCTCTTTACCACGGGACTGTTGTGCAAACTGGAGCTGTGTCACCATCCACTCCTTCTCCACACATTTTTCTCATGAAGGCTGAGGCTGTCACTGCACTCCACATGGAGCTGATTCCAACAGATAAACCCTGACTGAATCCTGGTAGGAGCCAGGTCACAGAGGGAAAGCACAACAGCTAACTGGCCTCCCATAACATAGCAGAAGTCACTCAGGGCATGCATTGCTCCACATGAACAAAAAACTTCCACTTGCAAATATGTCTGTGGGATTAGAAGTGCAGGTAAAAGTCTTGAGTTTGGGCATCTAAATCTCCCCTCTGCCTTTTGAATTTATCAGGCCAGAGCTCAGTTTTCCCCCGTGAGGAATGGAGATACTACAATTTCCCAACATAACAAAAGTGACAGAAAGAAAACCACACCAAAACCACTCCAAAATCCTGAAGTCCTGGCATGCAAACAGGTGTTACATTTATATCAGGGAGAGAAATAATTTCTGTGTGACCCTCCATGAACTTCCCCCTTGGATTATGCCTTTCTAGCTGTGTATACAGGAAACTGAAAAATGATTGAATGGAAGAATACTACGGAAGAATACTATTACTTAAGGGCTTCAGTTTGCGTATACTATAACAGATAGTTTAACAGATATTTTAATGCCTCTCTGACTAATGCTGTATTTCCTAGTAAATGTATAAATATATCATTGTTAAATAAACAGCTCTCTAACTTCTTGTAATTACACACAGCTGCAAAAACCTGTTTGCTCAAATGTCAGGAAGCAACGCAGAACTTTTTGCCTTTTCAGATTTTCCCATAACCTTAGGCAATTCATCCTGAAGCTTAAGATATATATATTTTTATATTTTTTTATATTTTTTTTTCATTTTTTAAATAATTAGATATCAATTGTTATTTTTAAGCTTTTATGGTGCATTCACTAATAATACACTTATTGTTTGGCTTTCTCTTGGAGATCTTTGACTAGGCAAAGCTTTCACAAAGATTTTATTTAAAGCAAAAATGATTGGAGGTCAATGTTGACAATCACAGGTGTCAGCTTCCCATGATATCCACAAGTTCATTATCTGCAAACAACTTTGCTACACTTTGCCAATTTAAATCATTGTACTGCCTAAAAGTGTCTGAAATGTATTGAGTTTCCAACAAAGAAGAAAACAAAAAACCAGCAGGGTCATAAACCCACAGAAGGCATTTAGAAAGAAAGATGGCCCCAGTTAAAGCCTTGACTGCAGCTGAAATTCAGGTCCAAACCAATTCACTCAGAAATAGTGATGAGAAACATACAAATATTTTAATACATCTAAAATATTTCTATACATATTACTTCTTGTCTGGCTTCTTTCCTTGGAATGAATGAAATCAGAATGTCAAGTTCAACCTCTCTATAAAATTTGGGAAATGTTTTATCCACCTCCAGACTCTGACAGTGTTACCCCCTATTTGAATTCTATGCCAAATAAGAAGCAAAACTTCTGTTTTCCAAGCAGTCCAAGATTTAAATACTCCAATGTTGCTGAAAGGAAAAGAAAATAAAGGAAAACCAAAGATCATAACCAAAACCTCCCCTTCTTTAAACTCACTTCAATTTGTTAGTAGGGTTGCTGCTTATCTATTAATTGAATAAGACTAATGGGAGGTTTTATTTTTTACTACTCTGCAGGATAGATTCCATTATTAAAAAGGGGTTGATTTCACTAAATTCTGATAGCTTGTTTATAAGCATAAAATTTAGGAATAACAAAATTTAAAGACCAGGATAAGGTCTCATCTGTTTTGGATAAGATGGTCTCTGGGCCAAAAGGAGAAAGCTATAAATATTTTTAAGTTCAGTTGAGCTGTTGAGTTTTAATCTCACCTGATCAGGGCAAAGCTGTGAATTTTGTCTCAGAAGATACTCACATTTTAACTACACAAACTTGTCATTGCCTATCTCCAAACTAACATCTCTGCCACAGAAATGCAGGTCAGACCTGGGAGGGGTCTGAAAGGAAAAAGGAACAAGAAAAAGCTTGTGGGACTGCTTAAGACTAATCCTGGAGCAACCTCTTTCACTAGCTCCAAAAGTTCATGAATAATGCTCTCCCCACACAGCCCAAGAGGATATGGCTGACAAATTCCAGGTGCAATGAAAACCTTTGGAAAGCATCTCAAAAAAAGCAAATCTTTCCACAAAACCCTGATTCTTGACCTTGGTCTCCCCTTGAGAAATCTGAGCAATCACAGTAAGTATCTAACAAAAACTAATTAGGATTCATTCTCCTGGTGTAAAGAGTGAGCAATAGGAAAATTACAATGGTTTCCAGCAGCTGAAGTACAGTTTGACCACAGGGGTTTTCTGTAAAAGATAAGCCAGGCACTGTTTTTGTCAGATGCGTGGAGAACACAGTGGCTGAAACAAGTTCCAGCTTGTAACATTCACTAATATATTTTAACAAAAATCTTTCCTCTCTTTGCATTTTGTTTTCAAGAGCAAGCTGAGCAGCATCTTTGTGCTAATATCCAGATTGTCAAATAGAGATTTAAATAGAGCAGGGGGACTGGATTCTAAAGCAGATGGGAGTCAACATGATTGTTAGAGGAGGAGGTTGATGCTCATGTTTCCTGACACACACATACAAGGGCAGACTGCACCATTCTGCTCCTGCTGAAGAGATGGGATTTGGGCCAGGCAGCTGCAAGAGTCAGGTGGAGAGAATGGACAGGCAAAATGATGCTGTGCAAGGGGAATATTGTGTGACTTCCACAATCTGGTGCAAACACAGGAACAATGGTACTTCATTGCCATTTTTCACCAGAAAAGGAATCTGGGCTTCTTTCCGCAGATGCTGAACTTTTAGTCTTTCCTCTCTGCTTATCAAAGCTCCAGGGACCCAGGACTGCCTACAGCTAGGGAAAGGTCTGCTATTTGCAATCCAGCAGTAACAGGATTTGAAGCTCAGTACATTAATGAGTCTGGTGAAATACAGACCATTACAACAATGGGAGTCCAAGTTCTTTTTCCTTCATTCATTATTTTAATCACAGCCACTTTGTTGAACAAGCTGGAGAAAAGGCTAAGGATCCCTGTTCCAGGGCCAGTGTTTCAGTCCCAATTATCCCTTGCAGAAAATAACATCAGGGCTATGATGTGTTTCTGTGGATATCCATGCCAGCCATCACATCAAAGCAGGACGAAAACAAGCTACCTCAAAAGTCTATTTTGTTCAGATGCAATTTCAGATGCAAAAGGAAACAATTTATTGGGCAGAAAGTTTCTGCAGCACTCAGAAACCAACTCTGACATACTTCCCTTCACCAGGGACACCCAGAGGAATTATTCTACCATGACACTTCTTGCCATCTGCCTCGCAGCCACACGAGCCATGCATGCTCCTCATCAACCAGAAGCTCACAGGCTTGATGAGGATCAGATGTTCTTGGGTCCCACAAGACCTCAGCCATGCAGGCACAGCTGGCAGTGCTCTAATTAGGCATGAACAGGTCTCATCTTCCCCACAACAGCCATTCATTCCTCTTGACCAACTGGTACATTCAGACACCTTAAAACTTTCAGCTGGCTACTTACCTTGCTTTGGAGCCAAGAATAAGGTGGTGTTAGTGTCATAATGTTCCTCTGAAAAAGTGTCTGACCTTTAGGATGCATGCCAAGAGCCCAAATACACACCTCTGGCTCAGATCTACCCTTTTCCCCACTAAAGCAATGCAGGTGTTCATCAGTTTCTCTCAGCTCAACTTGGAGCTTGATTACCTTGTTCAAGTTTTATCTCAGCATTGTCTTACTTGTTTGGATGCTACAAACACATGGGTTTCATCCTCAGGACACACAGATGGGGATGGGGCATTGCTGTGGATTCCAGCAGGCCTGGACAGAGGCAAACAAAAGTTCTATTAGTTATTACTGAGGAAATAACCGAGTGGTTCTTGCAGAATTCTGTGTAGGGCAGGATTCTAGGCACTCCCATCAGCTTACTGGATCAGAGATTTTGATGTACTTTATCACTGCTGCTGCACTTCTGGGTGCCAGCTGTGGCACTGAATTATTTCTGCTGTTGTTAGGATGACCTGGAGAGTGCACCTTTCCCCTGAGCAGGGCAGCCCTTGACACTGCTTATTCAAATTTTATTAATTTCAAGATGAAATTGCCATAACCCACTTCTGTTTGAAGAGGTCCCTGAACTCCACCAGAACCTTAACAACTGCAGACCTCAGGCCTTCAGGTGAGGCAAGCTGCCATGAGTGCATAAAACATAAGCTAATCCCTTTCCACAGGGTCATCTTAACCAAAATAATTTTGTTGAAGCACTGCCTTATTTAAAATGCTAATTATATCACTTCATCTGCACTGAGAGTGTAGGAACCTGAGGGAGAAATGAGTGCCCAGTCAATATCACAAATAAGTTTGTTTTAAGACCATGACAACTGCCTAAGCTCCCAGGAACAGCTCTGGTAATGCATCAGCAACCAGCCATGGGAGCTGTCTGGCCACATATTCTCCACCAACAGTTATGTCAAGAACCACAACTTGCTGCTAAGAAATCTCTAATTGTTCTAACTTTACGTGTTCTGCTTGATTTTTACACTCTGGAGAAAGAGAGCATGAGCTCCCTAAGAGGACAGAAAACCTTGCCTAAATGTTAGAACACCTGAGGACAGAGGGAGAAGGGTAAGTGCTCTCCTGCATCAGCTGACTGCAGAACTCAGGCTGTCCTGCCATTCAAGCTTTGGACCAAACTCTTCAGAACTCCTGGCACATGGTACATGCCACAAACCAAACCATGTGTCAGCAGGTACAGTCCTTAACTTTCTTCCCTGGAACTGATTTTCAAAAATCTTCCAATATATTTTATTCCCTTATCAAGTGAATAGAACCTTGAAACCAGATAGGCAATGGATTGAATTGATCTTGATTTTGAAAAATGAATTACACCTTGGTTTCCTATTGCACCCCAACTCTCCTAGGTATTTATTCTGTTGCTTTTACTGTTCTAGTATTATTTATATTGGGAAAAGTACAAAGAAAGGCATAAAACTAGAGTTGCAAAGCCTGTTAAACCCACTTCCAACAGGTATAAATGCCTGGATGAAATTTAAGGAACTGAAGAGTTAGGACTGGAGTGTTCAAGTCCTGAATGAAACAGGAACCAGAGCTGGCTGGGGGTTGGCTGCAGGATGAACTCTTCAAAAACAGACAGTAATCTTAGCTGCATGCAGGTGCAGTTTCAAAACCTCTGAAATTTTATCAAAACAGAAAATTCCATTGCTCAACTCCAAAGGGAAAAAAGAGAAACCCAAGCCCCTTGCTCTGTTCAAAAACACGGAGATATCAAATTTTCAATGGATGAGTACACAGGAAATAACTTTTCCTGTGGAAACTCCATAACTGAGGAGATTTGTTACCTGTTGTAAGCCATGGCAAGAAGAGAAGTGCAAAGTCAGAGCACGGGATGTAGGACAAAAGCAATTTGCCTGCTCATGGCTCAGCAGTTCTGGATTTTCATCAGTGACCTGATCATCAGCCTGCCCAAATCCTCTCTGCCAGGAGGAGAGCCAGTGCTGCTTGAGCTTTGAAGATGATGTGACGAGACAAGCAGGACACAAAACACCAAAATTATTCAGCCTTCTGTAGGTGAGGCTGAGGAGTAACCCTGAATTCAAAAAAAAAAATTACTTGTCAAGTGAAAAAGGTTTCTGTTGTGTTAATTCAAACTTTGCAAGTAATTGCAGGCAATTTGAATTCCATATCAAGGCTAGAGGAGCTTGCATAAATAATTCTCCTGTAAGACAGAACAGAATAAACCTCATTTAGAGAACTTCTGTATTTAGGATTGGAGAGAAGCCTTGTTTTTAATTGTTAACTGATGAGCTGAATCCTGTGTCAGGTCACATTTTGAAACAAGATATGGAAAAAACAGTAAAGCAGACAGCAACCCTAGGATAAAACCTTCTAAAATCTCAAAGCAAAAAGAAAAAAAATATATGGAAGTAACTTAGATCAAGTTTAGTGCATGATGAGAAGAAGTGGAATATAAAAAAGTTTTTGTGGTATATTTTCCTTCCACGTTAAAGTAATCACCTACTAATTAGCTGATGTGATGGGCTATTACCATTATGTGTGTCCACATCCCAGATTTATAGCTGGCAAATAATTCTTCCTTCTCCTGTAACACTTGGAAAGCTGCATAAACACTGACCAATATGAATCTAGTATTGAAAGAGAGTCCTGAGTAATGAGAAGGGCTTGGAGAGGAAAAAGTGCTTGCCTTGAATGATGTTTGGGGAGAAGAAAATCCTCCAGAAACAATGAATCTTCTCCAGAGCCTCTGGAAGTATTCTTCCCTCTTCCTGCTGGAGACTTGGCTAACAGAGACACCAAGATTATGCTTCCCCTGCTAGACACAAAAGAGATTATTCCATGATAAGAAACAGCACCAGCTGAGGACCTTGTGGAGAGAGATAAAACAAGAAAGCAGCAGAGCTGAGATCTTAAAACCAAACACGTTAACTCTGTAAAACCCTTCTGTGGTTATTGTTTCAAATCAGGAGCACAGGACAGAAACTGTGGCCCAAATACTGGAAAAGAAATAGTAGGCTCACACTAATGTAACAAAGGGGGATACATGCATTTTATTCTTTAATTTTGTATGGATTCAGTTTCTGGATTTACCAAACACAGTTTACTTTCCCCTAATAAAAATTGTTTCCTATCTGTGTCTGCATGAGGCCCCAGGGAGGTTGTGCTTATTTACTTCACATTTCTGTGCAAAGGCTCAGCCTGATTTAGAACACACATGGGAGGCAGCCTAAATATTTTGATTCTGACCATTTTTACTGTCATTTACCACTCGAAAACTTCTAATTACAATGACAGACATCTGTCCAAATCAGATGCTATTGCCTTTTAGGAAGTTGTCCTACCACCAGAGGGAATACATCTAAATCAACTGAAAACATGCCTGCACAACTGTGTATCAGTAGAGACAGGAGCCAACATCATGATCCTACCCTGCTGGAACCCTGGGCACAGAGAATTTCAGACTTTCTGTGCTGACAGGTACTGATCCCCAAGCAAACACTGCATTTAACCTGAGGCCTTGGAACAGGCTTCCAAAATTGAGCAATGGCACTGGGATTATGGATGTGTAGTTTGAATAGAAGTGTGTAATATCACATGGTGGAAAACTTAGAGTTTAAGGTTTTAGAATATAGTAATATATATAAAGCAAAATGGAGGTTTTAGGGCAGAGGCTGAGTCCTTCTTTTTCACCTTCTTCTTCATGGGTCTGGGTGATATTTTGTAATTGGATTGAAAAGTCCACATTGCAGGCCATGGGTGGTCAGTTATTGTGTTAAAAGTAAAAATAATTTAGGTGTCGTTTCTTAATTGGACAGTTTATCCTTAAAAGGCCTTGTAGAGAGAGAGATGGGGGCCATTCTATATGGTTAGCTAGAGGCGCTGTAGCACTCAGGGTTTGTGAGACTGTGCTATAGGTAAGAATTAATAAACATCAGAGTCCAAACATGAAATACCAGCTCGAGCATTTAATCCTGACTCTGGCAAAAAAGAAGATAAAAAGCAACAGGAAGACCCTGCAATGAGACCCCCAGGGTGGCTCCCTGTGTGAGCAGACACAGGAAGATTAAACCAGTGGAGCTGGGGTCACTCAGAGCCAGCATCTCTGCTTGGAAATGGAATTCTGTATGGAGCACTCACCTGAGCTGGTGGGGGTAACTCTGTGCTGTACCCCCTTGCTTTGTATGGACCTGGAAAAGGAGGAACCACCCTTCAAGTGCTGTCTTGCCCGAGAGAGGGCTCAAATGGCATTTCTACCCTCCAGCTGGCCCTTGGGTGGAGATGTCTGTGGAGCAGGAGAGCGTGTCCTCAAAGAAGATATTCCCTCAGGACACGAGATGAAGCCCAGCCCTCCTGCCCTCAGAAATCCCTCTGATAAGGTATCATCTCACAGGTCGGAAGCACTGGCAGCTGGTGGTGAATAAATCATACCCTTTAATCTCCTCAATACAACCTTGCTCCTACCTCCTAATAAATGAAAACACTGCGTTTCCTTTCATAAGAAATGCATGAAAGTGTGCCATTCATAAAAAGATTCAATTAAACATATGAAGCATATCCTGCTGTGACCCACACCTCAGTAACAACGTGATCCTGTGGCAGTGGGACCTGTTCAGGCAACTTTTGGTTTTGATTTTTTTTTTAAATTCTGTTTTTTTCTATTTAAAACACACAATTCAACCCATTCAGAAAACCTGCTCAAATCTTTAAGATTAATTCTGTAAAAATAAAATAATTCTCCAGTGCAAAAGTAGTAAATACAACTATTTATTTGAATAGAGGCTGCCACATCTTTTTTTTTTCCTCCCTGAAGCAGCAAAATAGTCCTTTTTCTTCCTCTTAATGGAGTTTTGTTATAGGCCAACTAGATCAAAAGGAATAATGGGGAAATGGTCCACACAAGACAAACCTTTGTTCCCCAGGCTTTTATCTTCTAAATAATTAAACTCAGGTCTGAATGTAAAAGACTAAAATGTTAGTTTAAGAGCTGATTTTGCAGAAGTATTTTAAACACCTTTTTCCCTCTTTGATTTCAATAGTCTGAGAGAGGAAAGCGAGCAAATGAAGGAAATGATTCACCCCAACAAGGGAGTCCAAAATCATTACCTTGAGAGAAAAGTCCACAAACGTACTACCTCACCTTCATATTCATCTCTAGCTCAGTTTGAAACCACAGAAGTAGTTATTGCACTGTTGTGAAGTGTTATCCTGAGCAAATAGATTTCACTGAAAACACTCAAAGCAATTACTGAACATTTATCTTTCTAATGCCTTTGTTGAAGAACAGGATCATTTAATTAGGAAATTAGATTGAATCCAGGCTCACTGAAGTCAATGGGAGTCTACTACTTACTCTACTGGTTTAATCTTCAGATTTCCAAAGGACTACCTGTTAGCTGAAACTTCAAAAAGTCATTCAGTGTGCTGCTGCAGAGTCTCTTTATCAAGTATCCATTTTCTTTATGCAAAGTTCAGCTGTGCAGGATGCTGAATTTTTTGGAAGGATGGTCAAAAATCTCTCACAGAAGCTAAAATAACTCTTACCACATCCCAACCTTCTTTCAAAGTGAGCCCCAAAGGCTTCTGTCCTTGCACTGTAAATTCAGCATCAAAAAAAACTGCACTTGGAGAAAACAGTTTGGGATTAAGGCATAACAATGCCTTAATGCCCATGGGCAAATGATTACTTGATACGCCTAAAACAAATATCAACATTTTCAGAACTAAAGCACAGCTATTATGAAATATCTGATAGCACGCGTCTTGGTACTACTGGTATTATAATGTAATAAAAATGGATCAATTTGTGACAAAACTAAACCAACATCATCATAAAATATGCCACAATATTATTAAAAATGCATTAAATATATTTTTTTTAAATCTATCAAAACTCATGGAAGTGACATTTCAGTGTACGTAGCCTAGGGCTTAACAATAAAAAAGGTGAATTGAGTCTCAAACCATTTTTACAAAGCCACCATACTGTTGACACACTGGGTGTTGCAAGCACATCTCAGCATAACCTTATTAGTTTTGTTCAGTGTTGCTATGAATTAATTAGTAAGGCTAGCACAAAAGGCAATGGCAAGGACCTATTACACATCTCAGTTGAACGAAGACACACAAGAAATTATTACTGGAGTTTATTTTCAAAAAAAGGAGCATTTATAAAGTTAACGAGCGAGGTCTTGGAGAAAAATATCATTTATTGCCCCCCACAGGTCTGGAAAAATCTGCTGGAGACAGACTGCATTCCCCAGCATCGATCCATGGCTGGCAGCCTCCAAGAACATGACAGCAAAGAAATGATCTGCTCTTTGTGGGAGCTTAGTGCAGCACTGAGTGCTGAGCAGGTTAAAGGCTGCCCCCAGCAGGAAAACACCTCCTGCCACATGGACACCCCTGGGGCATGATGAGGGCCCTAGAACAGAGAGACTCACTTTGTATGGGACTGGAAAACCAACCTGAGAGGCTGCTGAGTCTGCGCCAGCAGTTACAGCACCACAGTCACACAATGTGAAATTTGCTATTGGAAATTCCAATTTTCAAAAGCAATTCATTTAATTTACACAGAATGGGAAAAATATCTTAGTTTTGTTTGCTTCTGTGGTAAGCTGACATTCACCTTAAACTATATGAACACAAGGAGTCCATATTTAGGGTCTTTTATAACATTTTGATGGTCTCCTTTAAACACAAGCACTCACTATCAGCCAGTTACAGCTACACATGTACGTGCAATTGCCACTCTACTCTTTGCTAGTCAGTATTTTAAGGTCATCTACAGCATTAATCCTGCTGCATATTTTATTAAACTACCATTCTCTTCCACCAAAAATGTTATGTTGATCTCCTAAACCCCTCTGGCTCCAGCTGTAATTCTCTTCCACCATGGATTTAGTCTGTTGCTCATCATTACAGCACCACTTGCTTTAATAAAAATAGGAATGAATTAGTTTTCAGTTAGCAATTGTACCAAAGGGCAAGGCAATGAATAGCTAAATAGACATGAGTATATAATCATTCATTGAAAAGAATAGTGTGGACTATCTGCTTGAAATCCTTACTAAACTTCCAAATTTTTTTTCAGTATCTACAAAATGAGGTAGAGTAGTCAACTCATCTTTTGTAAAACTGATTTCTACCACAGGCTTAATATGCAGGCCCTTAGCATTTCAAGGAAGAGCCACAATTCCATTTCAGAAACACAAAGCAATTAATTGTATTTGACATCTTTGGGTGAGGAGGGTTTGACCTGGTGCTCAGGTGGAGGTGCCAGCACTGCAGTGCAGTGGCAGTGCACACAGGGCTGTCAGGGCAGCACTTTGCAGAGAGTGACAGATTTCCCTGGTGCCAGGTGGGGCAGGGTGAACAAAGAGCTGCTGCCCAAGCTGCCAGACACGTGGGAGCTGCCTTTGCACCTCCAAGGCACTGCCTTTGACTCAGGAGCTGGAACTTTGCCTTGTTCTTCTCTGCTGTCTTGTCACTACCAGAGAGAACACACAGGAGTGGATGGGTCTGGCCCAGTTCTGTCATACTTATTCAATATGAAGCTCAGAATGTAGAAGAAACCCTACTTTTCCATATAATCACTGAGATGAGTCAACAGCAGCTCTCACCATAGTACCTGGGGGTCTGCATCTTTATTCATCAGCTCTGTCTCCAGGGCCTGTCCTGCTAAACCAAGGGTGATCATCTTGCCAATTAAGCTTTTTCACTGTTGTGTTGGGATTTTTACTGAGTCACAGAGCACTGACATGAAAGCAGAGTGTCAGCCTAAAGTATGCTTTGTGAATTCTGGTTAATTAAGATATAAGGTTGTTGCATCACAATCCCCAGCCAAGAGCAAGCATGGAACAGTAAACAATCCCCCAATGGAAATGCTCAGTATCAGTGAGAAAAGTAGCACAGCATAATTTAAAATCTTTGCACTGGGCAGGGGACAGTGGCAGTAATAGGCTTTTGAGAAAGTAGCGTGACCCTTTGGTGCAGAAATATCAGTTTGGTGCGTTCCAAAAAATATTGTAACATTTAACTATCTGCCTTGAAAGAGCTCTGTAAAGACAGAGAAGGTGACATTTTTAAAAATCTACCTAAATGACACAGACCTATCAATGTCCAGCACAGCCTAGATAACTGAAAAATCTGAATTTTAAAAAAAAATTATTGTATAAAGCCACATTTAGATACATACTACACTTTCTCTAGGAATGTTAATTAACTGCTGAGTTACTTTAGCAAGACAAACTCAAAAGAAGAGTACCTAAAATACAGGCTATAAACACAGCCTACTTTTCTTCTTAATTTCAGCTGCCATTTTATTTACTGATTAGCCAGGCTTGTCAGATACTTTCTCTCTGTTCCACATCTTGCCCATAAATTTATTTCATATGCACATTTTTCTCTCTTGTGCTCAGTTGACAAGAGAGGCTAACACATTTTATCAAAAATGGAAAAGCTATAATCAAACACAAGAGGCCAAGAAAATCCTCCCCTTAAACTCTCTTTGATTCTCAGCAATTTCATGTTCCAGAACTTTTTTTATTCATTCAGCACAAAGCACAAAGTTCCTCATCTGTGTATGTTTGTGAATCCACACATACATTCACGAAAATTAAAAACAGCCCTACCATCAGAACTGAGTAGAAAAAAAATGTTTCAGAAACTTACAGATTCTTTTGCAAATAATTGTGGCCTCTGAAAGAAAGCTTCTTTTTTCACCCATATCTTGATGCTAGTGGTTTCCATGACAACTTTTTGTCAGCTTTCCACTACTTCCAGTAGGTCTCTGAATTGAAGTTTACATACCTTATTATTCAAAGATCAGCTTTAGTATCTGATGAACCCTAAAACCTTCTTAACAGAAGCTGCTTAAGAGCTGATTTTGACAAAAACGTCACATGCCTTCAGACAAAGGAAAAAAACCAACAATGACAATTTATGCAAACATACATTTGTGATCTTGCAGCCTCAGTAGCCTAATCAGAACACATCATGCTATCACTCAAACATAGTAAGGGGAGAAAAACATTGAAGAAAATCTTCCAAGAGAAAGATGTCCCTAATGGCAACTTGGGCCACAGCAATCAAAATTAAAACTGCTGCAGTTTTTCTGGTTTGTAGTCAAAAACCCATGGATACCTTGGGTGTCACTGGGTCTCGTCTTGAGACACAAAATCCAGTTTGTCTCACCCAAGTTCATGAAGGGTTGGCTCATGGAAGTACCTCAGCTTTCAATTCAATCGAGAAAAAATATACATATACAGAAAAAGCTTCTGTACAGAATAATGGAGGATTCAACATGGGCAAAGAGTTCTGCAACTTCATTCATTATGTGACAAGACATATTTTATATTTATTTTCTGCAGAAGGTGGTTGGAAGAAATCTGTTACCTTAAGGCATCTTAAGCTTCCAAAGGAGAAGACTGAAAAAGAGAGTTCTGCCCTGTCAAAAAAGGGGAGATATTCCAGGGGAAAAAGTGCAACCCAACACCTGGAATTCTCAGGAGAGGCCAAACTTGATCCCTGTTCAGTTGCATCTCTTGTCATGACAGACACATCATTCTACAGAGGGATATCCTAGAGATTTAAAGCATCTGAGGCTGGGGATTGGGGGATAGGGTGGATTTAGATTTTGAGGGATTTTTTGGTGTGGGAGGGTTTTTTTCGGATTTTTTTTGTCATTGTTGTTTTGAAATGGAACATTTGAAGTGATGTGCAATTCAGACTGGCTTGAATAAAAACATGACCCTGTAAAATATTTAAAATTGGCAAGCAGGCTGGGGTGAGCATTCAGGCAGCACAGCTGGGTGCCTGAAAAGGGAGAATCCAATCAGCAGTGATTGCACATGGATAAATCCTGTGAAGATGGCGGGGGAAAAAAGGATACTGGCAATTTTCTATCCTGCTTAGAACAGGGAAATAAAAACCTTGTGCTGACCTCAGGGGGAACAGCAACATTTAGAGATTCAAACTTGAAAGGGGAAAATATTTCCTCTTATGTTTGGTGCTAGACTTCTCTCTCTCAAGAAGCATTTGGACACGTGAACTGGAGGAAGGAATGAAAGCACATTTGGGAAAGCCTCAGATTGTGCCCAACTGCGCACATCTGTGACTATGCACACAGTTATGCACTGTCTCCTTTAGCCAAACCTCTTTTTGAAACTGAACATGAAGATCAAGCAGTACAAAGCCAGACCAAAGTGGAGAGTTTCAAGTTTTCTAAAACCCAAAATAACAGGAGTTTCAAACCCAAAATAACACCAAGCATTGCCAGGGGACAATCCTATTTGCTCTATGGGCATGAGACACACAATTTGAGGTACACAGACAAAGGGCTCTGATCACACAAGAATGACAACAGCTCCTCCAGCCAGAACCATCCAAACAGGTCTTAGGGGCATTAAAAGCGTGTTTTAACATTATTCAGTTCTTTAATTCCTGTATGTTGGGAAATTAACAGGAAGGCAGCACTGTCCAACTAATCCAGTGCCTTCATGCATCAGAGCTATGTCACTTTGGGTCAGCGTCTGGGGAGAAAGTTTTATTACCAGGCTGGAGTTGCACTTCTGCTTTTTTCCCAGGAAAAGTCCTTCACTCTGAGGGCAAGGATGTTGTTCAGTGACTGCAGGAGTGTTCCCTTTAGCCCAAAGGCAGAACACAACCATGGCAGCTCTGGGGGTTCTTCCTGCTACCTTTGCCATAGATATTTTTCCACCTTTATCAGATAGGCCACCAATTATGTTCTGCTTCTTCTGTCTTCTCCATTGTCCTTGTATCCAAGCCAAGTTCCTTCCCAAATCCTCAGAACACCTTGGTGCTGTTATTTACATTTGGGGCCCTAAGCAGAAACCAAGTTATTCATTTTTCAGTGTCTCACCAGTGAGTCAGACCATGTGGCTTTGTAAGCCAAAAGCAAAAAGAGCTCAATGAACAATTCTAGCACTACAAGGGGGAAGAAAATGGAACTGAGCTCCCTCAACCATCATTTCTCGTCCTGACAATATCCAATTCTAAATGCAGGTAACAGGCAGATGATGATAGATTGCACTCTTTGATTCTCTTCCCCTCTCAGGTGCAGGTTCACATTGCAAACACGAATGGTGGGACACCGCCACCATTGGATTTCACTACAAAAACAACTTCAATAAAATATTCTGAGAAGAATTTGTACTCTTGTCTGCAGCCAGAGGAGTTATTCAGTCCCACATATACACAGAAATTATCTGGGGGAGAGGAGATGCTTAATCAAGAGTCAAAGAAGAGAAATTCTTCCCCAGAACATCTTTCATCCCTGGCACCTTGCCATGCAATCAGAGCTAAACCACAACTCTAAACAGATTTGTATAAACCATTTTCTCAAACAAAAAGTTTTAAGTTGGTCAGTCAAACATTTTCTGTTAAAAGAATTTCAACTGAAGTTTTGGCTTTCTAATAAATGCTGGGGAGGATTAGTAGAGAAAGAAGTGTAGGTTTGCTACAGAAAAATACATATTGCATCTGAAATTGGAAATCTCTTTTGATAACATGTTGTAGTTCAGGAACTTACTGTTGTTCACACTGTCTGAACTGGGCTCCTCAAAGAGATTATATCTAACTATGCAAAATTTTCGCATTTTTTATTATGAAATCTGACCAGACAAACTGGAAACATAACAAAACTGATCTACAACTTCCAACAGTTTTTTTCCTCAGTGTTTTCAAACCAAATTATTTAGTACACAGGCAAACCTGTTCAGTTTTTCAGAAAAGAAGTTTTTCACAGTATTTTCTGTAAAAGACAAACATTAAACACACAAAAAAAAAAGAAAAAAAAAAGATTTGCAGATTATTTTGTCCCACAGATGCTCAGCTGAAATCCATGCATTACTGGGAGTAAAACTCATAAAGATTTTTAAAGCAAAATCCTAAAGGTAGTCTACCCCAGTCCAAGTGAATAATGTACTTTAATTAATTTAATCATCCCTTTGCCTAAGTTCATGGTTTCAGGGCAATCATCTACACAAAGTTACTTATTACAATGAATATTCATAATTTTAAGTACTTGGTGTTATGCAACTGAGATCCTTGTAAGGATGGGCAGAAGGATAGGAAGCTGCTTACACTGAAAATGCAAGTTTACAAGAGGGTTTTTTGATGTTTGGGAGGGGCAGGGCTGTTTGTGATTTTTTAATAGCTCATCCACATCTACTAAGCTGTTGTGGTATTTCAGAGGCAATATTTTCAACACTGGCTAACAAACTCCACAGAGGTCTTTGAGTCTTTAAATTCATTTTATAATTTAACAAATTAGAAATGTTTGCTCTCTACTTTTCAACAGAGCCACTACGTTTGATAAATATGGACCAAATACCTTCTTGTCTCAAAATATCAACTAAGCCTGAATATTTAAGCATGCAAGTCTTTCATCCATTAAAGACAACCAACTTTAAAATAAAAATAAATTTGGTTGTGGTATGCTAAACTTTTTTGCAGAACTGTGTTTAAAGTTCATCTAGAGAAAATATTTTCCCTACCTGCAATTTTGCTTTGATTTCACAAGCTTCCTGTGGCCATATAGTGAAGCATGCATAATTAACATATGGAAGGGATCTCAGAACATATTACCACATATTCTAAATATAATCAGTCATTGTGTATGATGTCATCTGCAGCTAATTCAAGCCCCTCACAGCAAGCCTGCACTTTGAGCTCACACCATTCTGGCCATGTGTGTCCAATCTGTCCCCATCTTCTGCCTCCTCTTCCAAAGACTCACAGGAGCCTCAGTGTCACCTCCTGTGCCACCCCTCCTGCACAGGGCACAGAGCCCAGAGCTCCCCCAAGTACCAGGTGACTTCTCCAGCTGTGTTTGCTCTCCTGGAATGAGAATAGCTCAGGTACAACATCACACCCACCAGAGAAACCTGCACCTCCTCGAGCTGACAGCGAGCTCTTTCTCCTCCTGCCCCTGTTACCTTCCTGTCTGCAACACACAATTCTGGGGTTTTGTATTATTTTAGATCAGAAGAGCAGGCTCATTTGGGCCAGAATCCACAGACTGAATACTTGGCTTGCTTCTGACCACAGGCACAGATTACCTTGAACAAAACCAGCTTAATGATTATGGCACCATTCTTAGTTATTTCCTTTGCTACCAGTTCTGCTGGTATTAATAGCAGTTGGTGAGTACTTGACACTTTTAAAAAGCAATTGTCCTTATTAAGTAAATAAATATTGAGTGAGGAACTTATCTTTGGAGACTCATTTTTTGTAAACCTTGGCCTTACTCTGGCTGCTTTTGTTTTTCAAGCTAAACGAATTACAAGTATTATCCCACCGTTAATATCCACACCACTGAATGCCAGCATCAACAGATTCCATTGACAAGCTGTGTTTGGGTTTCCCCCCTCCCTCTATCAAACATGCCAGTGCTTTAAAAATGTCCTCAAGTAATTGGAATTACTCACTCAAAATGGAACTGCTATAAACTTCCCTCTGTGTCACAGATAATTAGCTCTGGGCATCTCGTCCATTATGCCTTTGGGCATTTTCTGCAGATGCCACCTAAAATTCCAGAAAATGTGCTTTGCAGTGAAGAATCACAGCAAACAGTCATGCCAGGGGCAGTAACAAGCCTGCTGACAGCTTCACAACTCTCCTCCATTCAAAGCAGCCCTGTGATTTTTCAGCAGAGTTTTTTTCTCTGAATACATTTCTCTTCCCACAAATAAGGGTTTTGGAGAGCACAGCCTTGATAAACAAAACCCACACCCCTTTTAACAACACGTGGAAGAAATGCTAACCCATCTCTAAAGCTTTTCCCTCTCATTCTCAAAAATATAAATAGTATTAATGAACAGTACAAATGAACAGCATATAAATTAACAGTAGTTCAGCTGGTGTAAATAAACAGTAGTTTAATTACAGCACCCACCTTTTATTTTTTTTTGTTTCCTACCTCTTCCCATTGCAGCAGGCAGCAATAAATGGAACACAAGAACAGATTTTTGCTTCTTATGCATGGAAGGATATTAAGTTTAAAAGTTTTTCGGCACAACCAGGTTACCCAGCCCAAAGTAACCCTCTTGGGATAGTGGCTATAGGAACTACATCATTTTATGACATCACAACAACACTGAAAATAAACTATAGCAATAACTAACTTTTCTGATGTTGCATTCTGACAGTGCCAATGTTTAAAAAAAACCCAAACACATATTTTCTATCATATATAAAATATCAGCTGTTTAGAGATGCCAGCAAAGGTTAGGGCTCCATCCTGTTAGGCATCATGTAGACCAAGACACAGATTTTATCCCACCCAGGTTATACTCTGAAGTCACATGGGAGAAATTTTTGGAGATAGAATACATAACTGTGATTTTGCAGACAAAAAAAATATGGATGAGCAACTACAATTAGCAGTTTTAAACCTGGGTGATTAGGCACAACTGTTAATACAAATCTTTGGAAAATGCACCACCATTTAGTCAGCTAACAATGAATCTGCGTGCCCCTGACAGAAATTCAGTTACTTTTTCATTTTACCACATTTCAGGTGGGGTTGCAAGAGGGATGCTGACAACATTTTGTGCTTGTGACACAAGCACAAAGTAATTTCTGCTCCCTACAATGAGTTTATTAGCTTGGGGTTTTTTTGTGCTCAGACAAAGGCTCTTTAGCCTTTTGCTAACAGCTCTTAAAACTCCTTTGCTTTGCTGTTCACAACTTCTATTCAGCATGAGTGGATGGAAAATACATTGATTTAGAATCTGAAGTGTTGGCAGGAAACAAATCTATATTTTAGTGCTCTAATCCATTCTAAACTACATTGGAGCAACCTAATCCATCTTTCTTCTGTAAATCCTAACCTGGAGATTCCCACAGTAGCCAAGGATGCTTAAAGAGGTTCTCTAACAAAACAGTGTTTTTGTTAGACAGTGATTTGTCATCATGAAGAGGTGGTTGTTCCCCAGGAACAGACTTGTTAATGGAAAATGTGAAAAACTCCTCTACTGGTCTGCCTGGGGATCATACATCTACAACAGGTCAAATGAAAAAAATCCAACCCTCCAAAACCCAAACACTCTCATCTAAGTTTAAAAAGCCAAATTTAAGAGAAGTCTGAACTGGAAAAAAAAAAAATCCAAACAAAGAGCCCTTGAAATAGAAATGCAGATCAGGCAGAAGATCCCCCACTAAAGACAAGGCAAAAGCAGAACCATAAAGACATAGGGAATCCTTTAATATTAAGAAATTTTACTGAGTCTAAACCTTGCCAATTTCTAAAACAATTGAAGTAATAATTAAAAAAAAAGGTGAAGAAGCACAGAATGAAAATTAGGCCACTCTTGAAAGAGTATCCAGATCAGTTATCCCTAATAAATCATTTCTTATGTTATGGGAAGCCATAATGGAGAGCTAGCACAGTGTTCTCATGGAATACTGTCAAAACTATTCTGCTAATAATGTTCATGACATGCAATTAGTCATGAAGTCAAGGAGACACACAATATATAGTCCCAAACCACAACACACTGTCTGGAACAAAATGTCAGATGGAGAGATTGGTAAAATTCAGGACTGGCTTTAAAGACTCATCTTGGCAACCCTGAATGCAACTGGCAAGAGGGAAACACAGAAGGAAGGCCACTATTGTTCTGGTTTATTGAACTTTTTAGTAGTGATGCTTGAAACGCCTCAGAAGAGGCTGACAAGAATAGCAAGAGGAAAGGGAAAAGGCCCAGTTTTATTGCAGCTGAAGGATTTTTCCATAAAAGGCAGAAAGAGGTATAAGAGAATGGGATGGTGCTGCCACCAAAGACATGAAAAGGAATGACAAACTTCTAGGCCAAACAGGCAAGAAAATTAAGGTAGAGCCCGATGAATAGTTGTTTAAACTTGATACTAAGTTTGGAAGGAAATCCTGCAGCTTGTTGAGGGACATGGAGCTTGGCACAGCCAAACTGGGATCAATTTCCACAGTTCCTGAGCCCACAGAAGGCTCCTGAACAATTCTATAACAGTACTCCCCTCCTGCCTCAGCTGGCTCTACAGTTGTCCAGGCACACAGTGCTCACTGGAAATCTTGGCAGAGTGCTTTTTTGGGAGCCACAGAAGGGAACTGAAAACAGAGTCAGAAATTATTCTTTTTTTTTTTTCTTTTTTCCCCCCTAATATTTGTTATTTTGGATTCAGGTTCAGTGAGAAGAGCAACAAGCAGAAATCAAGTTTCAAGGAAGCAGCCTGAACTGGGGAAAAAATACAACACGGCTTCCAAAGAAACTATATCAACAACCTTTCCATTTCGTATATTTGGATGAATTTCACTGAGAGCTGGAGCAGAAAGGCATTCTTCAAAAGCCTTAACCCAATTCTCTCCAAATTTGGTCAAAAAGGTTCTTTAATTGAATCACATTCAAAGACAAAAAAAAAAGGAAATAGAAAAAAAACCCAAAACATTAACTCAATTACCACCACCACACATTTCAAAGTCAGCTATCTAGGCTGCATGTTTAGTTTTTCATTTTGCAGCACAGTGGTATTTACACTATCAAAGCCAGAATCAACAGTGGTTGTTGTTGGTTGGGGTTTTTTCTTCCTCTTCCTCCCTTCCCCTAAAAAAAGGGAGCTGGTCAAGGCTACACTGGTCAAGGTCTGCCATACAGACTGTGAATCAGTCTGTGAATCCATTCTCCAAAGGCAAAAAGAGAGGGATGAGGGGCACTAGAGGAAAGAGAGCTGCCATTTCAGAACAAAGCCAAGGAGCAAAGGCTGCAGGGCAGCCAGAGCTGCCGGGTGCTGCTGCAAACAGTGACTGTGCAGAGCTCCATGGCCAGAGGCACTGGCAACACTCATGTCCAGAAGCATTCCACAGGGACAGGGCAGGGAAGGTCATGCTTCTCCCAGAGGGGACCAATCCATGGCACACATATAAGGCAGCTCAGCACAGCAGGATCCTGTCACCACGGGATGAGGATTCAGAGTGTGGCTATGCTGTTTTATCTAGCCAGCCTCCCTTCTGGCTGACAGAGCTGCCCTCCAGGCTCTCCAAAGACGCAAGTCCCAGGCTTCTTTGATTTGCAAAACTGTAAATGCTTGCTCTAATCTCAGCTTGTTTGAAAAATAAGCATACTTCCATCCCCAGTCTATCCTCTATCTTTCAAAATAATCTTGACAACACATACTGCCTAATAGAGTTGAAAGTGTCATAAATGTTTTTTTACAATCGAGTTATTTTCACAGTCAGGACAAACAACTACTCAGAGCTGACCTCAGAGATCTCTCCCAAGTTTTTTAAAGGATCTCTGTTCATTTCAGCTGTGAAGAATAGCTCTGCCTCGGCTGCCGGGGCCAACAGCAATTGCTCACAGCTGTAACAACTCCAGTGTGCAAGCAGTGTGAAAGCAAACCACTAATCCCAGGCCAGGGCTGTGCACTGAAAGCAGGGCATCGAGGGAACCTTGCAGGAGTCTCATTCCTCTGAAGAAAGTACTGATAACTTAACTAGGCCCAGCAGGAGCCAAAGAAAAGAAAGCACTGATCACAACTCCTGCTGCTGCTGCTTCTTTCCCTGTCTCCAAACCATGGGCAAAGCCCTCACATTCTGCAGACAACAGCACTCCTGTCTGGAGCCTTCCCAAGGAGTCTGCATG
This sequence comes from Trochalopteron elliotii, assembly GCA_024734555.1. NCBI lineage: Eukaryota > Metazoa > Chordata > Aves > Passeriformes > Leiothrichidae > Trochalopteron > Trochalopteron elliotii. The sequence continues at coordinate 1,747,129 of JANPWX010000593.1, read as the reverse complement.
GTCAGCTCTGCTGGAACTCAAACAACTTCTGTTTCAAACCGTGCATGCCAGTAGAATGAAAAGAAAAATCATCTCTAACAAAATCTCTTTTACCTCTCCAGCTTTCCTGCTAATCAGCATTCAAGCACTGGCACTGCTGCCCTGTCAGGGCTCCAGTCCTTCCTAGCCAGGACTGCCTTGGGAAGCAATGAGTAACAGGATTATTTCTAAGGCTGATAATGACAACAATAACAAAGGACCTAATGAACTGAGGAGTGGAGCACATGCAGAGGAACCCATAAAGAGAACAATTGGGTGCCCAGAAAATGCTTCAATTTTCCACTTTTCATAGCTGAGCTTTAAAAGTTGACCCTGCTCCAGACTATGTGGATCTACCAAAATTCAGACAGTTTCTTGATTTAATCAGAACATTAAGTGTTATTGCCTTTTCCTTGTTTCTGATTGTTAATGCCATTTACAGATTAGCAGATTTATGTGCAAAGCAGGTTAATTTTTTTAAGTGCAAACCCACCTTGCTCTTATGGGGGGGGTACCAGATAGAGCAGCCCTAACTTTTAGCACCAGAACACACATTGAGGGAAGAGGTTATGTGTGAAAGGGCAAAAATTATGAGAACAGCTAAAAAATCACCTCAGGCAGTTATTTCTCTACAGGATGGGAGGCATATTTTCCTCCATGACACCTTACAGCTACTGCAGTTATAGGATTCTTCCAGAAAATTATTTTATGCACATCAACCCCCTTCCACTTACCTCTGAACTCTAGGAGAGCAAAAACAATCCTCTGAATCGACCAGCCCACCCACACCCCACCAACTCAGAGGGCTTAACTCTCTGCCTTCAAGCAGCAAATAATTTGTTCCATAACCCAAACTCCATGCTTGCACTGCTTACAGTACATCAGTTTTAATATTTACCTATTTGACCACTGTGATTACATTATCCTCATGTGCTCTTATCTACAGTGACAGTCTGCCAGAGCTCTTTTTGTTTGTAACTACCATTATTTTATTTGCAGCATGGGAGAACTGAAAAGCTGCTGTAATGGGTTCACATTTCACAGAAAAGAACAATAAAAACAGCCTCTGTCCTAAAGATTTCCCAGGTCAAAGTAATTTGCCCAATCCTTCCTTTGGGTTTAATTTTTGCCATTTATGGAACCCATTTATTTTATTTTATCCTTTTCAGATACTCAAATTTTTGAGTCTTCCACTTGCAGTTTCCTTTTTCTCTAGAAACATACCTTTTGTGAACTGACCATACAAGGTCCCTGTGTCCCCTTTCTTCAAAACTGTCAGAAATATATAAAATTAAGGTCCTTAAACCATTTACCTTAGCTCAGTGACTGGTAACAGCAATCAAAACATGTTTTTCATGAAGGATGGAAACCCTTCATCTCCTCCCTTTTAAATGTATTAATGGTTTCAGTGTTTCCCCAGATATTATCATTACTTTTTTATTGGACAGAGAATACCAGTTATGATTTTATTTGCACTCTTGCATGGTACTCTCAAGAAGGAGTGAGCAAGATGGAGTGTTTACCAGGAGATGTAGTGGTGGGACCAAGGGGGAATGGTTTAAACTGACAAAGAGTAGGTTTAGGTAGGATATTAGGAAGAAATTCTTTACTGTGAGGGTGATGAAGCCCTGGTACAGGTTGCCCAGAGAAGCTGTGGCTGCCCCAGCCCTGGAGGTGTCCAAGGCCAGGTTGGATGGGGCTCGGAGCAGCCTGGGACAGTGGAAGGTGTCCCTGCCCAGGGCAGGGGGATGCAACTGAATGATCTTCAAGGTCCTTTTCAACCCAAACCATTCTGTGATACTGTGATTCATTCTGTAATTCTGTGAACTTCTGGAACAGTACAGAACTCTTATTAGACCTTCAGTCCAACAACAACTAATTTGCTATAAAACAAGAGAAAAGATACCAGGTACAAGATTTTCTCATTCCTCTGAAAGACATTACTTGGTAAGGAATGTGAAGTCACCAATTAGTTTGTAATTGCCAGCAGAGCAAAATACCAGAACTATCTGTCTCATAACAGAGAAATTCCAGCCTTATTTCTTTAGGATTCTCAGAATTCAGTATGTACAACAATTATGATGTACAAAAGAAAAGGAAGCCATCTCCCACACAGCACATGGGGTCACACCTATTTCAAGTGGTTCTGTTCCAGGGAATCCTCAAAGATCCTTGATGACTCAGTCTTTAGGAGTGTCTGAAAAATTCCTACCAAGTAAAAGAAACATGCATAGGTACTGAGATATCTTGGGGCAGAGTGCAGAAGGGACCCTGTCGAAGTGAAGGGCTGTCTTCTCAGGACTTGTTTAATAGTTTCTTGCATTTATATGCTATTATCCACCTGCATGACTAATTAATCCATGAGAAAGGGAGATGAAAACTCCACAGACCAGCCAAGGGTTGAGGTTTTTAAGAGCCACTCATGTATGAGCAAGCTCTCCAAGTGGTTTCAGAGATCCTGAATTAGAAGGCTGTTCAGATGAGTTCTCCTCCTCGAGCACTGAGTCACTGGAGAAGGTGAACTGATGGGATGGGAACAGCAAGGCAGACACTTCACATCTTTCAGGTACAAAAACCAGAGTGAGGATGAAATGTACAGAGCATGATTGACGTCACCACCCAAAATTTGAAAGCGCAAATGGTGTAAAACACTGGCAACCATGGATGTGTCTGCACTGCCTTGGCTCCTTTGAAAGTGTCAGGAACGAAAGGCAAACCTCTGCACTTTAAAAAAGCCTCCATCAAAGGTCCAAACACAGATGATGACTAACTTCCTCCTGTGAAGAGAATCCTAAAAAGAAACCAGCAAAAAAGAGAGAGAAAAAAAAGCCAAAGGGCTTGCAGTACTAAGCTGTGTAGATTTATCTGACCTTTATGGAAACAAAGATCAATAGGTCTGACAGAACTTCACAAAAATGAAGGTGAAATCTCCCTCAGATCTCAAGAAGAGTAAAAATAGTGCAAAATTATCCTAGTGCTGTCAGCAAAACCTCCAACCTGTGGGAAGCCTCATCCAAGGCACAGGGTGCCTTTTGTGGTTCTGCCACATTAAATCTGTGAGTTTTAGTGGCTGGTGATGTGTTTAGCATCACACTAAAATATGCTCCTTGTCACAAATTTTCTGTTGTTTTGGTTTGGTTTTCTGAGAAATCCTGACACAGAGGCCCTGCAGAACTTGCCTGAGAGCATGTTATGATGTAGAAGGCATCACACAACACCACTGATAAAGACAATCTCAGACAGATGTCCTCAGTTGTTACATTGATCACTCAGAGGATTTCTAAATGCTAAACTCAGGATGGCATCCCTGAAAAGTCACTGCATATGTTGGAGTGCCAGCTATGTTTAGTGTAGCCTAGAGACAAATAAGGCAGGGAGATAACTTGATTGGAGCTGCAGGGAGTTCAGCAGTCGTTCAGGAGTTACACAGGTAAATTTTCTAATGAAAACCTTATCACCTAATCAACCTCCAACATTTTTAAAAATGCAATACGAACACTCTCATACCAAATGCCTCAAGGATGTTCTTTCCCCACAGAGGGCATTAAGGGTGGGTCTACTTGGTTCCCTCAAGCACTGCAGGCAGGCACAGGGGCAAAAAAACATGTTAAAAAAAGCTTTTGCAGGAGTTTGATGTCTTCTGTCTGCTTTTCTTGGACGTGGCCAAGGTCTATACAGGTGTATGCCAGATGGGCATGGTTACACTGCTTGTGTTGACAAGCACAATATTTCCAAGAGTTTTCTTGTTTTTCTTGGACAACCTTCTAGAGAATGCCTAAGATTTCTGCCATGTGCTTCACTAGATTCTGGAAAATTTTAAACTGCCCTGTAGAAGCCAGGAGAAGATGAGGATATTGCAGCTGGGACTTGATGTTGTTCTGCTGGAGTTTGAGGTTTTTCTCCATTCTGTCAGATAGCTGGGGTTGGAGAAACAGAATTGTGTGAGAAGATTTAATGCACCCTTTGAAAGTGAAGAGCAGTTCTTTGGAGGCAGTGGGCAGAGCTGGATTTGGTGGCTAACAGGGAGCAGTGTAGCTGAGGGGTGAGAGGAGATGGCAGCTCAGCCAGAACCAGAAACACAAGAAACTGCATGAGGCAATACACAGGAAACAGGACAAGTTCCTGTGCAGTTCTTGCTGCAACCTCTGGGCTCTTTCCTGGAACTTGGGCTGCAGACAGAGAACGTTCTGGCAAAAGGAAAGCCAAAAGGTGCGTTCACAAGCAGGAGAGAAATAATTGTTTTTGTGATGTGCTGGGACCACCACTCTGAGGTCAATTGTCCACAGTTCAAAAGCTCTTTTGTCCCAATCCTGCACTGCCTTGCTGGTTTATTTCTAGGCATCTCCAGACACATAAATGAAGTGCAAGGTATTAAATTCAACATTCCTTATCCTTCTTGGTCTAGGTTTGGTGGCAGATTTCAGGAGTAACATGCAGCCCCGCCTTCAGAGCTGGCTCTATTTCCCAGACACCTAACACTTGCTTGGGTGTTCTTTGTACGTCATATTCTGTAAAAAATATATATATACAAAAATAGATGTAGAGGCAAACAATTTGAATAAAAACTAAAACTCCAGAGCTCTAGAACAGCATTAAGAATGATTTGCTATAGAGGAAAGTGCCACAGGAAGGAAGGTACTGTCTGTGCCTCTGTATCAACACAGGTAAGCCAGACAAGAGCTTATTCCTTGCAGCAGGAAATGAACCTGTTCTTGCAGTGACCCTTCTGTCTCTTCCCATACCTGGCAGAAGCCACCCATATCTTTAATACACAATTTTTTATGCTCCAAACTGGCATTGTCACAGATGGAAATGAGCATCATTTGCCTGTGCTTATCACTCAGCTAAAGAGAAGAGAGGATCCTTAACCAGCAAACTGAAGTTATTTTAGAAGTTCTCTTCAGGATCCACCAAGTTTTCTAGCAAAATTTCATCTCTGTCTCTCAGCAGGGCACTGAGAATGTTCACAGATGAGCAGCATTGTTCTATACAGATGGTTTATTTAAACCACAGAGAAAAAAGTTTCTACTTACACATTTAATATTCAGTTCCCAGGATATCAGAGATGCCTGGACTAGAATTTAGTTCTCTTTGAGATTTTGTGTATATATTTTAAAAGACATGCCACAAATATCTGTAAATGTAGACAACTGTGCGTTTGCCAACTTTAAAGTTCAGTGTATTAGATATTACTGTTCATAAAGAAGTATTCACTGAGTTTGTCCTTAATTGAGCCTTTCTTCTAATGTCCCAGAGAGTATTTCTTCCACTTTCTGATTAGTACCTCTGGATGCATTCTCAGTTCCTTGGTCTCTTTTGCATAATTTGGCAATTACTCAATTACTTAAGACTTTAAAAGTAGACACTCTTTCTCAACAGTTTTCCAACCTCTTCTCTTAAACATTTCTTCCAGCCTAAGGGGCTGCTGACAGTTGCTGAATCCCTGCATTTCTTAGAAATTTATTGTAGCAATTCAGTTTTTAGATCTCCTTCTGCACTTTTAAAAGACCTAAAACTTTCAAATACATTTAGTAAAATGGAACACTGACTACTCAGTGATTCACTTTAAAGTGCAGATTTCCCAAAAACAAATCTTAAGCTGCCAAATCCGGCCCTGCCTTAGCCAGCCTCTGACGTTTTCACAAGGATATGACTGCCAAGATATGTAAATTGAGTCATTTTATTCTGTCTTTGTCTTCCAGAGTTCAGGTTCTGATTTCTCACTAAATTTATTTGCAGGGCTCTCCACTGGAAAGAAAAAAAAAAAAAAAAAAAAAAAGATGACCAACTGTCTTTCTTTAGATGGTTCTCTTGTGTTTACTTGTTCCTGACTGAACTGTCACATCAAAGATATTCATAAACTACATGCAATTATTCCAGTATCTCGTTATCAAATCACATAATGACTCAGTGTGTATCCGCAAGTCTCCTCATCATGAAGTCATTAACAATGCTGTTTACTGGAGGTGAGAGAATGCATTTAAGCTGGATGCTGACATCTACAATGGATCACTTGTTGAAGCAGATAATTAGGACTAGCATCAGACCTTTGTACTGTTTTCCTTGGCACATCACACTGCACAGTGTTCCTCAGTGAATTGTGGTGGAAGTTTCTAAAGAAGACCTGTGAGTGTATGACTGGTTTCCTCTCCCTTCTGTTTGATGGCTGCTTTGAAGCCTGTGCAGGGATTCTTACAGGAGAAATTTGTTCAATTTATGCTCTTCCAGGCTGAAACTTAGGACAGTTCTTCTTTGGAAGGTTGTGCAATGTCACATGAATATTTGCTGTAGTTCACTTTGGTACGTAGGTTGTAACATTTATTCAGCCACAAACTCCTCCTGGTCCCTGGCTTCTCTTAAGTCAGTGATTTTATCACACTTTTTTGTCTTCAGATGCTTCTGCCCTTTACAGTTGCCTGGTCTTCAGCTACAGCTTTCTCACGTGCATAAGCTCTGTTTCTCTTGTCATGGTGTTGGACTCTTTACCACTTCCTTTGTGAGTGTCCTGCAGAAAAAAGACACAGGCAGCACCACCTGAAGGCTTTGCATCCCACTGCTTGACAAACCTTTCCTTGCTCGCCCTTGGCCAACACTCACACAGCCTCCACAGAGGGACTTTTCCACAGGAGTGGCAGAAATATCACTGTCTCCAGCAGCAGTTTCACCTTCAGAGGTGGTTTGTCCATGTGCTTCCTCCCAGCTCATCAGCCACGGTGTGTTATTGCAACAGCACAAACTCACAGCCACGTCACTGGAACAGCACAACCCACCAGAGACCCAGGCAGGGACTTTGCCTCACGGCAGCAGCCTGTAAGAACAGCTCAGAGGGAGTTTGACAATTCTGCTTTCATGCCCGCAGGCAGCACAGACACCTACAAGGCTCAGACACCTCCCAAGGCACCTGCGCCCCAAGTCACAGCCTTGGGATCCACCTGTCTCAAAGAAAACTCAAATATTGCCATTCCTTTTGTAGTTTTTACCTACTCTCTTAGAGGAGAGCATTTTTCCTTCCATCTCTTCTCTTTAAGATCCATGCTACGTCATGGGTTTTCCCTTCTGTTAAGAAAAGGGATTTTTCTAATACTATTTTCACTGAAGTTGACTGGGTAAAATTACCCAGACTCCCACAAGTTATTTGGAAAGCTAAACAGTGTATTGATAAAAATAAATACATTGAATTTGAATATTGCTTACCTGTAAAATTTTAAGATCTCTGCAGTTGAAGTGTTTGCATTGCTTTATTATCAAAATAAGCAAGTTACCAATATTTTTATCTTTACAGCTTATTAATTTTATCCCTTGTAAGTCTCATGAAAACCTAACACATCTGGTATTTTCCCTGTTGTGTTAGACAGAATATCTGAACTTCCCAAGATTTTGCATCTTAAAGTAGCTTGTACAATATTCAGCTGTGACTTAGTGCCTTCTCCAAAAGCTCTTTTTAAAAGGACCTAGCATTTGCAGAGCACAGAAGTGACATGGAAAGCTAAGCCCTCTTTCCAGAAATGTCTGGAGCATTCAGAGGCTGCTGGAAGACAGTAGCTCTTATTCACCTAAATAGCTTCAGCACATTTGCAATGCTCCTGTGCTCAATACCTCATGCCAGACAAGAGTTTTATCTGTGTCAAATTGTAATTGCTCGTTGCTGTACGAATGTCATTGTAATTATTACATTCACTCAGCATTTTATCCTCCATGGTGAACTGAGAGACTCAGTTTCTGCTGAAAACTGATTTTTGTTTGACAGTATCTGTCAATTCTGATGCCCTGGTTGTGCATTTCACGTGCTTGGAAGAAGACAACCAGATGAGAATCACTCAAGCCAACATTTCAGCCTCCTTCACTGGATCTACAAGCAGTTAAAATCCTGTTGTTGATTTGAATAACTTTCTGCTGAGAAATTGGGTAAGGCTGGGTCAGGGAGTGGCAAGACATTGGCAGAGGTGAGACAAAGCTTATTTTCAAGAAATGACTGCTTTTGAGAGCACCAGCCCAGACCACCAGCAGAGCCCACATGACAAGGACAGCTGCCAGGCACCAGGATGCTGAACCAAGCCTCTGGGATGAGGTCAGGCAGGGGCAGAGCAAGCAGGTCCATTTCTTGTTTTCCAAAGGGCTGTTGGGATCTCTAAAGCTTTCCAGGCTACAGTCAAAAAATTCATTTTGCTAATCCTACTGCCTTGCTCTCCAGTCCCATCATTCCTAAGGATTTTTCTGGTTAACTCCCACAGTCAAGGTATTTTTCTGTGGTGAAAGGATAGGAAGGGCATCACACTTACTCCAGAACCTGTCGTTTTCCACACTCTGGAGCCTGCAGCCCAAGAAAAGGACCAGACATTGGGTCAACACCCAGGAGTCCTTCTGCCAGTGAGGCATGTTCTGGAAGAAGAGAAGAGCAGAGGGAAGAATTGCACAGGTTCATCTTCAGCAGGTTCATGTGGTGTTCAAACAGCTCCTGTGAACAGGGCCTGCTTAAAACAGTTCCCAGAGTCGACCTCAGAGAGAGCAGAATTCCTCTTTGCTCTTACGTGGCCCAGGAGAACTCAAAGCCTGTGATTTATCAAAGCCTGGGCTTATCTCTGTGACTTGGCCTGGCCTGTCTAGTTTGACACACATCCTGTTCTTGTTCCTATTTTTCTTTGATCTTGACCTGCCTGGAATTTTCTTTTTATTTTATTTGTTTCTCTTGCTTATTACATGATCATTCTACTATCAAGCTCACTGGTGAGTGAGGTTTTTCCAGGCACTACTGCCCAGGGGTGTAAATTCCCAGAGCACTTGGCATCTCTGTTGCTGGTACAGCCTAACACTAGAAATCCAAGTGCCACCAGGTCCCTCAAAACTGTTCTGCTTTACACTCCTGACACCTGGCTGTTCTGAATTATCACTGCTCCTGCCTCACACTTTAATTTTGAATCTTAGGGTGACTATTTACACTCATTCAGAAAAAGCAGAAGTATATATTTTTATTTTGTTTTACCCAGCCTCATCTCTCACTGTGGCACTGCCTTCTGTCTATTACTTGCTCTGCATTCACATTTCACCATCTGCCCACTGCTAACCCATGCCTAATCCGTGCATCATCACCACTCTCTCAGCTGAAAAATATAAAAGATTTGCTTGAATTCATTTAATTAGGAGCTGCACCATTCAGGAAGATGTACCAAAAATAACTTGATTTATGAGCTGGCAGTTGAAGTAGCCCCTTAGCAGTGTTTAACAACTGCTGCTGATGCAAGAGGTCTCTACTGATTCAGGGCCATCCACGTTTGAAGTGAGTCAGGTAGCTCCATTTCACATGCATCAGAGTGGTAGTTCACATTTGAGGAATTAATCTGAAACATAGTTTTTATGGGAAAATCCAGTTAAGAGAGATAGCAAAAATTTACAGTCAAATCTCTGTCTGGAAAAAAAACCAACCACCCCACATCCACAGTTTTATTACCACTTTTGCATTAAAGGTCAAGCAAGGGTAGGGAAGTCAATATCTTCACTCTGTACACTTTGTACTCACTTTTCCCTGTTGATATACTGAATTATGGGATAGATGGAATACATTTTCTCTGCTTCACTGTTTTAAACACAACTTAGTGAATTGGTAGTTGTTTCCAGGTCAGCCCCTGCAGTGTGCTTTAAAATGCAAGAGAGTCAGGAACAACTTTTGCTCCTCATTTTCAGATGGTGCCTACTCAACATAATCCTTTGCCACAACAGAAACCAAAAGCAGCCCATGAAAGATGCTGGGTGGTGACACAAAGAGCACAGGATGAAATTCCACTTTCACTCTGGTGATTGCTTGATCATTAAGTCAATCAGGGTTACACTTACTAAAGTACATCGGGAAAAAGTCAAGCACTGTAACCCCCTTTTTTCTTCTGCACACCTCCCCAGTGCACATCACTGTTTCCCAAGGGCAGGAGCTGGGTCCCTGGAGAAATGGGGTTACTAATATGGGATAGGAATGGGCAACTATGAAAATATTTATTTCCATATCTGCAGAGCCTCAAGGCTGGGCCAGAAACCTTCTGCTACTGCCATCTCTAAGCAGGGGCGGGAAGAATCCAGCAATAGAAAGCACATTGTAAGAGTTCAATCAAGAACAAGAGGAGATTCCAAAAGTTCCAGCACAACCCTGGAGGGCCACAAGCCACTCTAAATGAATTAGATGACTTGGAAAGGTCTAAATAAAAAAAATCCCAAACTGTAATGACACATTTACAGGCAAGATATATCCTATATAAAATCTGAAAGCAGAAAGACATAAATTTTGGGATGGGGACTATTAGCCATGTAAAAATGGAAATAATAGCACCCCTATGCCCAATGGGCAATAAAACACATTATGGAGCAAGGCACTAAGAGGCTGCAGTGACTTGGTTGATCAGGGGACTGAAAGAGATGAATGAAAAGGTCACTAGGTATGAATAGAAACATCTGAGCACTCTGAGGGTTTCATAATTTGTTAACCAAACAGAGATGCTGGAAGAATGGATACAGGGCAGAGAAATAGAGAGCTGCAGGAGAAAGAAAATACAGTGACTGAGTAATTCTCCTTACACATAAAAGCCTGCAGGCAGGGCAAGGGGGTGTTGCACAGCTTTAAATCACATAAAAATAGGCATCAATGCTGTGCTTCTTGTAGCTGGGCCAGCAGCAAACACATCTGAGGGAGCCGAGCCCGCGTGATGGGGCAGTGCACGTGTGCTGTGCTGAGGGAGATGTCATGGAGAGCACAGAGAATTCATCTGATGTGGCATTTGCTCTGTGAACAGCAAACCAAGGAACCGTGCAAAATCCATAGTTCATTGCTCTCTTCTTCCCTGAGGCTGAATCAACTTGCTTTTTTTTTTTTTTTAATGCGGTATTTAGCTCTTTGAGCCATTCATATTTCTTCCCCCTCTCTTTTTTTTTTCAGCTGGTCTCCCATTTGTGAGTTTGTACCATGTATGAATGGTGGCTGCATTTCATTCATACATTCTGCATACATGGGGATGCAGAGAAGACAGGCACGTTTATGGATGTACAGCTCCAGCAGAGTGCCAGAGACAAGGATGGCTTTGGGTCTCTCAAGGAATGCAGAGACAGAAAAGCTTACAGAAAAGCTTCTGGGGGGGGGGGGGTGCTGCCACCCTAGAATTCATCAAGGAAAGCATTCCAGGCAGAATCCACAGTTCCAGTCTAAGCAGGTGTACAATCTCACAGGTTTGGGGCAGGAAACTGATGTTCCCTGAGTGGTACCTTTTGTCTCACATGCTGGCCATGCTGCATTGCACATGCTCTCTCCACCTCTCACTCTGGGATCCTTGGTGCTAGACAGGTTGCCAGCTCTCCTTCCAGGACTAGATGGGTTAGAGATTTATGATGAGTTGTGCTGGGTTTTTTTCCCCCTACAAGCACTCTGTCATTCAATGAGTTTAAGACTGAAATTAAGACTAAAAGAAAAAAATCTTCATTGTTGACTGGACAAATTTAAGATTTTATAACAGCATGGCTCTATCTTTCAATTGCTTTTCATGTCATAGCAAACTCTTATGGTTTTAAGTGCATAGTCACAAAACACAGAGTGTGGCAGATTAACACCACACTTGGATTGATGAAGTTTTCCTGACTTGAATGTCAGTTTGTTTCTTATTTAAAAATATACATGTGGAGGCCTCTGGAGCTTTTAAAGGATATTATCTATGACCACACACATACAGAGATGCTTGAATTCAATGTTTTTTAAATGTTTGCTTACCAGGTGGTCTCATTCTCTCTCTCTCTCAAGAAACATGGCACATGTACATACAAAATTGTCTCACATAAATTATAGTGAAGTTGGTTGGTTTGGTTTTTTATGTAAGGAATTAGCTCATATGCTTGCTCCTTATGCAAAAAAAGGTGTGCACGTGTCAGAGATTTCCAAGATGAGTATCCTGTAGGAAAACATTGCATCTGGGAAGCAGCAGGAAACAGAACAGACCAAACATCTGTTTGGTTTGCTCCTTTTCTTTTTTTTTTCCAGTGCAGCAATTATGCACTGGGCTAAATTACTCCAACTCACAAAACAAGAGCTCTGCATCTGTACAGTAATTTACTGAACTCTAACTTTTTATCAGGGAAGGGCTGAAGGGAACGGTATTCATAAAAGCAGTGATCCACTGTTGGATGGGGCTGGAGGTCTGGAGGAAGGTGTCCCTGCCCTTGGCAGGGGGCTGGAACTGGATGGTGTCTAAGCCCCCTCCAACCCAAGCCATTCTATGATTCTAAGTCCTGCACATGAAACATGACACTGTAGGGCTACAGGATGTTCCAACAGGATGTCTCTGGGCAACTTCCCCCAGAGATAATTCAGTGAGAAACACTGATGAGGAGTATTACTGTGGGGCAGTTGAAAACAATGCTGAGTGATTGGAGAGAGCAGTTCTGAACAAAGCTGGGTATGAAACCTTGCACAAGAGGTAGCGAACCACACAGTCGGAATGCTGGCAGACTGGGGAGTGTTTCACACACAGCAAAACGTGAAAAAATTCCACTTGCAGTGAAGTAACTCCACAGACTTCTACTCGTTTTAGACCCTTTATAACCCAAGCACATTTGGAAGTGCTGTCCCTGCGCTGCAGCAATTCCAAGCCCTGATGGTGATTGCACCAGAACACACATTCTGTGAAATCCCATTTGAAATCAAGTGGATCAGAGCTAGACAGAGTCAGATCTCTCTGTTCTCATCTGCACGGGCATGGCCACTCTTTACAGAGGGCAGATGAAATTTAGTTTGAAAACATGAACAATTTGTGTGCCAATAGGGCTTCAGAATTTTTGCAGCAACACTGATGAAATAAAAAGCAATTTGGCTCTGCACAGGACAGACCCTCAAGCATAGACAGGCCTCTGCAGTAACAAAAACTTCCTGTCTCTAGAACTTGATTTTGTTTGCTCTCTTTTCCTAGCCACTGCCTGGATGCCTTGACAACACAACAAATCTTCATTTCATTTTTGAAGGTTTAGCATGTCATGTAACAATAACCAGATCACTCCCCCTAACACACAGAAAAACAAAATTGCTTAGAAGAAAAAAACACCTCATTTTTGTTGTTTGGCACCAATTATTCACCATGTGAATTACTTTGGAAAGCCTTAAAGCTCAAAACCCAGACTACTCATCAGTATCTCTGAAATTATTCCACAGGTATCAATTAGTTGTTTTGAGATACAAGTTGAACTAGTAATTTCCTCCCCCACTGAAGCCCAGAAACTTTTTGTTCTGACATTCATGAAACGTAATCTACACTTAAAATGGAATGAAAGACAGGAAAACAAAGCATGCAGCATGAAACTAGGACATCGAGATCAGTGGGGACAGAAGAGGAAGAGCCTGCAGAATTAACTTGAATTGAAAACCTCAAGATTCTCATTAGGTGGAGAGTAACAGCTACTACGACTGTTTTAAACATGGAATCCAGCAGAAAGATACAACTTTTGTACACATAGACAAATAAGCAGAAGGTTATGTACTATCCATGTTATGGCCCTGAAAAAAATACCACCTCCTTTCTGGTATTTTTAAAAGACAACTTTTTAAAACCCCAACATCTAAAGCTCCATTTCAATAGCTTTTTGTCAGCAGATCCTAAATTCTTTGGGGAATTCTCTAGAAGCAATTGAGATGGAGGGAAATGCATGGACATAAAAGTTCCATCTGGGCAAAGTTTATTAAAGGAGTGGGATTCTAAGCTGCCCACACACTATTGCTGTACCCATTAATATTCTGTTTGCAACATGTAGTATCAAATGATTCACAGATGTTTTAATAACTGGCTTACAAGCATATATAACAATGTTTCTCTAAACTTGCAGGATATGCTAGATAGCCACTTTTAACTGTTTTTTAAATGAAAACTTAACACCAATTCTGATCTTTAATTTTTAAATGCTAATAATAAAACCACTAAAACTATGATAGTTTTAGAAATTATGATTTCAAATGAAATGCAAGACTGAACTCCAGGGTTTGGGTTTCCATTTCCCAAATGCTAAGAATGAATTTTTTCCCCATGTTGTCTGGAACAAGCAGATTTTTCCTGCCTTCAAACAAAGCAGTCTGAGGGCTCAGAGGGGAAGAGATGGATTAAATGTTGATTGAAATACTTAAAGGTCTTCAGGAAGAAACACAAATGCCAGGTGCTGACCTAAGGTTCCAAAAACCTATAACAAGTATAAAATAAAATCGAAATATTTCAAAGTCTCCTACCCTTTGACAGATGTTGCAATCGTGTTGTTTCATTTTTCTGTTTTCAACACTCACATACTTGTCCTTTGGACATTCCTCATATGAAGCTCATGCCTCTATCTGTTGTTTGCAGCAAGTCTCTAAGGCAACCACGGGGTTGGGCAAATAGTTTCACTTTGTGCAAGATAATAGGTAATTCAAAACATCTATTTTTTCAAAGCAAACTGAAGTCATCTACACATCAAACACTGCAGCTGATTAAGAGTCCAAGAAAAACCAATCAACGAGGCCAGTTAGACAATAACAACTCAATCCCAGAGTGCTGCAGCTCCCATTAACTTTCAGGGTCAGGGCTGAAATTCAGGGGCGTGTAAAGCAGAGCCTGCTGCCAAACATCCACCCACTGCAAACACAGGGTAAGGAAAAGAATGATTGACTGGGGGATTGATTGCCAGAGAATACACAGATCACGTAGCTTCACCCAAGGTGAAATTCACATAACTCCAAAGAGTCCTTTTTGGCACCTACAGGCACAGCAGGTGCTTCTCATCCAGGCTCCAAGAGGGTCTGAGGCAGAGGAGAGACCACTCAAATAAAGCACATGATAATGAACAACTGTTATCCCCACTGGTGTAAAGTGGGGCCCCGTTTTCCCCTCAATCCAAGTCAAAAAGCAAGGGCTTGATCCTGCTAAGACAGGGGCACTTGTCAAGTTCCCATGAGACACAGACAAGAGACTTGTCAAGCCCTGAGCTTGGCACAATGAGGTTAAATCCCCAACATGAAAAAGGGATGTCTGCTGTCCTTTTGCATGCAGGAAAACAGAGGAAATTACACTGATCAAACTCAACTGTCTGCACGCTTATTTGCCATGAGAAGAGGAGCTCTACTTCAAAATTTCCAGTTATTCTACAGTTGCCAGAAGATCAGAAAGCAGAATTAGACTAAGGGTCTCAGGGCCTTAACAAATGAACCCTTTAAAGGGCTTATGTACTTGGGGCCCTGCACAGAGACTCAAAACAAGCAACACAGAGCTGGGCCAAGCTCAGAAGGCTGAAGGCAGCAACGTGCTACCAGGGCTGTGGCCAGCATCCATCTCCTCCTGCAGCTCCTTGAGGACTACAAAGGGTGCTGATAGCACCACCCAGCCCAGAGCACCCACCAGAGACACCAGGCCTGGAATATATCCACAGGGTTTAGACTGATTGTCCTAACAAAGCTTTCTACTTACCACCTCCACTGCTGCCCAAATTTCAGTGAACACACTGCTTTATGCTATGGCTTGTCCACTGTGTAGCCATAATGTCTGCAGTCAATATTGCTGCCCTGAGCTCCTCTCTGCACAAGATAACATGAAGAAAAGGGATAGCTTATTAAAAAAAAAAAAAATTCAAATTGATTGACATGTTTTGCTTGGACAAAGGGGATGTTTGCTCTGCCTCACACCCTATAGGCCCAAGTACTGGCCCACAGTTCTGCAGGCAGATTTTCCCCTGTGATCCATGCTCACAGCAGTGCCTGGAGTACAGCCCCACAACACATTGCCACTCTGGAACAGAAGAGCCTAAACCAGTACCCTTTGAGGGCTTTGCACGTGCTCTTAGACAGCTCAGGACTTGATCCTGCAAGCACCTCACCTGCCAAACAAGACCCCCACTGGAACTGGCTTTCATCCCAGACTATGAGGGATCAGGCCTGAGACATTTTCTTCCATTTCAGCATTTCCCTGCCTTCTGTGTACTCAGGTGCTACCAATTTCTAACTCAGCTGGTGACCATGCTTAAAGCTAAGACTCTGATCCCAGGAAAATCTGAGAAACAGGGTAACAGCAGCTTTGCAGGCCAGTTGCAACAATGTAAGTAAATCCTGAGGACCCCACAAAAGACACTATTGTCTCTGAACTCCAGTAGTCTGAAATCAAAATGCACAATGCCCCAAGTGTTTGCAGAGTAAAGAAAGGTCACTTAGCTTACCAGCAATAACACTGATGGGCCAGCCAACACAGATCTCACCATCAGTGTTTATCCCTCACCTAGGGAAAGCCTAGAATCTGTGGAAAACTCTTGTCCATCACGTGGCAAACACATGTCCTGCTCTGTCTTCTCCTCTCATGAAGGAGGCATCAAGGGTGTAACCTGACTCTTCTTTTATTAAACTTCACCATGCTTGGATGTGTCATAGCAGAGGCAGGTTCTGGGTTTTGGGAGAAACTTCTCAAACCATCACTATTTACTACAAGGTAACCTGTTCCTCCTTCAGTGGAACAGAAGGGGCACAAAGATCCCTCAGAGTCAGGGGAACCTTGCACAGGCAAATGCAGATGGAAGATGCAATGATGTGGATGGATTATCTGATCCAGCAGCACAGCCTGCTTAATCCCACAGAGATGTTCAATGTATCATTCTACACATCTGATATCAGTCCTTCACAGAAGTACACCAAGAACACCACCCAAGTCTGATGAAGAGAGTTTCACAAACCACCAAGAATACTATGTTCTCCAAATATTTGGACAGTGTCCAGTGAGAGTGTCCATGGTTTCAGAGGCTGCACACCAGAACCCTCTGAGGAGCTGCACTTCAGATGTGTCGCACAAAAGACCACAGAATTGCTCAAGAGCTTCAACAGTGCAAAAGCTTTCCAGTTGGTGCCCCATAATGTTCTGGAGCACATTATGGGGGCAAAAAGCCAACCCCATTTTGGAGCTCAGCAGTGCTGAGGTGTCACATTCAGTGGTATGATTTAGTGCCACAAGAAGCACCAGGTTGTGCTTATACCATTGTATTAACGAGACAGTTTGGAAGAGAATAACCAGACTAAGTCCAAGCTCTACTACTATTTACAAATCCTGAAGTCTGAAAAGCAGATGGATTAGTAAGAAAAGACCAGATTGTTACAGTCACAGCTGATAGCACTACTTTAGATAATGGTTGTAATGGGAATAAACCATTGTTAGCTGGTTTTCTTCTGGTTCCCATTGTGCAATTCCCTCACACCATACAACAAACACTAGCTCATTGCAGATTCCTGAGGACATTTCTAAACCTTGGGCTAAGTAGGGTGGTTCCTTTTGTTCAGGTCTGGACAAATTCCTACTGACTCTTGGAGAGTCAAGGCCTGAGTGTGCATTATTTCCTCCCCACACACTGGTTTTATTTCAGGAAGATATATGGTGAATCAACAGAGAAGGAATTTTAACAGGTGAGAGAACTGTCTTCTCAACTTATACACAGCACCTGAGACACAAGCAGGTGACAACAAATTCATCTTATTTAGTTTCACGCTGCAATATGCTGCCAACCACCTGCTCTTGTTCATGCAGACAGACATTTTGTTATAGTAATTTTGCTCTCTGGTAAGTCTTAGCTGTGTCATTGTAAAATATATGCATTTCCTGGAAGCTCAGAGTTAAGAAACACTCCTGAGGATATGTGACATGAAATCACCCCTGTACTTGTATCTTCAGTCAGATATACACATGTATAAATATAAATATAAATATAAATATAAATATAAATATAAATATAAATATATACGTTCATGTATGTTCATAATCTCCTCCTGCGGAATCTCCCTCTGAAATGAAGAAAAGCATCCCGTTTTGAGGAAAACAATATTAAAAAGCAGAGAGAAAGGAACCAGACTCCTCTAGAGCATGGAAAAACACAGTAGTCAGATACAAATACTACATCTTCCTATGTGAAGAACAGGTCATGTTTCCAAATCAGCTCTGGCATGGGCTTCACATACCTCCCACACTGAACACACTGCCTTTGGAAAGGGACAGTACACTGGGAGCAGGGAGGAGAGAAAGAAAGGATGAGCAGCCATTCCTCCACTGGGAAGTGAGATAAAATACTTTATTTACATATCCTCCTGAGAGCCAACACCTGGCAGCACAGAGGCAATACTGTGAGCACTGCCCTCAAGTTATTCAACAAGGGAAGCATCTCATCCATCACACCAGTAAGGTTCCTAGAAGGGGGTTCCTTCTGTTCCTGTAAGTGTTCCTCCATCCTTAACTGTCTTTCTTCCTTTACAACCCTTCCCCTATAAGATGTTATCATCAGGGGACTATTTTTGATGACAAAACTCAGGTGCCATGAAATTCTAGACATCATAGCATGACCCACGTGGGTTTCAGTCAATGGCACAGAAGGAGCAGAGTCTCCTACAGGATCTGCACTACCTTTATGCAAATATCCTATAGCTTAGAGAGTGGCAATATTTAGGTAGGTGGTTGCTCCCCAGATGACTTCTATAGCCATAGCTGGAGTCATTATTCCTTTTAGCTTTTTTACAAGTATTTACCTTTTCTCTGGACACTGGGGCAGCACAAACAGGAACACGTGACCCTGTTCTTGGAGCAGAGAATGAACATACAAACTCCTTGCTACCCTGGGAGGTGGTACATAATGAATGTAGTGGTTTGCTTGGTATCTCACTCTCATTACCCCTGTTTCTCTGGACTACTTGGAATTAAAAAGAAAACAAAACCAAAAAAAAAAATTCATAAGAAGTTTGAGGAAGAAGCAAAGAGCAGCAGAGGACTCTCCAGCTTGTTGTCAGGAGTGCTGGGGGTCAAGACTAAAGGTCACAAATCCTAAACAGAAGCACAGGGAGACAAATGTACTCCAAAGGAGGTCAATATTCAGAAGACCACAATACAACACTACTGCAGTTGGGGCTTCTGCACACCTACAATAATTTCTACTTGAATAACTGTTTTTCTTGAAAAGCCTCTTTTGTGCATCTGAAGAATGGAATTATTGGCACGTCCTGTTAGAACGAAACAGAGGTATCATTGTCATGGAGCTGCTTTAAAAAAAATAATTCCTAGACTGAAAGAAAAACAACTGGAGTCACAATTGGATCAAGAGCAACCAAAACTCTTGGGCTTGCATCCACTATAACTGGAGGTAAATTGAAATTAACTTCCCATTCCACAGTGCTCTGGCAATCTCCTGGGAACTGCAATTGCCTCCAAAGCTATAAATAAATAAATAAAAGCAGCAAGCCCAGACCTCCCGCACCATCTTATTTGACATAACAGTCCACACTTGGGTGGCCCAATTTGTAAACCAGCCTTATTTTTATGACAGCAGAAAACACTAAATCATACTCAAGACAACTGGATATAGCTCCCAAAAAGACAGGAAAAAGAAACAACATGAGCAAGAGTGAAAGCAAGTGCATTACACTCAAGAAGGAAGGAGCTGAATGAAAGAAGACATTTAAATTCAAACTTGCTTTGGGCAAAGGGGCATACCCCACTGCATTTTGATTCTCTTTGGCACTTTCCCCTTCTATTTTTTGAAACATCCAAGCTTACAATAATATCGGCCAGGATATTCTCCTGGTCCCCTCTAAAGAATCTCAAATACTCCAGATTTGCAAGTGTCAAACACCTGGCATACTCTGGAAAAGACAAACATTTCCTTTCCATTTTTCCTTTCCTGACACATGTTCCAGAAAAATGGCTGTTGCTGAGGGGTGGTGCCAAAAGCTGCAGTGATCCTGCTCCTCAGGCTTATCCTCATGCTCAGGCTGCAGGCACAGCTCCCACATTTCATTATCACCATTGTTTGAACAAGGGCTTGTAGTTCTCTCTGGAATAACCTACACCTGTAACAGGACAGCCCAAAATCTGAACATCCCCAAGACATGTAGGAATGAACATTCACACCTAGAGAACTTTGCCTGTGGTTCTATGTAAATCTACAGATTTTTGGAATCTGTACCACACTCTTGACAAAGCCTAGAACACAGGCAGGTCCTAAACACTCAGTTCTCTGCTGATGTCTCACATGTAACTTGTGAAACATTTAAAAAATAATAAATCATACACTCCTTTAGGATCAAAATTGGTAACATCCTTCTTTTAAAGTCTACTTACAGAGCTCCCTGGAGCACATTTATCACTGCAGGGCTAGAGGCTCACCTCCCACTACCACGGTGCACAGCTAAAAACTGTAACATCACAGAACAAAACCTAATCCCAGAGCATTGCAGAAGATGGATTAAGTTACTCAGATAAAACAGGAACAGATTTAATGTTCAGACCTTGAGTTGCAAATGAAGCTGGATTTATAAGAGCAGCCCTTAGGCTTACAAAGAGCTTCTCTCTCACATTAACTCATGTGAGACTAAATGCCATGAGCCTGCCAATTACACTTTTTCTGCTGTATCCCTGGTCTGGAACAAACCTTGTCTACTTGTCATTACAATTGCTTTCAGATGCTTAAACTTATCATCTACCAGAGAGAGAATTCTGGTGGATCTCACTTCCATCTCCCCTTCCACAGGTGCACTTCCCTGCCTTCCACACCCACAATCCCGTGAAGATCCTGCACTTCCACAGGTGCTGGGCTATCCAAGGCCTCATTTCAGATCAGGCCTCAGGTGCCTATGAAAAAAGCCTCTCCTCCACACAAATTCCCAAAAACCCACCTGGTTACAATCATATCAGCTGCAATTAATAAAATTACACCATTCAAAAGCTTACATAAAACATCAATAATGAAGCTGCACAGAAAAAAAAACCCTCATGGAAATCAAACTTCTGGTACTCCATCAGAAAAATAAGTACTTTCTACCCAAGACATCACATCATGCCATCTCCTTAATTTAAAAGCATTAATCTTGCTCCTTTTTACAGAACAATGGCTTTACACTTTGGAAAATAGAGAAATCAGGAAAAACATGGACTCCAACCAGTAAGGATTACACCTAGGTTGGGGTTGAGCAGTCTGACACACAACTGCAGCTTGTGGCTCTCTGAAAGCAACTCAGCAGACAGATGGAGAAAGGAAAAATCCAGTAAACGAGGTTTTCAGGGCAAGAGGCTTCACAACAAATTAGGCAGCTGTGGACTACCAATCCTGTAAAAGCTGCATTACACTGTTACCTTTAATTTGATCATATTTAGGAACAGACCTGTTCCAACAGCACCTAGTAGTATGTAAAATGTCTACATTAAACTAGTCTTAAAAAAACCTCAAAACCATAAATTAAAAACAAAACAACAACAACAAAAAAAACCCCAAAACAAACAAACAAAAAAACCCAACAAACCCAACCCCCCAAAAAAAACCACAAAAAAACCCCCTAAAACAAAAAAACCCCAAACAAATCCAAAAACAAAAAATCCCAAACAAACCCAAAACAAACCCACAGCCCCTTAATAAATAAGAACTATGAAAAGTCACACATACAAAATTTGGTTTTCCTTTGTAGCACAGCTGACTCTCCTGCAGTGTGAAGTTTTCAACCCTATTTTTTTTCCTCATTGATTTTCTGAAGTTGTCCATATTATGACATACATAGGATGCTGCTATCAAAGTGCTGAAAAGACACTGATGAGCACAGCATATGTGCTCTGTATAGATAATGGATATATGTTTAGTATTATATGTAAATAAATACAGAACATCCTGTTGTCTGTTCTATCAACCATATTCTATTACACAGTGAAGCTAAAGGGACCCATGTGGAGGGTATGTTTTTGTCAGACCCATACCTTTAATTGTTAGCAGTTTTAAGGATTGATGGCTGTTTTGGAAATCCCAGTAGTACACAGTGCATCTGATATTCAATTAAACAACATATAATGTCACTTCACTGGGGGGATGATGAAACCCATCAACCTGAAGACACTCTCCTCAGTTTAGCTCTTAACTTCAAAAGATATTGATGTGACATCTAACTGCATCCAGTCTCACACTGTGTCCTTTTCAGGTACTATTCTATCCTCATCTTTTTGTCCACAGTAAAAGGAGAAGTTAAAGCTTGATGCTTGCCATAAGGTGAGGTGCACAAAATTTGAGCTAGATGCACGAATTCCCTGTAGCAGGATTACTGTGCCTGCATCCTCCAAACACACTTACCCTGTGCCTCCTTCTAAGAGCCCAGAGACAAAGAAAAGCTCTGCGTGTTGTGCTTTCAGTGCAATCAATAAGACAAGTATCACTCGCAGGGAGGGACAGACATTTCTCGCACAGCAGCATGCTGAAGTGTAGCTTCTTTTTTGCAGCCTGGTTTCAAACCTTATTTGACCTTGTGGTTTGCTGTTATACTACAGGCAGATGCAATTTCCAGTGCCTCATATTTTATTGCTGTGTTAGAACCAGGAGCAGCCTGCTGGTCATGACTACATGTACTCTTACTCATGCATGAGAGCCTGCTGTCTCCCATTTACACACACACTCCAGGCTAAGCCTAGTTAATCTATCACTATCTCAGGGCTGGAAAACAAAGCCTGAGCTGAAAAAAATCTTACAAAATTTTTCCTTTCACGTAATCATCTCAAAGGCAGCTGCCTGATAAAACAGGCTTAGCACAGTGAATACTTTGTTAATTTAGAAATACTAGTACAGCTAACTCAGGCATCAGCCCTAGACATGCTGTACTCTCTGCTGCTAAAACAGGACTTTCCGATAACTTGTGTTTACTGAAGGACTTGCTTAATGCATCAGCCCCTGGGTTTCTCATGGAACCTTGCTAATAATAGTGAACAGGTCCAGAAGACTGGAGTCATTTGGGGTCGTTTATCTAACAGTATTAAACAGATCAGGAATGCAGCAAAACCAGCCATCATGCCAAAAACCAGAAGTTCATACAGAGGTAACCAAAAGTCCCCTGACTAGTAGGACAAACGAGAAGCAGAACGAGGCATTAACAGCAGCACAAGTTGCCTTTTTAATGTGGTTTATGGGCACATTTGCCCTTTAGTCATCGGGAGAAGGAATTTCTCCTGTCATGAAGTAATCAGAGATTTCTTTAGGTTGTAGACCTTTACTGTTCCCTCCTTTAACTCTAAAAGTGTTCTTTCTTTTTAAAAGAATCCACACATCCAAACGAGACATCCAAGATGGTACGGTCTAACACATTAAAATACAAGCTGACTTTACACTGAGATAAACAGAGTGTGTCTGCATAACAAGCACAAAAGGACCTTTGTTTTTATCCCAGCCACTTTCCAGTCTGGTATCATGTCCTTTTTCAGATACACCTGGCTGAGGAAAAGTCCTGGTGCCAAAGCAGAAAATCGACTACGAGGAATTCACATCTTGCATCAGTGTAAGACCTTGGGAAAATTCACTCTTCCAGACCCAGATGAACTGACAAAAGACATTCATCTTCAGAGTCTACTTTTCCAACTAATTCACCACAGAGTACTCGGATGATTACACATTAATTCTCTCAGATAGGATTAGGTTAACCTGAATAGTTATGACAGTTGGTCTCATGTACACAGCAGATACTCTCTGTATCTCTGTCTTGGAAAAAAGACCGGAATTTCTCTAGTTACTCCTTGATAAAACTTGTTTGAACAGTAAACAAAAAGTACCCTTTCCTTTGTGGAAGACTTAAGACAAAATAGATTTTCTTTCCTCAAAACATTCTAGAAAATAGAGAGGGAAAAGCTGTGTATGCTGATCAATGGAAATAAAATTTATCAGATGTAGACCATCAGAACAATATCAAAGTATTGGGTCTCAGTTCATTTTTTATATGGATTTTTACAGTTAATTGTGCATCAACTCACACAAATTTCCACATCACACTTCTGTGGCATTTTAACACCTGTTAAGTGAGCGTGGCTACTTCTTTGTAACAATTTTTAAAAGTGGCAGGGACCCTTTCTGATTGTTATAGTGTAACACTTGTGCTGGAATGGAAGGGCAGCTTGAGAACACATTTTTATACTCAGTGTTAATCAGCAGAATTAAAGCTTCAAGCAGTTATGGATATGAAAAAGGTTGTAGGAAGCATATTCCTTCACTCCTCCCTTCTCCTCATTCTTACTTGGTGCTGCTAATCTCAGGGATCAAATTGCATCAATTTTGGCAAACATGTCATGCTTAGGTGAGGTGTCCCTGGGATTGCCAGCACCAGGAAAAGGTAAAAACCCACCATCAGTAAGTTTATCAAATCATGCAGTAACAGAACACAGGTCTGCCTCCAAAGCCCATGTGCTCACTGGTGTCTTGGGAAGTTACAGCACAGCAGGCCTCAGAGAAAGGGAGTCAGAGGAAACACAGGACTGCAGCTGCAGGGCAAAACTAGAAAAATTTGGAATAGATGTTGAATCATGATAACCCATGAAGAAGAAATTGCTGGACACCAACAGAGGGTGTATATGAAATTCTTCTTCTGTTCTACCACAACCCCAGAGTTGTCCTGAAAAGCCTCCAGATAGGGATGATGTTTAAGCCCTGGAAATCTAACAAAGGTCAGAAGAGAAGCAAAGTGGCAATGTCACTTTGAGCACCTTCCAGGCTTCTTCCCTGTGAACCATTTGTTCCTTTCCTTCCCCTTTTCTGCTAAAAAAACCCCAAACAAACCAGCAAAAAAGCCCTAAACCAAAACCAAATCAGCACAGCTTCTTTTGTGGTATGACCACGAAAAAGCCCCCAAACTGAATTCAACTGATCTTCAAAGGAGGAAAGAGGAAGAAAGTGCACACAAGAACAGAAGGATATGTTGACTTTTGGATTTATACTTTTAAAATATACAATCACTCAAAACACACATCATCTATCCCACTGACAGCTAAAACTTTGTCCCTTGTTAGAAAAGAAACTGATGAAGTGCAGATGGCAGCTTGTGTATTGAGTTGGCTGCTTCATAAACTGTAATTATGGTGGATATGAAATGGATCACCTCACTCATCTGGAATAAAAAATGGGATTATCACTTGGCAATTTTTTTTCTTTATAGGACTGCAAAATATCTTGCCTGTCGCTACTCTTTGGCATAGCTCAAGTTTAACAATGAAATATAAAAGAATGCAGAGTTCAGATTATCTTTTATTTACAGAAGTGATAAATTAACCACTGGGAAGATAAAACTTGCCCAAGAAATCATTTCTCCTCACTGACCTCATGCTTAGGCACTGCTTGGAATGAAATCAGCTTTGGAAAAAGTTATCCATAATTGAAAACAAATGGTGACCATGCACAAAAAAGATACACCAATAACTGACTTGTAATTTCAAGAGTTTCCTGAAGTCCAGGAAAGCCTGAACCTTTCCTAAGTACACAGCCAGAATGTAGTGACATACTCATCATCAACTTGCCAGATTACTGTCATGTGTACAGCACACATCAACCAGTGGATTTGTTTGTTAAAAGAAGAAAGTAATAGGAAAAACACGCTCCTTTTGGCTGTGCAAATCTCAAAACAATAGATCTCACGATAAAGTCAACAGTCCATCCTATGAAATACACACAGGACCATGGAATACACATTATTATGACTCAAATCACCCCTTACATGAGCTGACCTTTGGCTTTGTGGTACACAGGCAATCTGTGACTTTGTTACTCAGCATTTGTGTACTCACATTCAGAAGGTACTTCAAGGATGAACCCAAAATAGCTACCCGAGTTACAGAACTCAAACCCTAAACATTATTAGGTGACGCCACTGCTGTTTGGGGGCAGGGAGAAAATCCACATGGACAGTAAATGTACTTTCCACTTAGACAAAGATGCTGATTAGAAAGCTTGTCAACAAAGAAAGAACAACTTGCACTGTAGAGTACAAACAAGACAATCTGATTTCTTCTGCAACTTCTGATGAGCACCTTGCCAATATCAAAAACCCCTCAAAACCACATAAATAATTTGAAACCAATTTATTTTGCACAAATGTGGAAAAAAAAATATCATGGCAAAAACTCCCCCAGAACATCTCAGTCCAGTTTTCAACTGTGACTCATTTACCCCAATCCCATTATTTCTAGATTCATAATCATCCCTTGCCTTTCACGTGACGGCAGAGTAAGTAAATAAATTCTATACTTCTGCTTTGGCAGTGCTTTGCACTCATTCTGGATGACTACTGAGTTGAACAACAACACTGAATTTGGCCCAACAAATTTTTACATAGCGGAGATGCTTGCCAACCCTCCCCCTCACTCCTCCAACAAACACATGTTCATTCCCCATCAAATCAAGAACTGGACCTGCAGGCACAGAAAAGAGGCTGTGCAAAAAATCTCCGTCTTACTACCCCTCCCCTTGCCATAGCAATGGTAAGATTTAAGTCTAGACTGAGGGGTTGCCTTTGTATCACACTTACCTGCCATTAATCTCACCTACTTTTAGCCTTAATTGTTGTCTACAAACTGGAAAGTATGACCCCAGTGCACACAGCGTACTGAGCTGTACCTGAAAGTGCAAAGAGCCCAAGACTAACCACGAGTGCACCAGAAACTTGGCAATGACATTATTGGAATCCCTAGAAAGCCACAGAGAGTGGTGAGAAACTGGCAACTTTCCAAGCAACTGCTGAATGATGCAATGAGAGCACCAAACAAAGGGTTTGGGACAGAGAAGGCTCAGGGTCTAAAATTCCTGGGTGTGGTGTGGGGCACAGCTTATCCACTGCTGTGTCCCTCCTCATGTAGCCATGCAAGACCATTTTTGAGGTGTCAGCTTGAATTTCAGGCCTTAAGCACAGACAGGAGAGACACTGCACATCACAGAATGTGGAATATTTAGGGTTGGAAAAGATCTCTAAGATCCAACTGTTAACCCAGCAATGCCTTGTTCATCACTCAACTGTGCCCCCATGTAATACATCCATGATTTTGGAACACTTCCAGGACTGGTGACTCACCCACTTCCCTGGGAATGTCACAGCTCTGTGTTTACTGCACTATCCTGCACCACTCACGCAGCGAGGCAAACCAGTTCCCTTCCTTAACAGGGAACAGCACCACGTCCCACCATCTCTCACTTACTGAAGAATAAAGGTTATGTAGGTCATTGCCACAAAGCAACGCACAGCAAAGTGTTGGGGCATAAAAGCCATTAGAGACCTCAGACCAATAAAGAAATACAGCAGAAAGCAAACCAAGTAACATCACTTTTTCCAAAAAGGTTTTTTTTCAGAGTTCTACAAATACTACTGAACAATTCTAAGAGCAACTGCAGCTGTGAGTTTGCTTTAATCCTACCTTGTACATGGCTATCCACCTTACAGACAAAAAATTCATTTTCCTGCAAAAGGGTTACTCAGACACAGGAGAAATCATGGTTCTGATTCCAGCAGCATTTTTCGTGAAGTGGACAGTAATCTGAAAAGCTTTGCAATTTACAGGAACATAAAAGTCATTTGGTTTGGGTCTTTTTGTTTTTAGCTCATGTTGAAATTGCCCAATTTTTCATTTTGGGAGAGGAAAAAAGCCCGAATAGCAATAATCTGATTACCTAAACAATTATATTTTATATGCAACCTACTTGAACAAAAAAATACAGAATTCCTGCCACGTCCCTTTGGGAAAATGATCAGGTGGTCAAAGGTGCAATCTTGGGCATCACTGGCATCAAAGGTAAAGAGAGAAGTGCCTAAGCACCATAATTACCCAGACACACTTTACAAAATGTGATAATGTTCACTCTTTTCAGTACTTGGGTAATAACAGAACTTCCTTCAAGAATTTTCAGTTTTAGGAGTTACTTTTTTTAAAAGATAAAGCAGTTTCTCTTCTCCTCTGCAACATCTGAGATACACAGACCAACCAGGAAAGCAGTGAGGAGAGCTGTAATTAATACACAACTGCATCCTGTATCAACAGACAAACTGCACACAGGGAGGCTGGTTTAGAAAAGCAACTAAACACCTTGAGCAGTCTCAGCACCAAATGATACATTAATTTCTGCAGTTTAGCGTGGTAGGCTGCTGCCACCTCTTGGTCACAGACTGTTGTGAAATTAGATTTGATCCTAAAACACACGCACAGTGGGAATGTACTGTGACGTGTGGGATCTGAGCACCTGGGAGAACAGTGGGGTGGGACGGGAGCATCATTTGTGCCTTCTGTAAACTGCACAGTGTGTGGCTGCATGTCTTCATATTTACTTGGTATTTATTTACTGTCTTCCAGCTTAAAATATCTTTGAATCCTCTACTGCTGAAATCAGCTCCCACTGGACTGCATGTAATAGTTACTTAATGATGAAATATCTTCTAAGGTTAAAATTAACAAATATTTTAGCCAAGGAAAAAAAAAAAAAAAGAGGTCTAAGGAGATAAATACATCAGTAACTACTATGAGCAGTTTGTACAGCTTGTAGTAATTACCCAGATGAGGCATCAGCCAAGGTAAGCTTTTGTTTGCACCTTTCCTCCACAGCAATTCACTTCTGAACAAAAAGAAATGCAGTTTAGTTTAAGACAGAGGCCACCTTTTACAAGCAACATTTATCTGCATCTGCCCAGTTTAAAAGCTATTTGTAACTACTCAATGAGATACAAAACACACAAAGAACCACCATGGATTTGACCTATACAGCCTAGGTTACACCACCAGCAGCAAATCCATACAGCTCTGCCCATAAGGAAAGTCCACACTCTGAGCTCAGTCTGTAACATAAATCTGCAGTCTCCAAATCAATGGCAAACTCTCAACAACAGTAGAGGGAACAGCTAAAACGAAGCTAACAGATGAGCACAGGATTATTAAAAAATGTTCAGATCTCTGATCCTCCTTTCTTAAGGCCATACAACCCCATCAAATGTTACTTGACTGAGGCAGCACAGGTGTCTGGGCAGCAAGGACATGGAATTCATGGATGACTGCACAGCACAATGAAAAGGCAGCAACACCACATGATGCCTCTGAGGACAGAGGCAAAGGAAAATTTTTAATAAGTAATTACACATGAACTTGCTCACTGTCAGCAGAATGTCTCCTGACATCCTTTTCTGCTTTCCTACCTCACTTGTTTAAAAAGAAAGAATCCAGCTGCAGGCAACTGCTAATTAAATACTTGGGCTTTCAGCTACAGTTACTGTATGCAGACATCTGCTCTGCCCTAAACAGTTTTAAGTGTAATTGACTTGTTTTCCATGCTCTAGGAGAGAATATTTATGACATGAAGAAAAAAAGCAAGCAGGGTCCAAGCCCCCCTGCCTCGTATTCACTAGAAAGTAAAAGCTGCTAAGTGTTTAAAATTTTAACAGTTTAAAATGCTTTTATAGCTTAGGAGCAGCCTTGAATCTCACATTCCAAGGCTTTGCTCCCAAAACAATACATTTACTAATTTTTTGGCCTTGAAATGATGTAAACCTGAATATGTATTTCAGTGCCTAGACATGTTTAAGTGGTCATGTTGAGCATTTTGGCTTAAGTGAATCACAAGCAACATCATGTTCCATTCCCCCAATTTCACAATCTGAGTTTCAGACAACAGACTGGAACAGAGGCAGAGAAGTCAACTATTCATAATGATCTCCTAAAGTCAACGAGGCATTGGTGAGACTCCATGTGTCTGTGCAAATCCCACTGAGCCTCATGAGCTTAGACACAACGTTTCATGGATGAAACAAACCAAAAAACATGAATGAGCAATGACATGGAGAAAAAAAGAGATCTCAGAGTCTGGATGGGGCATTCAATTTCTAGTATTATGTCCTAGTTTCAGCTGGGATGGAGTTCATTTTCTTCCTAGTAGCTGGTGCAGTGCTTTTGGATTTAGGATGAAAAATGTGCTGGTATCACACTGATCTTTTACTTTCTGCTGATCAGAGCTTACCCTCAGTCAAGGACTTGTCAGCTTTTCATGCTGCCCTGCCAGGGAGCAGCCTGGGAGTGCCCAAGACAGAACCAGGGCAGCTGACCCAACTGACCAAAAGGATATTCTTTTATCATTTCACAAGGTCTCCAAGTTTATCTTTCTCCAAGTCTCACCCTTTGAGTCAGTAGCCCTTGATTAGTCAGAAGGGCTATTGACTGTCTCAAATCAGGCAGTTCTGACAGAGAAGGTACAACCAAAGAAGGCTTCAAACATCACTACCTTGTTATCTAAAAGTCTCTCATACCTTCTCTATGTAGCCTCCCATGGGCAGCTCCACGCAGCTCTGGCTCTTTCTCTCCTCCTCCTCTCTTCCTTCTGCAGTTCCAGCTTGCTCCTTCCTGCCCCCAGCACATATACCTAACCCTGTCTGTCCCTCTCACAACCTCCTGTCCCTTCCTTCTCACAAGCACAGCCAGCAGACTCCAACTGACTCTCTACCAACTAACTCACTCTTTGTCACACCCTTAGCTGTGAGGGCAAAGCTGTTCCCACTCTTTGGTAATTAACACAGCTGCAATATATTGGGGGCAAGATTGTCTTCAGCACTATCTCTATCTGCCTTCCCATACAGTTTTTCACAGTAAATGTGGGGCTCGCTCATCTTCCACTGAGGCTACAAACACAGGCAAAACACTAAGACAAAAGGATATTAAAATCTGGCAATTCTTTTGAACAGCATCCAACAGACAGGACTCAAATCTCCTGTACACAAGCCAAGCCAAGAGGATGTTATCAGCAATTATCTCTCATTTGGGAAGAAATAAACAGATTTATCATATTACTTAGTGTTTGTTGCTTTACTACTGAGGAGGATTGACGAAAGTTCAAAGGGCCAGTTTAAAATTAGGAAAAAACAAATAATGTAGCATCAATCACAGCACATTAATCTTCACAAACAACTGCAGGACTTGAATTTATCCACAACTGGCTGACAACCAACAGCCCACTTTTTGTATGTAATCAACACCACTTTATTCTCTTTAGTCTTAGAACTACATTTCCTAACTCCACCATAAGTTACATTATGGCATCAGGAACATCCTGATTTTAACTCTTCTCTAGGTAAGAGTTAAATAAGTTAAGTTAAATCAGTTAAGATGAGTCCATGAATGTATGTGGGAGAAAAGGGGAAAGGAGCCTCAGACCTCTAGATCACAATCCTTTCCAGTCTGGAGCTGAGCACAGTATTATGAACTCTTGACCTTCCAACAGCCACCAAACTCACAAGCAGCATCTCCTTCTCTTCTTTATCCAAGTCTGCACCCAAGAGAACATTGACTCCTGGGCTGGGTCACTCCATGAGCTCAGCTCAGCACCAGGAGCCTTGTGAATAACAACAGGTAACTCCCAGTTCTGCCATCACCCCTGAAAGGGCAGTAAGCTGCTATATATCACAACTGCTATCTATTTTTAAGTAATTTCAGAAAGTATGGATCAAACTACTTTGAGGTTGCAATCCAAGTTTTTGTCTTGCTCACAACAGTAGTGCAGGTGGTGTTTATCTCCCCCTCCCCCAAAACATAATACAGAATTTTTAATAAAAGGTGATTCAACAAAGTTTACCAGAATATTTTTCCTTTGCTTGAAATAAATTAACACCAATGGCTGAAACAAGCCATAGATTCAGCTGCTTTTTTAAAAGCCAGCTTTCCTATTATACAATTTGCTTCTGTTATACTTGTCATACATTAATATGACAAGAGAAATACTCAGGATAGGTTCACTCACAAATTTAAAATGTCAAGGCAAGAAAGCATTAAGTGAGAATAAATCATCAATTTCAGACTGAAGTATTAAACAAGACCAGTCTTCTGCACTAATTAATTCATAGACAGTACTGAAAAGCTGAAAGGAACAGACATCAACCACTTGAATTTTGATTACTAAAAACAATGCATGTTTGAACACAATTCACCCTTGTTCCAAATGAAGCTAGTCCAGATTTAATGTACAATTCAATTTGAAATGACTGATATAATTACTTCACGGACTGTAGAGAAAAAATATAGTGCAATCTACTGCACATTTTGGCCAAAGTATGAAAGACCCACAATAATTTCAGAAAATTATATTCAAAGTAAATATATGAAAAATACCGATTTGTTTCTGCTCTGTCTTTAATAAAGAGATTATTAAAGTGCTTTAGCAAACAGAATAAGATCATTTGTGCTATGCCCAAATGTCAGCAAGTTTTCCCAAACAAGAATTTCCATCCATTTAAGCAACAGCCAGAGCTGGTCTTCGGGCCCAAAACACAATCCCTCACTCAAAAATCCTGTTATTCCACTTTAGAAAACTGTACAATTCAAGTCAACACATTCCAAAAGAATGGGATTTTGAACACATATTTGTGTGCACTGCAACTCCTGGAAAGTGTGACTTTCAAGGAGCTGACATTTCTCTACAAATACACACACAAGCTGGGAGGGATTGCAATCAGTAGATGTCTAGAAAACCCAACATTAAAAAAATGTTCTTGAGAAAGACAGGGAGAAACCTTTAAATGTTACATCCCAAACATCCCAAAACAAAGCACCTGAAATTACTTAAAAGGGGAGAGGCCAATTATTTCAGAAACATTTTTCGAGAATAAGATAATTTTCAGAACAAAGTGATCAGCAGCCCCCAGGACTATGTGGCAGTTCCATGTACCTGGTATTCCAACAGAAGTGAAATCCACTCAGGGGCACACACAAAAACTGCAGCAGAGCTTTAGAGATCAGGACTGGCATATGAAACAAAACACCACCAAGTAATTCCAAAATTTGTAGAATGCAAATAACTTCCAAGCGTAAGTAGTTTTAGCAACTGACTTTGATAACTACAAGGTAAAAACCAGCCAAATGTCCACTTACCTCCTGACTTTTATGGAACATTCAATTAACTCCAGCATATCCATTTCTTCACAGATGTTTGCTATTTAACTGATTTTTCCTTCCAAAGCAGAAACTCTGCCATGAGAACACCAGCTAATAGTTTTCTCAAACCCAGGAGAAGTCGTATTTTACATGAACATCACATTACTTGAAACCATGAATTCCCCCTTCTGTAAAGGTGTGTGTTACAACTTGCAGAGGCAACAGTGTCATTTTTACATTTTTTTGTGAAAACTCCATTGAAATCTTACAATTTTGAAGCTTATGAGGTTTGTTTGCTTTGTTTTATTAGAAAAAATACTCAGGCAAGGTCTACAATCATCTGTCAATTATAAATGACTTACAAGAAACTCATGAAGCAATAAAATTAAAAAAATACAAATACAAACTATATCTGAAACACTTCTATTTGGCAATTTTATAACAAATTCAAAAAAAAAAAGAAACAAAGATTACGGATTACTTTATAGGTACAGAAAAAGCAGTAGGTGAAGTGCTCAAGCAAAAAAATAAAAAAACCAAAACACTGCATTTTTTCCAAAAATAAAGTCACGTCACTACAGATTTTATGAATAATACCCTTATTAAACAACCATTCCAGAACATCTTATATTAGTGGTGCTTTTAATCTGCACTTCATATCGTTGATAAGATTATTTTTTTGTGTATATAAGTAACATTTTTAACCCACTGGAGCTAAGCAAGGCTCGTGTCAGTACCAATGCAGAACACATTGGCACTACATCAGGATATGCTCACTTCTGCAACCAAAGGGTTACTTTAAGTCTTAATCTATTTAATAAAAATTTAGTGTAAAAACTGCTGGTTATTAGTTTCACTGTAGTAAATTCCTCCCCAATAAGGAGGACTAACTCTGCAGTTTGACTGCATATATCCATACAAATTTTACATATTAGTTCCTTCCGACAGTAAGGAAAAAACTAATTCTGTGTTCACTATTAGCAAGGAGTGCCATGAATTAATTATGGGTACTATTCATCCCTCTAAGATTTCTGGGAAGGATGTTCAATGTATATTTGTTCTTACAACAGATACTAACAGTAGTATATAGTCCCTTAGGTATGTAAAAGAAGGTTTTTTTACTGTTAAGGAAGGTGCTTTTTTTAAACAATTCTTCTGGCAGCACTAGTGAATTACAATATCCTTCAATATTATTTCTACCGTAATATATACATTTTAACTTTCATGCCTCTAGAAAAACATCTACAGTACATTTCATAATATAAAAATATATTACAAATCTGCTGAAATATTTACAAGCAATGTCCTATTATCTATATGCAACATTTTTGTCTCCATACAAAGACTAACAGGTTAGACGCATCTCTATTTGTCAGTTAAAAAAAATCCACGGCTCCTTGCTTATTAAGCAAGAAAATGATTTTACTTTCCTTTTCAAAGCCAACTTTGGTGCATAAAGGATTGAATTTCTAGATTAATTTTTTTTTTTAAAAAATACCATTTTCTTTACATCTAGAAAACATTAGGCCAAATAAAGTATACTTTACAAGTGAATGGGGATCCTAGAGGGTCAAAAAAGCAAAATAAATCACCAGTAACACTGACTGCTTACATCGAGGTTTTCCAAACCCGTCCATTGATACGGACCACATCAAAGCAGATCTGATTAACACACTACACTACTCCTGCAAAGGGGTCAGACAGACTGCAACACTCTGAACATCTTGCAACCATACTATATGTATTCAGAGTTGACTGGAAAAGACAAGCATTCCATCAACATTTGTTTCAACATCATAATCCAACATTATTTTAGGGATCTGCAAAAGGACACAAGATTACAAATGACGAATGATTACTACCCACCATACTCAAAGGGCAACAGGATAATCCCTTGGTAGCTGTTCTATTGTCTGGCATGTGTTAGATTTAGTTAACATTGACAGGAAACCCAATAGCTTGTTAACAGTTCTCCTGGGAATCGGGAGGAAATGGTGATGGTTACTTTTTGTTTTCATCAAATATAGACTACTGTATTCACTAAAGAAAAAAGCAGCTCAAAGAAGCAAGCATGCAAAGCCTTTTAGTTGTTCCACTAAGTTGCCAGAAGAGTGTTTGCTCAGTCTCCCACTGTACCATTCCATGAAAATGTGGATATACAGCAATATATTAATATATTCCACGGAAGCATCAACTTCATTCACAGAATGTTTACACTAAGCATAAATATTTCTCTAACAAAAAAGAAAAAAAAAAAAAAAAGAAAAAAGAAAAAAAAAAAAGATGGGATTTGACTAATGTGCAACTTTATTTCTAAATCCATTGTCAGTGACTAAGACTGCAGGCGTCCCCACTTGCTTGGTTTTTACCTCTTCAACCTCTTCTGGGGCATTGTTCTGTAAAAGAAGATGGTACAGCTTTCCATTAAGACCCTGTGATGTATACTCAGTCAGCTGAATGCACTATGAAATCATGACCATACAAAATCTACTTTCATTTGATTAAAACCAAAAGCCATTTCAGATGGTCTCATGAAAGTGTACATTTCAGATAATTATTTCAAACTTTCTATTAAAGCATGATATTTTAGCATTACATTAATAGCTGCTATTGAATTTATTTAACTACCTTTTCCTCTTGCAAAGTTTTGGGCTTTAAATTTATATCACTAAGCTCCCTCAGCTGGTCCCAAAAGCTCATTTCAATCACAGACTGATCCATACTGCTAAAAATAGAGTACAACATTACACATGGGGATCTTAATTTTATTTGGGAGAGATAGAAAGCCTTGCTAATTTTTCTCCAAGGGCTTAATCCAGAGATTAATAAATTTTTATTTTAAAAGGTTATTTTTTTTTCTTTTCAAAGCAAACTAATCTATCAAGCTCAGCAAAGGTAATCAATATAAAATTATTACCACCTCAACTAGATTATAAAAGTCACTGTGTTAAGCAATTTTAAAACACACAATCCAATCTCTCTGTAACATTTTTATGATTTTACCATTAATAGCAATGATGCATAGACTAAGGTAAGTATTTAAAACACATTTACAAAGATAGCAAATACAGTAGGATTGGTTTTCATATTGTAAAGCAAGTTTTCATTAATTTGATTAGTGAAATACACTGAATATTAAAGGTAAACTGAAAGGCTTATTGCATTGCAAGACCTCAGATTAGTGTTTTATTTACTCCTTGAGACTCTTGGTCACTGGATGTTAAGGAAGAAACATCAAAACACTGAACTTTTGTTATGATAAACTTTCTTTCCACAACACATTTTCATGGATTTTTTTAATATAATCACATCAATGTCTCTATAGAGGCTCAAAATTTCAGAATGAATTAAGCATTTCAGATTACCTTTAAAAACTGTACACACAGAACTGTGGGTACTGACAATCATGGGAGAGCAGTAATTAAGAGGTGGGGAGGAGAATCAGGAAATTATTAGAAACCAGATGGATTAGAAGCCAATCTGAGGGCCTAAAAACAGAAATGTGAAAGTAGCTTAAAGACAAGTAACATGGATTGTTCCCTTTTGTCCCCCTATAAAGAATCTTGTAATAAAAAAATAACAGTACTTGAATACAAGTACAAGTTTCAAAGTAATACTGCATGTATTACAGCTGAATATAATATGGAAAGATAAATTTGGACTTTAAAAAAATTGGTATACAAACCAGTATGTGATCTTAACAGAAGTGATCTTTCAGGATTCCACTGTATGTACTTCCTTTACTAGAATTTCTGTACACCAAGCACAAAAAAGTAAAATACACTTGGTAAATACACACATTCCCCGTTTCTCAGTCACTAGAGTTTAGTTCAAGAAGTAATTCTGAAATAACTTAAGACCTCAGAACTTAACTCCTGGACGTTTACAGTACCAAGGCTCCCTGATCTGGTGTATAATACATTAGCAATCCTGATTTTCCAACGTCAAAAAGTTAAGTGAGGTTTAAGACTACATTCAAGTAGAGAAAGTTTCAAAATTAAGATGTTACCTGTAAATGTTTGGGTCCAGAAGCAAGGCAGTATCTTTTGGTAGTTTTGATAAATGAACTACTTTAGTTTTTAACTGATGTCGCTCACTTTCATTTACCCACACATCAGGCAGACTATGAATAAATAAATAAAATAAAAATATTCAAAAAAGATCAACTGTTTTTCTTACCATAAAATTATGTAGTAAACTAGTACATATGAAGCAATTTCCACATTTCCCTGGTTAAAAAGCATCTTCATCAGTCTGAGGAAAGGCAGCCAATCTTTACACATTATACTTTGAAGCTTTTCAGGTTCTCAGTTTGAAAAGACACTGAACAGAATTTAGATTATTCCAGAAGTATATTCCAAGTGTACAATGATAATGGCACAACATTCTCCACTGTAACAATTTAATGTGAAAATGGGTAACAGAAAAAAAAACCCAGACCTTTGAAAATAATTTCTTTTACTAGGTAGAAATTCTTTGATTCTTTTCAATTAAAGGAGAGAATACACTGCAGGCACTGAGCTTTGAGTTACACTAATTTGCTTGCTTCAGGCTCAAAGGTTTCAAAGACAAAATGCTCCAACTTTGCTGAAGTCAGTTGTTTGATTAGCCTTTTCTTTGGGTTCTTGGTGGGGTTTTAAAAATTTTCTACATGTCCTAGAAGCCAAAGATTAACTTCAGGTTGGGGGAGGAGTTTGTAATTAAGGTTTCTAAGTCTTTGAAACAGGTTCCAAATTGAGAAGCCCAACACTTAAAACTAAATGTAATGGCTCTTTCTCTGCAAAGCCAAATTTCACAGACTTTTGCAAATTATTTCACTGAATCTGTGTTTTGCAGATTTAACTTTGCATGAAAGTTAGTTGCAACTCAAATTCAATTTTTTGGGTAGGCTATTCGAAACATGAAATGAAACCCAGAACCTCTAACCCAGCAGGAAAAGGAGTTTCTCCAATTAAACCTTTCAGATGAAGGAAGAAGAAAAAAAAGAATAAATGATTGGGCAGAGGGGGAGGGAGAACAACCCAGCAGGCAATCCGTTTATTCACTAAGTCTCATGGATCATGAAAAGGGGAAAAAACATCATAGCACTTTTTTAAATAAAGCCAAAAATCAGTTTTTAGACAACCAACAGTGGGAAGATATTTTCAGTAGCAACTGTATGCTCAAGATAAAAACAGCAAAAAAGAAAACTTTTCACATGCAGAGATTTGAAATATACAGAAAGGCAACAACTCAGTAAGCTGATTTACTAGCACCAAAAATAAATTTGTGCTCTTAAAAAAACCTCAAAACCAACAAAACAACTCCAACCCTCCCAGCCCAATAGAAGTTATTTCCCTCTTGTAGCGGAAATGACTTAAAGGTTTTTGTTTACTTTTCCTGACCAAAACCCTAAACATATGGATATCCTGGAGAACTTGTACAGCTCCTCAAGAGGCCTCAGTGTAGAAGCTGAAGGATTACTCCCAGCTCCATGGGGAAGGCTGATGAAGAGCTCAGTGGAGTGGAAAGGAATCACCACGAGTGCATTTCACTTTCTGCCAGTGTAAAACAGACTGAGGGCGTGTGCCAGGACACCTCAGCATCTCCTCTGTTTACATGGAATAACCAAGAGGAACTGAATACTAAGGAATTCAAAACCCCATCATTCAGTGCCTGAAATACACACCCTGTCTAACCTATCTAACCCAACCAAGATTCAACCAACAGCAATTCCTCTGACCTGACCAATGAAATCTAAATTCCACTGGGAATGGCTTAACATTACTGAACAAGCTGTCTTCTCCAAAGAAGAGATTCTACTACTGAATTTGTCTGCATGAACAAAAAACTCACTTGAATTTGTATAAAAACCCCCTCTTTTATTTATTTCTCATGTTCTCAGTGTTGCATACTTCTTAATGCTTATCTTAAAATAAAATTAACTGTCTTTATCTGTAACATATTAAAAAGAATAATTTCCAAATGCTGTCAGATATAGTACTACTATCTGTCCTAAAAGGAATCAAAAAACTGCCTATTTTATAAGACTATTTTAGCTTTCATCTCTCAAGATGAATTGAAACTTGTGACAAAATACATTAAATTTAACTGAAATGGTATTAGAGCCCAAAGACTTGAAAGTGAAATTAAAAATCAATAAACCCATTGTTTATTAATTTGTAAACTTCTAAATTACTTTTTGAAAAGCATTTTTAAAATATTAACTTTAACTCAAATATTCAAAGGCACAAAATAATTTAGTAACAGCTCATTGACTCCACTGTAAATCCTTCTCCATTTAAAACACATCACTAGCAATATACTCACATGTCCTCTGGTGTCCAATGAAGCAAGAGCTTTATTTTGCCAGAATCTTCTTTTCTTTTAGCTATTACCTATAATAATTACAAAAATCTTAATTAAAACCAAATTACAGACTTTTTTTTACTCCTAAGTTGTTGTTCTTCATGACCTACTAGACACCCATAGAAAGCAAACTCTTATACTCCTTGAAAGTTGTGTGTCTGCAATAAATAGGCTCTGAAGAATTAAAACTGTTCTTCAAAGAACTTAAGTCCATTTAAGTTTTCAAGTGAAAATTACAATTCAGCCAGAAGATGTCCACTTGATACAGCTTTATTTGGAAATATTCTTACTATTCTCTCTACCTTTCCTTCACTGTCCCAGAAATAAAATGGAAATTCAAAGGAAACGTGTAGCAAAGTTGTCTCAAATCAGATGTGGAGCTTTGCTGACCTCTTCTGGAAAAAGGAAACAATTTCACACCGTAAATTGGCAGGCATCTCACTGTATTCATTTACGGTCTTGCAAGGTTACCATATATTGAAACAATGTAACTTGTTAAAATACACGTGGCCACTGAACTGAAAGACCTAAAAACACTAAAACCAGAGAACAGTTTAGTGCTCAAATGTTTTAGAGAATTAATTCAAGTCACTTCAAATGTTGGGGGCATGACGAGGTAATCTATAAGTTACATTTTTTAACCAGTGTAGTATCTGTTCCTTAGTTTAACTAGACATGCTTGGCTTCTTCCATCTCACAATTCAGAGAATTAAAATACAAAGAATTTGACTCAATAAAAAAAAGCAAGCTGAAAAAAAATCAAGTCAAAGGTGTATTCTGGATGGCAACCACATTTCTTCAAAAAGGTTTTATTAATGATTGCTTTCTAAATCTCTCCATATCTACAAAGAAAATGCTGTGTTAAAAAAAGTATATACAAATGAAAGGATGTGCCTTTCCAGAGAACATGAAAGGTATCTACAGTGACTGCTTAGAAATTCTTTATATTAGAATATCTGCACTGAAATATACTGCATTGTGCTGACATTTGTCTTTAAAACAAAGCCACATCATTAATGTCTGTTTTCAGACAGCATGGCAATTTCATCTTCCTATTCCTCACCTTTCAAATTAAGGTCTCTGATAATTATATATTTTTTCTTCATCTGAAGGTGGACCACACAAACTTACTATGTCATTTAGCCATCCACTACTCAAATCCCATGTCCTGATGCTTTCAAGTGATGCAAAATGAGTGCTTGCATCTGAGGTATCCTTAGCTCAGTGTAACAGTGCATGTCCACAGCTCCCAGGCTACCTTTTCTTTTTAAAGCTGATCTTAGGCTGAGTCTCATCAACAAAGGCTGACTGCCCAGCACAAGCCAGCACACCAAAATACAGCAGCCAAGTACAGCACGGGGCTGGAATCCTAGAGCAGTTCTCCCACTGGTACAACCTCTCCCACAGCTGAGGTCTGAAGCCATTTCAGATCTAATCAACCTCCTGCCACCTTGAGTGACGCATGCACCAATGAGCGAAAAGGATTTTCACCACTTCCTTCAAGTTCATGTGAAGCAGCTTTAGAGCAGATTCCTCCCTCTAACTCCACCTCCTTATGAATTATTCCAATAGCCAGAGCTGTTCCTCCACAACTGAGTAGACTGCCTGGATAACCTTTCAGACTAAAGCAAGCTGTGAATTGGAAGAGAATCTGCTTTTCTCACAGAATTGTAAAATCCACGCTGGCCAGGGAAACCAGAATGAGATTTAAATACAGTAACAGCTAAACCACCTGCAATCTCCACTTGCACCATGGAAATAAAGTTCTGCAGAAATAATTTGGAAAATATTTCCAATACAGGCCACAGGTATTTAGAACAATCATCAGTCTTGCAGAACAAGGTGAAGTAAGCTTCAAGCATACAAAATCATCTTTTATTTATACAAAGAGACAGTATGGGATTCAAACTCTTGAACTCTAAGATTAAGCTGTAGCTGAAGACATGTCAGCCAGCACTCCTTGCCTGGACTATTCTACCAGTTTAAAATTTAAATTACCCTTCCCATTTTGTCCCGTCTCTTCTTCAGCCAAGTCTCCACCTTTTACATGCCCTCATCTCCCAACATGTTTAAGAAAACCTGAGGTTATTCAACTTTTTTAACTGCTGATCCTTCAATCCCAATTCAGTACTTTATCCCTGCTTTGAACTCTTCTATATTAATACTGATGTCTTTCCTATCCAAACACAGGTTCCCCACTTGGTTCTTGCCTCCTTCCAGCAATTCACCAATATTTTGGTGATAAGTTTATTAAAAGAAAAAATGGGGACAGGAATAAATATATTCAGGATTATATCTTTTGAATTGGAGGAAAAAAGGGAATAAACACATATTTCAGATCAGCATCTTTACCTATTCAATTATACACCAAAAATATTTCTTGTGATAAATCAGCACTGTTCACTCATGACCATGGAAATGCCATCTGAACTGTGTTCTTATTTAGAAGACAGAAGCAATTTCCTTCTGCAACACAAGGTTGCTGTTAGATCAGCAACCAGCTGGATCAGACAGGAGATGTTGCAATCCATTCAATCTGTGAACTAGAACAACCACCACCAATACTTCTTAAAAGTTCATTTACTAATAGCAGCGGACAACTCAACAATATAAAAGAGCCACTATTGCTTATTTCTGATTAAATCTCTACAGCAGTAAGAGGAAAACAGGAATGTGAAAGATTAGATTTTTTAGACACACAGGTGAACAAACAGAAAGCATCACATATATACTTACAGTACTATGAAATACAACACTGTGGCCTTTTCCTAAACTTTCTATATGTGCTGAGAGATTAAAGCAGATGGCTCGATGTCTTATAGCATCCAGTGTTTGTGCATCAAAGAAGTCATGAGGTCTTGCTGGAAAAAAGGAAAAAGGATCCTTAGTGTTCAACACATTCAAGCATTCCAACACATTCAAGCATGTCAATAGGTCTGAAGTGTCATCAGTAAATCATTTATCATTATGTCAGTAGCACTACCTTGTCAGAGAGCTGCAAACATTAATTTCATTGAGAAGAAGAAATTATTCCTAGAGAAGCACAATTCAAGTTTGCTCAAAACACACTCCCTGTGGATGAAACAGCTATTTCCAAAAATGTAACCACACCCACTCATTTCAGTTTCAATAATGCTGAATATTCAGGTGATCAACTCCACACTATTACACATTTCTTTCTATGCACAAGTTGTCATTCCATGTTCTGGGACTATTGGTAAACACTTCCTACCCAAGAAGCACCAACTGCATGCATCACATAGTATCCTTCAATTTATAATGAGTAAAGCACAACTAACACCCATCTGAGATTTTACAACCAGTACAAAGCCAGCAGGCATTATAAAGACCTTTTCCTTCTAGAAAAGGATTTTTATTTTTAAGTGCTTCTTGAACAATACAACGACTATTGAATTTTGATTTAGAAAGTCCATGTGTAAAACAAAGTCCATCACTTCTACACTAAAAGTACATATATATATAAAATAATTTCTATTAAGAACATATTTGCATTAGAAATATTTCACAGGAAAGATTTTAAATATCCCATAAAAAACTGTAATAACATTACTTTAGCAAAGAAGTTTGAATGAAAATATTCACATTTTTAAGCCTTACTTGAGAGTAGCAATTTATTAAATAACACACTGAAATTAAAACTGCACAAACAGTGATTCAAACTTCTGCTGTCTTCATTTAAAACAGCTTCTATATCCCTGCATCCATTATTTCAAAATGAACTATAAATTCCACTTGGAGCTAGCATTTGCAGCACTCCTGGGGCTGATTGTTGGTGAGCATTCATCTGTACATTCTGTTCTGTCTCTGCTCCATCTCAGTTGGACACTGCCAATTAGGCAATCATCTCACTGCAATGTTTTCTCACTCTAAGTGGCAATGTAGGACCACAGCTCGTGCTGCAGGTGGTCAGTGATGCAAGCATATAAATATTTGATAAATAAATATGAGGGAGGAAAGAAGGGAGGGTGGAAAGAAGGGGAAAAAAAAAAAAAAACCACCAACAAATTTTTGCTTTCAGTTTCATGCAAGTTTCTCCAGGATTTACAGTGGAGAACATTCAGCAGCCTGAGAAGAAAGGACGCAATTTTTCCAAAGTATGGGAATTATTTTATTTATTCTTAAGAGTTAGTGTTATATTTTCTAAGCATCTTTCCCCTGAAAATGATTTTGAGGAATTTAAGTATCTTCCTTCCTGCTTAATAATACAAGTCTCAAGTACACATCAATTCCTCAAAAATCACATCATCATATCAGAAACCCACCAAATGAAAATCCAAGCCCTACATAAGTAACAGATTCTTACCCTAAATTTCATGAACAGTAAGCTTCCTTATCTCTTTTATATTCCTCCTGTGAACTTGTTTATCATGCTTGTTAATAACTACAGTGTCATCTTTGCCATGAAAAAACAAGTGGCAATGTTGCATTCAAGGCAGCTTCAGAACAGCAGCAGTATGACCTATTTTAGAGGTACACTCTTTGAATATACTTGGTTCTAAATGCCACTCTGCATGAATGAGGGAACATGTAAAAGGCCATCCAGAATTGAAAGCAAGCCATGGACTCTAATCCCGAATTTTTCTACATCAAGATTTTTAAGATAAATAAGATATTTATCTTAATTTTAAGAGAAATAAGATCTCTATATATAGGTGCTACAGATCTCTATAGCACTGTGAATGTAACCAGCTAAAAGGGTGCCACCAGTAAAACAAGCTGTTGTGATAAAAGGCTGATTTTCAAACTTAGAAGAACATGCCTTGTTTACAGGCACGATGTAAAAAAACCAATTAAGTAACAGCAAAAATTCTCTCTATAGTCTAAGTTAAAAGATTGTATTCTCATCACATATACCCACAGGAAAATCTCCTTTTTCATTACACATTCTCTCACAGAAGGGTGTTACCTTCAGATATAAAACAGAGGAAGCACATGTATAAATTTGCTCTACTTGAACTATTAAGAATTTATACATGAGGGTGCTTCAGTAACAGCATATACATAAATATATATAAATAATATATATAAGATAACATATATAAGATAATATATATAAGTACTTAGTAATGCCCTTACACCTTTAAAAAAGCCAGGGCTTAATAAAACCATGAGGTAGAAAGAATGTGCTGACATTTTTTTCCAGAGACAAATTGTTTTGTGCTGAAAAACTTCCAGCTTTTGTCAAATTATTATCTGCAAGTGATTTAAACAGCTGCTCCACTATCAAGTGGCATTTTGTTTTACAGCCACGTCATTAAGTCCTCATAACCCCACTTGCAGAGAACCTGGTACATGTGTTAAACACCTCCCCTTTTGGGCACTTAAATGTCTAATTATAAATCCAGGTTCTTAGCTTTATATACTCTAGACTGAAAATATTTAATGATGTTAATTGTGTTATTTTGGCTTCTTAGATAAGGGTTTTGCCTTCCCCCATTCTTCTTGTAAAGATAAACACACAAACTTGCACTATTAT
This sequence comes from Trochalopteron elliotii, assembly GCA_024734555.1. Classification (NCBI taxonomy): domain Eukaryota; kingdom Metazoa; phylum Chordata; class Aves; order Passeriformes; family Leiothrichidae; genus Trochalopteron; species Trochalopteron elliotii. The sequence goes on along the minus strand of JANPWX010000593.1, from coordinate 1,702,609 downwards.
TTCTTTAACTAAAACTAAGCTAAGAAACAGAAAGACAAGCAAAATTGTATCAGCCCTTTGTCACGTTCACTTCACCAACAATAATCCACACAAAGTTTGAAAGGAAAGCTGCCAATACTTGGCATTTTCAGAAAATGCCATCAACTTTGGATACATTTCTGGGTCACATACCCTCTGGAGAAATACATTACAGCAGTCAGTTCCCAATTCAGTTAGAGATGATTTCTGCCTTAAGGCAAAAGTCTACAGCCAGCATTGCATTTGTCTCAAGAGGCAAGAAGATAAGAAATTGCTCAAGCAGCTGTCACTTTTCTTCCTGTGCAACACTTGATCAAGACAGCAGACCATTCAAATACTACAGTCTGGTCTTTAACATTCCCACAATATTTATTATTTACATTTTTTGCCAAAAATTCATTCATAAATTCTGCAGTAAATTCTTACTACAATTACAGCATCTTAGCAGGTGATTTGAAGTTTTAATTATGAAGCTCTGATTTGACATCTGTGAGTCAAATAATATAATATGATGTTTATCAATTACTAATAAAGTGCCAACCTGAAAAACTACTGCACATGGTGGGGGTGAAAATTAATTAAGATGCATTAAATCAGTCACCTAACAAAATCAATATGGAGAAGCAAGCTAACATGCAACTCAGGAACCTCTGAAAATGAAAATTTTGAAGTGACCAGTCTTAGACATTTATATTTTGAGTAACACAGTCAACAAATCACAATGATTCTTTAGGAACCTGCAGTTATCTCAGAATGTCTCCTTCATTACATTTATGATGCAAAAAGATACTGCAAAGTGAGCCCATAAGCCTTCACTGATCAGCCTTCCCTTCTGCAACCTTCTCATCTATACAGATTGCCAGGGAGAAAGGGAAAGCTCTTTGAAAATCAAATACTGAAAAGGACAGAAACAGTTTTTAAATTTCTTTAAATGTTGCATCAAAATTAGAGGAAATCTAATTGAAATTGGAAATCTCTACTTTCAAGATGTGTTTCACAATACAATTTGCTCATATATATTTTAAAAACTCCCAGGCATACCCAGCTGCTCAGAAAACTTTTCAGGATTCCAGCACATAACATAACTTCCCAGGACATGCAAGGTAGAAACATGACCACTGCTTCATAAATTTCCATCAAGTTCCTTAAAACACAGGTGAGGTATTAAGAATAAATCACAATGGTGTGATACAGAGGAATCACCTAAGACCAGCAGTAGGTGAATCCATTGTTGCAGCACCATGTGAATAACTGGTACTTGTATTTCTTCACAGGAAGAGAAAGATGGATACAGTTAACAAGTTCTGCTACAGAAGAGTTTTGGAGAAATAAAACTGGGGACAGTATGAGATTTAAAATATCCAGTGGTTCATAAAAAAAGGTATCTTGTGCTACTTTCCAATACTGTAAGATGAATTCTGCACAAGTAAAAATTCCTGTTGTTTTTTCTTCAGCTGTTGACATATAATGCAAATAGCTTTTTTCCTGTCTCCTCTAAAATGCAGGTGTCAGAGTAACACTTTTAATATCAGCAAATGATCAGTTTGGTACTGGAGAGTCACATCTAAAGCAATTATAACCCAAAGTGAAACATTTTAACAATTGCCTAATCTTTGCTAACTATTCCTATAGGTTAGAATCTCCGTAGAAATTTGATGTTGGATTAGTCTAATGCTAGGACAACTCAGGAATCAAACTACCAGATCCAAATGGACTAGAAGAGGTACTGGGTAAGAGATTATTTCTTGCTAGAGGAAATAGTTCTCACTTTAAATGAAAAATTACACCTCTCAGCACAGTGGTTCATGTGAAATTAATGAACATCAACTACATGGAGACAGATCAGAGAAACATAGCAAGCCAATTCTGTCCAAAATTAGATCTTGGGTATGCTCATAACACTGTCATTAACATAATGAAATGTTGTGCTCAAAAAAGAGCTTATATAACACACACTTATCTCTAATTTATATGAATCTGCAATCTCTGTCTGAACTTCAGATCTCATCATCACTAAACAGAGCACTTTCCAACAGCAATACAGTCAGGAAACAAAAAACAACTCTGAAAGGAAAAGCTTCTTTCCATCGACAACTCCAATTGTTGCTCACAGGAAACTGATCTTTTTTCCTTGACACACACGCAGATTTACCCTGGAAAGGAACACAAGCAGAATCTGGAATTGTTTTCTTCCCATCAAAAGGAATGCCAACCCTACCAGATTCAAATATGCAGAGAAACCAGAGTGAGGAGGAACCTCCACCCTAAGACAAACCCTTCAAGAACTTCTGTGAAACACTTACGTAGTGATCGTCGCCTCTTGTTCTTCAGTTTTCTTCTTTTATTCATTCCAGCTTTAGATGGAGATTCCTCTTTGGCCTTTGGCTGGCTGGCAACTTTTGAAGAGTTCTGCTGGCTGAAGTGTGTGGGCACATGACGGGCAAGTCCTCCCTGAGATGCAAAGCTGGCATTGCACCCACCAACTACACACTAGTGAGAGAAAACAGAGCAACTGGATCAGTGGCTGTGTGGCACAGGAGCTTCAGAGACCCTGGTTTGACTTTTCTGGCTCAACTTCCAACACACTAGAGAGCAAAACCAAATTCTTAATTACCATGCAATTCTTAAAAAGAAAACTAAAAACGTATTCTAAAATAGATTCGTTTGGAATTTTTAATTCTCACTAATTATTTCATGATGCAGTATTTTTAATGCCATACTGTAATTTTATATCGTATAGCATAAAATTAATCTCAATGCATTGGGCAAACTTTCCACGGAAAACAGGCTTCTGAAAAACTCCCCTCTTCACTTTCAAACTACTGCACTGTTACTGTTTCTCAACACCTCTCCAATGCTCTGCATTTGATAGTAACATTCTCTAACATCCTCTTTTCTTGTGACAAGGCAGAAGTAACAAATGCATCCTTACCCACATTAAATTTGAAACAGTTTAATGCCCTTTGTAAATGATATAAAAAGCCAATGAGCACCTGCCTTACAGTTCTATCTAAAACTAACTTCAGTAAAGTTGTAGTAACAATTATTTATACATTCATTTTGGGATGCTGCCATTACCTCATAAGCATTTAAGGTAGTTCTCATTTAAAGGAAATGTCCTCTCTCAACAGAAAAATAAGATACAATGACAATCAAGCAGAAACACAAATTGAATGACAGCAGCAACCAAGCCTGTACTGCTACAATTACTGGTATTTTTGTAAGTATCTGGTTCATATTTACAATTATTTTATTTGCAAAGTAAGTATTCAAATTATATCGTTGGAGAGGGATGCACAACCCTTTTTTATTGTGCTCTGAGCTCACATGGGTAGTAGAAAAGTGATTTTAGAATATGCATTTCATCACTGGCTGCAATTAGCTGTGTATCCATATGATTGATTTTTCTTTGGATCCAGACAACAGCAGTAGGACAAATGAGCGGATGAGCCAGTAGCAAAAAACCTATCACCAGTCTAAACCATTGGCATGTTCTCCTCCTTCCACATCTGCCTGGCTGCTTCCTTTCCTTCCCATTTCTCAGCTCTTTCACCTGCCTCTCTCCCTAACACTTCCCTTCACAGCAAACTAATGAGGCAGCTCCAACAGGAGCTTGGGAAAAAGTAATGCTGCTGCAACTATCTCCATAGTGCTAGGTCATTCTGAAGGCTCAGGATGAATTGCCAAGTTTACAGTAACCTGCCCCACGCCTGCACATCTGATTAGAAGACAAGAAAATAACTTTAGAACTCCACATGTCCCACTTTTTGCTCCTAAACCCCAACTGTGTTGCTTTCTAACAGAGGTTGCAGAACGGAAAAGTCTATTTCTGCCTCAGACTTAGCAAATGGTTTTCCATGATCAGTAGTAAAATACAGCGTCCACAAAGAGAAAAAACTGTGCTGTCCCCAATACTGTCTTGAAATCTGTCTAGATATTTTTAGTCCCATAGGAAGTATTAAGCTTCCTATGGGACTAAAAATGTGTAGACAGATTTCAAGACAGTAAAAGGTTAAAATGGAAGGATGTTTTTCTTCTTTTTTTTTTGTGAGTGTTTGTTGTGGTTTTTTTTGAAGGGAAGAATTCTTAGAGGAAGTTAGAGAAAGTTCTCTAAGTATTGAACTAACTCAAACATAAAATTCCCTGATAAAAAACTTGAGGAACCTTCACACTGTATTTGCTCCTCCCTGTCTCCCCCACTAATAAACATCTTAAGAATTGTGAAGATTTCTACCAAAATCCCCCCTACGCCTTTTTACCTTGCCCTAAAATTTCCCACGTTCAAACAACAGCAATATTGTTTACTTAGATTGCAGTGACTTCCAATGGAAGAAATCCCAACACACTCTGGATGCTGATCTCATTACACTGCAGTAACTCCAACACAATTTTCCTTGCTTTAAATTCATACTGAACATTAAAATTTGCATTTACAGAATCACAGGATGGTTTAGGTTAGAAGGGTCCTTTAAAAATCATTCAGTTCCAAGCCTCCTGCTGTGGATAAGGCCAGCATCTACTAAATTAGATTGCTAAACTCTATCAACCTGACCTTGAACCCAAACCACCTATTTTTATTAAAGATGATTTAACTCACAATCAACAGGTATGTGTACAATGCATATATGCATTAGTTTAAACTTTTTTTGCTCTCCTTTTTTTTTGTCCTTGAAATAATTGTCTTGCCCATAAAAGCACCTTCATGAAACTAAGCCACAAAATCTAAATTTAGGATTAGCTTTCACTAATGTGCTCCTGACTTCAGATTCCAGCTTTTTCTGATCATACAAACACTGTCAGAAAAAAAAAATAGCTCAAAAAAAGCCCATATCCTGAAATTCAGTCACACTGAGAAATTAAAATTTTAGTTTTACCAATGCCTCCTAGAGGTCAAAACTAACCTAAAGCCTTCGTACAGCGCATGCATTATCATGTTTCAAGTTAAGTACATAGTATCAAAAAGACAATACCTTGGGGAAAAAAGCACAAACTATGTGTCAGGCACTTTTCTAAAACTTTTCAAACCATAACTGCATTTCTTGTCAGATGGGAAACATTGTTTTATGACAAACTGCAGGCTGACTCACGCTGTCGTAACTTTTTTCTGGTCATGTAGAGAGCAAACAATCACAAATATTCTATATGGATTATCTACAGAAGCTACCACTAATTCTTTTTGCTGTACCCAAGTTTTATTTTCAAAACCCCCAAACCAACATCCTTAGATCCTCAATATCTGCAATTTGAAACTAGAAATTCTTTTTCCAGAAAGCATATTAATAGTCTACAGCCACAGTACAAAATATTTGCAGAAATTATTACATTCAGATTTTGTGTACTTTGAGACTACTTGATCATATCTTCAAATAATCAGCAGCTGATAGATCAAAGATGACAGAGAATGCCTTTGTGGTAGACAGGAAATAGTGGAAGAGGAGAATGAAAAAATCTTACCTGTTTGTTCTTTTTTTTTCTCTAAAATAATATATCCAGCAATCCGTTACTAATGGATAAAGTCTCTTCTCTCCAAAGATAAAGGAGCAGTTCAGGCTGTCACTTCAGGATCTCTGGACGGTAAGTCACACCAAATCAGCTTCCCACCAGATAATTATAGAGCTCTAGAGGGCTTCTAATAAATCAAACTCAACTATTATGTACAACTTTAAACCAATCTTTTCATTTTTCCCCCAAAACCTAAATCTCAAAATTTTGCATTGAATTTGAAATACAACAGACTGGGTCCGGATTGGTGGATATGTTACTTCAAGAGAAAGTAAGTAAACATGTAAGAAGTTTAATTTCTCCAGTGTACCCATACCCACCATTATTAATGGGCAGTAATGACCAGTGATTTTAACAAACAGGATATAAAAGTATCTAACGATGCAGGTTTTTGTTCTAAATTCAAAATAACCAAATCTCCTATTTGGGTTATTTAGCATGTAATTTTTTTCTACTAAATCTAACAGTAATGGTTTAGACATCTGGATAAACCTTATTGTCTCAGCTTCTGAGTGTTCAGGCAGAGTGCCTTTACATTTTACATCTGCAGTGCTCTAATGGACAGGAAATATTCTGCCAAGAGAGTAACAGACAGGAATTCCCAACGAAGACTGAAGCTGCCTGCGTTTTCTACTTTTCACCAAGCATTACTCTACTGAGATTTGTATCCAATGCAGCCACCCCTTCATGAATTCTGGAAGGTACTGGGAGCACCAAACTCCATTTTTAATATTACTTTCTTCCCCCATTTTAAGGAGAAGCCTACAATGAACCTGTGCACTACCATTTGTTGTCACTAAAAGCATTTACCCCACAGGAGCAAACCTTGCATGACTGCTCTCGAACATGAAGAGCATTTCCACTGCAATCCATGGGTGAAAGCAGCTGCTGGCATTCCCACATGCATCCTTACACAATCATTTAGGATGGAAGAGACTTTTGAGATCATCAAGCCCAATCCTAATGCTACATGCAATTATTTTATTTTATTATTATTTTATGCAATTATTTTGCACAAAATCTCCCACTATTTTGTGCTCATCTACCATCTGTCCTTTCATTGTGCTCAACATCTAAGAGTTCATTTGATGTGTCTTCAAGTAACTTTAAGTGCCAAGTAATACTTGATTAATTTATTTTTGCCCCTGCACAACACAAACCATGCTGGAAAATGCAGGTTGACACCACTCCTTTAACTATTCCAATACTTATTACTTGTAACAGCCAGGTTTAGGACAAGAAAGATGGAGTATCTTCATTCACTTCTTTTCAACTTGCCAAGGAGAGTTTGTTGAAACCAAGATGTTTTCTAGCTCAGCAGATTATTCCTCTACATCCTGTCTAGAAGGTCTGAAAGCCAAATTGCTGAACCCTTAACAGGAGAGTTCCCTCAACCCTGTATGCTGATCATAGCCTACAATATTCCACTGGTTTCTAAGAAGCTGCAAAACTATGCAATAAGAGATCTAAAAAAGAATAACGTTGAGGATTTTCTCTCTCAACTCTGTAAAATCACACACAAAAATGAACATACTAAATGTCTTTGAAAAGAATACCTATATTCAATGAGTGACTACATGACAAAAAAAAACAACCAAAAAAAAAAAACAACCCAAAAAACCCAAAGAAAACCAAAAAAAAAAAAAAAAAAAAGAAAGAAAAAAGAAAAGGACTAGCTAAAATCAGACTGTAAAAGGAAATGACTCAGAGAGGAGCTGGATGTACCAAGATATTGCCCCACAGAAAAAAAGGAGCTAGCATAACAACAGTCTCAAAAATAGGTACCCACATGGAAATTTATCTTTTCTGTGACACAGGTACTGCAATATTCATGATGAGAGGGACTCTAAGCCCCGCAACCAGGAAAAAATAGGATAAACTTAAGAAAACTTTGCCTTGGCAAAAGAACTTAAGGATAAATTTAAGTACCATTTTGCCTTGGCAATGTAGAAGTGGGTTCATTTCTGTGACAAATGAACTGCACAGTCACGTGGTTGACAGGAATGAATGGGAAGGGCAGGTAAACCCCACAATGACCTTTCAACAGGAAAACAGAACAGCTCATTTAGAGCTGAATGGAGCTTTTAATCAAAGGACAACTCCATGTCTATCACAAAAAGAGATAATTAAACCCAAAATGTGCAACTACAGAAAACGAGTCCATTTGCAAGCAAAAGGGGAACTGGACAGCGATATATCCTTCAATGCATAAGAGAGTTAAGTTTGAAACAGCCCCCAGTGCTTTTTAATTTAAGAAAATACATTTCTCTCTTCTTTTCACTAGAAATGTAAGAATATATCAATCTGTGTTATTACTCTCTTCTGGTCACTGTATGATTGTAGTGCTCTTTTACCTCTACAAAAGTAAGATTTCATGCTTTTAGTTGTCATTTTCCTAGCTAAGATCCTTTGTTTTTCTTTAAAACATCCTAAATAGCAGTTCTTCAGACAATAGCATAGAGCTGTACTATTTCCATTATCACTTCTTACAGCCTTCCTAAAAAAAATCTCAATATTATTTTTTAACTAAAACACTGAATAACTATTCTCTGCAAGCTTTCTAAAGTGACAGATTCCTCCCTTTTATGTTAGGATTCAAGTATATCGTCATGAGGGAACTGAAGCATCATTTGCAATTTAGGTTTTGGGAGATATTTTGTCTGCAGTAATTATGAAGAAGAACAGGTCTTTAAACCAACTCTGACATCAAAAAATCTGGCTTTCCCTGAAAGGTGAGCAATTAAGATTTATGAGAGAAGCTAAATACACAAAATGGACACACTGGCTCCATTTTTGACTGACTGCTACAAAACAATTAATAAAAGGCCGTTCTTGGACTGGTCAAGACTAATATCCAACACTTCAAGGGTTTTTTGTCTCAGAGAGTAGATTTCTAAAGTTAGCATGAAAAAAAAGAAGCAGCAAATGAAGGAAAGGAGCCAGTTAAATAATAGATTGCCATCACAGACACTCACATACTTGGCTACCTCATGTGAGCCCTGAAGCCTATTTCAGCATAAATGACAGGGGAACAAAAGATGTTACAAAATTCTACTCAGACCACAATTATCCTCCATTCAAAGCTCCCAGGAACAGATTGAGAAATACAGGGATAAAAAACAAACAGAGGGACTCAAGACAACAGGACGAAAAAATGCTGCAGTGACACACATTGAGCCAGGATGATTAACTACTGCAACCCTCAAATGTTTTTTGTTCTCTCCCTCAGTAGGACTAGAAAGAACAGAAAATCAGCTGGTGAAACAACAGGTATTGAACACAAGATGATTATTAGCAGGAACAATTGTTGACAATTTTAGGGTTCTAGCTGTAACCAGCCTAGCCAAAAAAATGAGGGTACCAACTGAAACTGCCTTTGCTAGGTAAGCCTGACAGACTCCAAAGGTGTTTCTGAGCTATGCCCATCTCTTCAACCCAACTGCTCTAAAACTGAGTTTCTTTGATCTAGACCAAATAAGAACACAGATTAAACTATTAAAGACTTTCATCCAAGAACAAAGCTTGCCATTATACTTTGAGGTAGACAAAATATTTAATTGCCTAATAGAGAAAACCTAAGGTACAAGTTTCCTCTGGTAACTGGTGGTTGCTTTCTTTACTACTACTACTACTACTATTATTATTAATAATCAGAGATCAGGATTTAAGATTAGATCAATTCCTGGAACAACCATATCTGCAAACTTGCAGGGATCTATGATCCTTATGCTATCCTTCCAAGAACATGTTAAACTCATTCCTTCAAACAGAGGGTATGATAACCTTAAAACTCATTTTCCTGGGGTTACTTTCTGAGTCAGAAATTTTCAGTCTAAACTACACAGTTCAGCATGGAAAAAAAAAATCTGTTTATTAAAAAAAAAATCTTTTTCACATGCAATACACTATTTTTACTCTCTTGGTTTCGAGTTTAATTTAGTTTTGTTTTCTGTCATAACTATTATTAGAACCTATATAGAAAATGTAACTACGGAAAGACACCCCTGTAACAGAAAAGTATTTTTAGTAATAAAGTTGCCTAAAAATAAAATTTTTAAAAAGTGGAAGATGTTACCTGAGGAGAAAGAGAAGAGAGGGAAGACAGGGACTAAAACTTGGTGGGGTTGGGGGAGAAGGAAACAAAAAAATGCTACCTAAACTCAATAAAAACCCCAAATCCTGTTTCATTTTCATATCCTACATGGAAGAACTTCAGTCTGAAGTAGTGTTGGGTGGGACTTACCATCAAGTGATCCAGGACTGACAGCTATGAACTGCCCCAACTGTATCCATAAGAGGATGAAGCAACTCATTAATAACGGATTGGTGGATATGGGAATGATAAACACTACTATACCTAGAATTGCAGGTACAGATTAAGGGGAGAGAGAAAGAGAAAGTTAGAAAATACTGTGCAGGAAATACAGTCAGATCAATGGTCCTGCATTCCTGACTTCCTTATTCTTTCCAGAGAAGTGAACCATCAATAGCCACTGCCAGTGCTTCTACTGAATTTAACAAAAGCAGCTCTTACTCAAGCACAGAACATGCACCATCAGCCACGATCCAAAATTCAATGTGGAAGTGTAAAGCATGAGAAAAAATATCTCGCTGTTACAGTGTAAGCAGCTTGACTGTAAAATGCACAAACCCCCTGAAGTTTAGCACTCTTTACACTCCCTGCCATTCATAGATTAAAAGAAACAGGGATAGAGAAGCAATAACAGTTTCTTCACCTGCTTTTGTAAAAGAACAGGACCTTCAGGCACTATTACTGCAAAGAAGAAGGCTCAGCTCACTTTTAAAGAAATCCTCCAGTGATGGCATTTTTCAATTGATGTATTAGGAAAAATAAAGATAATTTTTTAAAAAATAAGAGATAATGTAGGTTACAACGAGCCTTACCTTGAAAGGTTTGTCCCCACTGTGTGTCAGCATATGCCTCTGCAACCAACTTTGACTTGTTGAAGGTGTATTATATACTTTGCAACCTTTCCACAAGCAAACAAACACCTAATAGAGCAAAAACGTGGTAAGTTTACACAAGTCAGAAAGAAGAGTAAATAAAACAATCACATTAGCAAAGGCGGTTTTTACAACACTTCAAAGAATTCTGAACAATAACCATTTATTTTGAAACACACTTCTCATAGCTCACCAAGAAAAAAATAATTACAACCCCAAGTATTCAATAAAACGGGATCACTGGAAGAAAATACCAACAAGACAGATGCTCCTGCAGATAAACACAGTTGAGGGCAACAGGATTTGCTGTATTCATGTTTGCACTCAGTATCTGTATCTACCAGATATGGAGACTGAACATTTTTAAAGGAAAAATTTGCATTTTCTGGATAGTAGCTATAGAAATAAAATAATTTATACTCATAAGCAATTAATTTTATTCCTTGAGCATGAAAAAGTAAACTCTTAACTGTAATGCAATTTATATACTGGAGTTTTGTATTCTGGGATACCAGATACCTCTAGTTAAGGCCTTACATTCAATTCCTGATGAAGGAAGCTACCATTTCTCATAGGATTCAAAATCTATGGGTGTTTTGTGATTCCAGTGTACAGAACAATCCCATGCACAATAGTGCATTAAGGGGAGCAGAACTTACTCATGCTGCTTTTCTCTCTCCTCTCATTGTGTTTATCTGTAACTGAGGGAATAAAAAAAGCTCAATGAACTTGCCTTTCATTAGAATTTCCTCAACAGGTCTGTGGGTGAAGGGAGGTAAAGCCCTAATTTGTCACAGCAAAAGAAAGTTCCCAGGAACAGCACTGTTCATAACACAGGTTTTCAGAAATGCAGGAAACTAATTGGATTTCAGTTTCTTGTTCTCTTTTGGAGAATAAAACCCCTCAACCTTCAAAAGATTTTATTTTCAAAATGAAAAAGCAGCCACGGGAGTTCTACGTTCTTGCTGTACAATACATACATAACCCAGCGTTACTCAGACAAAGCTGAAAACCCCTCAGTGTCTGTGTGACTGATCCAGACCTACTGACACAAGGCCCAAGCCCCCAAACCTTTGGGGTCCACCACTCCTCAGTTTTGAGATCCTCTCAAAGGCACACAATTGGAATTTCTGAGATTTCTGGCTCTGCAATAGCTCCGTAAGTGTGCCAGCATTTCCATCAGCAACTTCAGACTGCAGGGCACTTGGCAAAGGTGTGTTACTGGGAAGTTACAGATGGGGAAAATACAAGGACTTGGCTTTGCAAACACACACAACAAGTCTAGAGAAAGCTTCTTGAGAGTCCCTGTCAAAAAGCTGAACCCCAAATATTTCTGAAATAACATCTTTTGGAAGGAAAACTGTTTTGTCGGAAAGTTTCCCAGGCTCTTGATGGATGTACCTGGTTTGGACTGGAGCCATGACCTCAGTATTAGCTGGAAAAAACACATTTTACCATGCAGAGATATTTATCCTATTCCTTTCCATTCTCAATGAGCAACTACTTTAACCCCCACTTTTCTTCAAATTTAGAGCCACTGCAGTTAAGTAAGATCTGAAATCCCATCAAAAGCACAACACAATTTCCAACACACTCGAACACCTCACCGGCAGGTGGCAGACAAATCCCTGAAACAAACCCACCAGGACACATCCCCCTTCCACAGTATCACCATGGAATTCCTCAAAAAATAAACTCCAGTAAGGGGGATTCGAAAGTGTGAACTAATGCCAACATCAGACACTTTGTGCTTCCAACAACCTCCTCTGTCAAATATACAAATACAGTCCAACATTTTCTAAATAAAAATATCGACAAATCACGTCACATGAAATGTAAGTGACAAGAAATAAAATACAGGAAAAAAAAAACCAAACCAAGATCTGCAAAATTTTCCAGCTCCTTTTTAAGAAATGTAAAGTAGTCATGGATGGGATAAAAAAGATCCAAACACATCTTACTCATTTCATTATTTCATCCAGGTTTCATGTAACACTTTTATACACCTGTGGACAGAACTCAGAAATCATCTCATGGGTGGCTAAAAAGCCACTACACTGGATGGATGATCCTGCTTAGATACTGGACTGAAAAAAGCCATCAAATATGAAGCTGAAAAGTTCAATCATGCCAAAAAATATTAGCTAAATACAACCAGAGTCACAGCTGTCTCAGCGACACATTTACATAATAAATTATTTAAAATAATGCAAATTAGCATTTTGTTTGAGTTTCTTATTCACTGAAGATAAAGTTCAACAGCTTGAACATTTTCCTTCTGAAGAAGTGACAGGACAAAAAGTCAAAAGACAACAACTATTCTACTTCGAGAAGCGGTATTACCTCTCCCAGAAATTGAAGAGCTGCAACACACAGTGCCTAAAGCAGTCAGATTGCTTGTGCTGGATATAAAGGTAGTTTACATGATATATTCCAGGCAGCAGAGGTAATTTGGGAGCTTGAAGATGGGAGGTAGTTAAGTACAAAGCTGAAATTACTCTACTAGAAGACGTTTTTAAACATTAAAATTGAGACCAATTATCATTTGTCCAGGGATTAGACTAGAATTTACATGCTTATATATGCAACTCAATTTAAAAAAAAAAAAATTAGATGCAATTATATAGAAGGTAAACTTGCCATCAGTATTACACACAGAGCTGTTTTGTTAAGACTTTGTACTCTTGAGTCAGCCTTACATCTTCCCTATTTACATTATGGATATATTTTACCTGTAGTGAGACTCCCTTGGTAACAGTAATTAAGATGTGAGTTCACATGTAGGAACACGTACACTAGGAGTTTTAAGAAAATGAATTCCATGTGTAAGCACTTAAAGACACACCAGCAGCTTCAGGATGTTGAGAAGTCAACACACCATCAAAACCCTGGTAGTCTCAAATAATTTATTCAAAAGAACTGACTACATTCTTAAAGTTAGGCCACTAACTTTGCTGCCACTACTTACAAAACCAAAATTTTGAAACAGAAAATTTTCTACTGTCATGCAAGAGCAAAACACTGGCAAATAAGAAAGAAGGAAAACCTAAAAGTGACACCAACCCCTCCTCGCTGCCCATCCACGTGTATGGAGCGAATGTGGTCGGCCAGGTCCGGGCTGGAGCTGAAGCAGGCGTGGCAGTGATCCCAACAACAGTTATAGGCAATGCTCTTGGCAGAGGAGGCAGCAACTCCCTGCCCGTTCATCATCACCGGCGTGGAACGCCCACTGGAAATTGTGCTGTCTACGTCCATGATAGTGCTGCTTATGCTGCAAGAGAAAACAAAAAAAAAACCCAAAAAACTAAACCAAAGTTTGTATTTGCTGCATGTTAACAGAGCGAATCAAAAGTGTAGCTCTTTCGTTTTAGGTATCTTTAGACAGGTTGAAAAGAAAACCATGCACAAATTTATTATGTCTTGTGGTTCATCACTTTATTAATAAATGTCCAGTTAGGAAACAGCTACTCTTAGTCAACAGTGTAACTTCTTCTGGACACTGGGAACAAAAGAGAGCAATGGAAAATCCTCAAAATACTGAGCCTAGCATCCCCTGCCAACACTAGAGCCTTAAAAAGAATACAGCACTTCAGTTCTATATAGGGTTTAAGGTGCTCCCAGATGGCCCGAGCACAGTGCCCATTGTGTGTATGGTCTAAACTAATGCTGTTTGTTTTGGTTTTGCAAAACGCTTCCAGAGAAGTCAGAATCAGCAGAGGAAATCTGTGGCCAGCAGGGGTCACTTTCATCAGCCTTTCTACTCTGTACCTTGGCAGATACAGAGACAAGCATCAAAAGGATCCGAAAAAAACTCGCAGAGTATGTTCTTCCCATATATGAGCAAAAAGTATGGAGATGGATGTTCTTCCTCATTAAACAGCTACTGATATACCTTTTTTTATCTTGTTAATCTGCTCAGTTGCCATGAGGGCTTTTAAGTTTTTATGTTCCACAAAGCCACAGCCTTACAGAACAGCTCATCTTCGACAAAACCTCAAAGACCAGGTGGTCAAATTTGCTTAAACAAGAATGAGTGATATCAGATTGCCTGTGGTCTTGTCCAGTGGGGTTGTTGTTAATGGGTGTGTTCAAAGGCTGGGATTTCTGTTACCTTTCTGAGCAATTTTCTCAAAGGCTGACTAACCTTGTTGTGGGGGAGGGAGGAAGTTTCCCAACATCTCATCAGAATTTCCAGTGCTGCAACTTCTGTCTCTTGTCTCTCATCCCTGGCAGCTGCAGGCTTGAGATGACTCTGCCTCCTCTATTGTTAAACCACCCTATCAGATCACTCAACACAGAAAAACCCTGCCCTCCTCCTCCCAAAACGAAAGGAGCACACACACTCAGCCTCTCCATGTCCTGGATTTGTTTCAGCACCCTAACCACCTTGGAGAGCCTGCCCCAGACCCCCTCCAGTATCTGTATGACTGGGATAGGTTAACCCATTCTGCTTTTAAGGTACACGTGCTGTTCCTTATTCTTACCATCACTGTTTACATGCCCAGTATTGTTCTATTACACACTGAGATGAATTAAAGGAAAAATGCCATTAGTCAAAACCTGAAGATACCTTCAGCGTGTTTGCTCTTCTGCTGCAAGGGTCTCTGCCAATGACTTCACACATTATCTGGATCTTTTTGAATCACTACTATGCTAGCAGGTTTTTTTCTGAGACAGATTTTGAAATAATCACAGATATTTGCTTTGTTTAGATTTCCCATTCTCACCCACCATGTAGATTCCACTGCATTTATCAATAAGCGACTTGCCTTAGTCTAAATAATAGATTCCCTTTAGCAATGCTCCCAGTTATAAGCTTTAGTTTTAACTACCCTGAGTCATTTGGTTTCATGAACAAACTCTTATCTCAAGAGATATGAGCAACAAAACATATCTCAACTACAGAACCCTTAAAAATCATCTTCCAACTCATTTGCCTCCATCTGCCTGCAATAAAACTGACCAACTATTTTTAGGCCTTTGTTTTCCAAGTTAAAAAGCAAGTTTTGGATACCTTTTTAACACCTGTTTGCTTTAATGAAGGTATATCAAATACCTAGTTGCTAAATGCTACACAAATACCACATGCCTCTCTTCCACCCCCCCCTCCCAATTTCAAATAAGGTCTAACAATTTAGAAGGCATAGTTCCTATGCATTGAAATCATGTAGGCTATTTGCTGCTACACAGCAAATTTCCATGTGTCCATTATTATTTTCTTCCCTTTTCCACACCCTGAATACACAGAGCTATCCATGATCCCTCCCCAGCAACCCTGATTCCTTTTATGACATACAACCTTCAAATCTGTCACTAGCAATTAAAAAAATATTCCACTGCCCCTGAGCTGAAGCTCCCAGCCCCTACAGCCTTAACAGTCACTAACTACGTGTACTGTAAAAGCATTTTAGGACCCCTGTTGAAAACTGAAGCTTTATCTGCAAAGCCTGTTGCAAGTAATCCTAATTTTTCCACTGTGCCAGGCACACAATAGAGGCAATTATGGGACTGACATCTTCTCCTTCCTCAGCTGATGCCCAGGCCAAAAATGATCTCCAAAAATAAAGTCTGTAAAACTGCACCGTGAAAGCAAAATTTACCCAAGATGATAGAAAAACGGAATAATTAATTATAGTTAATTGTGCCGCCACCTCATCTCCCTCTCAGTTTAAACCATCCAAATACAGCTTTCTCAAAATCACACTTGGAAGTGGGTTTGGACACAGAATGGCACAAAGCCCAGGCACTTGTGCCACAGACAGTGCTGTTACACGGGTCAGTGGTCCCCACAGGAAGCTGCTTAGCCAAGGATGGCAAAGCACTGCACACACAGAGCTCGTGCAACAGCTGCCTCACACCAGCTCAGGTCAATAAATAACCCTGCCTTTCCCACAGCTGAAAGGTACCAAAGGAAACAGCTTCCCAGATAGCTTCAAGGAGGAGTTCAAAGTTATTTCCAGTCAGTACGAGTTTCTACACCCACAGAGAGCATTAGAATGTGTCCATTCTCACACACCCCACAAACTGCACTAGCAGAGCTCTGACTGAGAGGATGTGCAGTGCTGGTGGCCACAGGGCAGAGTATGAGGGACACTCAGCACAGTTCCCTGGGTTTACAGTCTGGTCTGAGGTGGGAAAGCAATGAGAAAACATAACCCTGAGCAAGTTCTGTGAAAGCATTTTGGGGCAGGGGAGAAGTGCATCCTCATGCAGGGGTGTGTGTGTGTGGTTTCTCTGTTCCACAGGCATGAAATCTGCTTAATTCCTCTAAGAAAAGATTAAAAAACCCCTGAAAATTATCAACCCAAAGCATGAGAGTTTAGTTCACATTGCCAGTGCAGTGCAACAGACCTTGACACAAAATCACAGGTCTCTAATTTTACGGCCTAAGGAATGCAAATGTTCAGGCTTTGTGGTTTTTTATAAGCTATCCTACCTTCTTCTGGAGAAAAATTTGTAAAAGTCAACTGATCCCAGCAAAAGCTATTGTGACAAAGTAGGGTTATTAATGGCATAAAAAACCAGCAGCAAACTAATTTAGCTATTACTGTTTAAATGTTTGCTGGGTCTGGGTTTAATAGCCCAAGTGTTTGCTAAGGGCTAACACATTAACACGATATCAAAATTTTGTATCAGAGGAGCTGGAATAAAAAAAGGCTGCCCATAGCACTTAAATCAAGTAGTAGCATGTATAATTTGGAAATTGAGAATGAAGTGCTACACCGGACTATAATTCTATAAGCGATTCAAAATCCTGTCTAAAAATGAGAAAAAATACAGCTCAAATATATTGCTCAGTTGAGCAATAACAGCTCAATACTTAAAACAAAATGCCCTCCTTCTTTCTAGTTTGAAGAACTTTTGAGTATGACACTGAAGAGCACAGACGAATATTGCTGTAATAGAATTTACTAGAGAAATAACTCAATTGTCTATAAAACAAAATGACCAGGAGTCACACAAGAGATCACTAGGTTTGGATGGCCTTTCTTGATAGATCCTTGGTAGACTCTAATGCAAGAAACTCACTGCCCTGGCACACTCCTTCTCTAGCTAAATAAAAATGTAACATACATTTTTTGTTTCCTCTTCTGCCTCCAGAACCAGCGTATTTCAGGTGATCAGGTGCCTCCCAGCACTAAGAAATCTAGAATTAGCTTCTGTCTCACTTAGCAAGTTCTGTCTCTCACTAAAGAGGTAAAGGCTGCAAAGAGAATCTATGAAAGACCAGTGCCCAGTACAGCTCAAGTGTGTGTAGTTTTCTCTCGTCTTTCATACACTGAGAAAACATCAGGAAGCTTTTCAGAGAATAGTCTGCAGTGTTGTAACATCAAAGACACTGACTTGGGCGGTCTCTTGACCTGCCCATTTCAAGATGAAGCAGAAAGATAAGTTTTACAGTCAGAGCTGTGGCTGCTACTAAGTCTGTGAAGACTTAACTGCAACACTGTGTCTGTTAGAGCTGCCAATTCACCCACTTTTCTTGTTTCTCAGAATTTCAGACAGAGAGTGAGGACAGGACACACGAGCAAGTTAAGATGTGTGCACAAACATTCAGAGCTACAGAAAAAGTGTGTGGATCTTTCAGCTTTTCAATCCAGTATGACTTTCTATCTGCTTGGGATGATCTGACAGAGGGAAAGGTTCCTTAACAAAGGGAAGGTAGTGATGGAAATTACATCCTTCTGCTTTCTCACCCCAAATCCATAAAGCCTACAAGTGGAGAAGTACTAATGCGCATAAGAGGAGAAAATAAAGTAAGAAAAACACAGACGTCCTGGTAATAGAACAGAGACACTGAAAGAGATTTTTTGCTAGCGAAGTTAAAGCAAGTTTTTCTGCCTTTTGCTAAGTCCCTTTCTGGCAGGCAGATCTGTTTAAAGCCTGCCTGCCACTATCAAAGCAGAATGACACGAGCAGAACTGAAGCGCTTGTGGCACTCCCCTCCCGCCAGTGACAGACAGGGCTGGGTTTGCTCCCAAGCTGGAGGCAGGCTCCAGCTCCATTGTAATGGATCTATAGAGCATGGCCTGATGAAGAACATTAGACATTTGAGTTTCAGAGAGTTCAGCTCTGGGGTCATCCCAAACAATAGAGCATCAAAAACAGTCACTGCTGGAGAGAGCCTGCATACACAATAGCAGTTTTTAAGAAGCACCATTCAAAAGACTGACTAATTACTAAAATTTAGAACTGTTACAGCAAGCACAACACGATCTTCGAGTTTGTTGTCCCTATTTTCAATGTAATCGAGCACCTGAATCAACTTGACATAAAAATCACAGGTTTAGAGGCAAGAACTGAATGCATTTCTGAAATGCCTTACTAAACCCACACCTCATTTCACCAAGTCTGCAAACACTGGCAGGGTCTGCCAAATGCAGCAAGGTAGAACTGAAAACACAAAATCTTCTCAGAGGGGTCAGACATTTTTCTCTCCTCCTACAAATTTTCCCTCTACCAAGAGTTTAACAGCTTTGAAACGATACTGACATTCAAAATGTGTTCATTAAGCAAAAACATGCAAGCTTAAATAGAGGAATAATTACCTCAAAGGCATTGTTTCAGGTCTTATTTTTACCTGTGCTTATTTTACCTGCGGCTAGAAATAAGACAATCTTCATTATCAAGAACATTAAGGTATTTTTAGCAGCACTTTCATGTTAAAAGGATAGTGCTTGCACAATCAAATGCATCTAGCTGGTTAATTTAGTTCAAACTCTATTTAAGAACAATCCTGAAATAAAAAATAACAGCTAAAAACTTGCAAGAAGCTGCCAGTCCTTTTCAGTTCACAGAAAACAAAAAGCATTTTTCAAGCACTTTAAATTCTAGATTATTCTGTTCCTTTAAGGATCTGATTAAAAATTAAGCCACTGTTGGAGTTCCGTAAATACAGATATTTTCTATAAGGAAGAAAACGAAATCCAAATTATTCACAATTTAAAATGTACAAATTTTAAACTACATATTATACACCTGGGCCCTAATTTTTGTGTACACTGAAACATGATTAAAACTATAATGAGACTACGATTTAATGCATTAAATAAAACGGTGTACTGCACATCACTGCTGACACACACTTGGCTCTCCAAGGAGATTGTTTTCCTCACTACCACAAGTAATACCTTCTATTAAATTTAATGAATGAAATGCCCAAAATTTATTCTTTCCCTAATTTTGTTAATCTTTCAGAACAACAGAGAGTAAGAGTTGAGGAGGAATATCACCAAAAAACCTGAAAAAACAGTAAAATAATTTCATTTTTAGCTTCCACCAAGTCCCATTAGCAAGCGCCCACTTGAAGAGAGAGAGCAGAGCCAGGCACTGAACACATGCACAAAAGCCCAATCAATTTGCTATTATACTTTTAATGTCTGCTAAACATAGTCCCTGTAGACCTTAACTGAAGTAACCTTCCCTGAGGCAAAATCCAGCCCTAACAGATGGGCCTTATACCGTGCCCTGGAGGGTCAACAAGCAGCCCTTCAGTCTGATCAACAGGAGCTCATTTCGGCTTCGAGCACCTCCACCCTGAGCGCCAGCTCCCAGTGCCCAGATGTTCAGGGCAGGAGGGAACCAAAGGGCCCAGCTGAATTCAGCTGACACCAAACGATCCTGACAGATCCTATACGGGAAAAAACCCTCATTTTGGAGAGCATCAAACGAAAAACGAACAGGAATTTCGGCGAGCACACACCGCAGGGTGGCTGAAACCAACACTACCGAGCAGCCATCAAGCTGCACACCACACTACTCCAAGTTTTGAGAGCAGTTTCTTCTGAAATACACAGTGATAATCCAGCCACAAAACATCAATCAAATCAGCAGATTGTCTCCGAAACCAAATGCTACAAACCTTACTGGAAGTAAGTAAACAGCTTAAGGATTTAAAACCAAACAAATAAACCGAACAAAAATAAATACCCTGCTAGTTTCTTTCTCTTTTACTAGTCAGTGAAATACTCTGTCATTTCCCCTTACAGCTGCAGCTACATTGGTCTAATCCATGAGGGAAGCTTAAGAAAGAAAACTGAACTGTTACAGTCAGATAAAACCTCGGCATAATGGGAACACTGTGAATGACAGTCAGTCACATCTCACAGCAACTTCAAGGGTTAAAACCTAGAAATCAACAGAAAAGCTTTTACCACCTGGAAGACTAAATCACAACTAGGTACTAATCCCAAAAGAAAACAAACAGCACCAACTGCAATCATTCAATTACAAACACCAAGTCAAAACAGAAACACTGAAAGAAAATAATAATGACATGCTTAGTGACATCCCCCAGCACCTCATTATTTTCATTTCACTAAGAAAACTCGAGAGCAAAAACAAAAACTTCACAGTTTTCCCTACTATTCCAATTACTTTCCAAGATAAGAGGTGGAAAATTGTGGTGTACAGCTCTGGCCAAGGGACAAGTTCCACAAAAACAACAGCTTTAAAACACCACCAAATTCAAAGCAATTTGTGCTCGCTACTTCCTAATGCAGTCAAAGATCAAGCGAAGATAAATCCTCACAAAACTTCAAAATTATCTAATTATTAACCCTCAGCTCCCATCATTGAGAGGAGGATCTTCCACCTGTCTTATTTTAAAATATCTCCATCAATACCAAATACCATGGATACAACAGATTAGAAATTGTTCTACTGGCCCCTAAAACAAAAGCAGAGGAAGAATAAATTCCTGTGTTTTTGTACTAGATCTAATTAGTACAAAATTAATTAGTTAATAAGATTTAAATTTTACTGACATTCAATGAGTATTAAGCAAACTTTAATGCCAACATCTTTCTGAAGTTATTATCAGAACATCTGCATGGGGGTACCATTATCCAATAAAATGCAGGGCTCAAAACAATTATACACAGGTGGCCAAGGAGATTTCAGTTCATCTTTTTGCTTTATGTTCTCTAAATGATCATGTCCACTTAAAAGTTACATTAAAACAGGTCCTAAGAAAAATAGAGCTCACAAAAATGGGCAATCACCATGAGCCAGCAACACAGCAGAAAAGTTTGAGATTTGCCTGATCTTTCTTTGTTGCTCTGCCCACCCTTGGTAAATTTGGTATTTTATGGTGCATCTAGATTGCTAACAGTAAACTCGTCCTACTAAATTTCAGTAGTTTATTCACTTAATTCCCTAAACCAAACATTTGTGTTTCACAAGCAAAACAGTTTGTCTGATTTTAATGGATGTAGTTTGATTGTGGCATGAAAAAAAATTGTACTTTAGAGCCCTTACAGTTCCTTTTCACTGAACCACCAACCAGCTCAGAGAGAATCTTCAAAGGAGACAGAAAGCAACTTCAGCTACCTGCATATCTAAGGGGTTTTTTTTGGCTGATTTTGCTGAGAAAACCATTTAAATTCAAACCTTTAAATAGAAAGCATCCAAAATAATTTCATGTCTGATAATGGTAATTTCGTCAGGAAAATCTACCACCAGTTAAGAAAAAAATGTCAGTGGATAAACCACCATCAAAAATAAATAAATAAAAAAAAATGCAGAGCAAAGAGAGAAGGCAGAGCACTAAATGGCTGCCAAAGAGCAACATTACTCATGGGGCAGCAAGAAGTCAGAATACCTGGATCAAAAAATAAGCCAGGACTACATGAAGTGTAAATGCACCACTGTGTGTGGAAAGCAGCACCTTCTGCTCACATCTGCTCTGGCACATTACATCCACAAAGACAGACAAAACAACTGACTGCACAGCTCCTCAGAGGCAAGGGAGGCAAAGCAGGAGAGGCAAAAATAAATAAAAGCAACATTAAGGCAACATAAAGAAAAAAAAGACCACCATTTCCACGACTGCACGATTGGAAGCACTTGTGCTTCTGAATCATGTAAGCATTTTTTTCTGGAAATCAAACCTATCAAAATCTATGCTTTACACTGATTACGTTATTCTAACAAAAACTTTTCAAAATGAACAGACTCAGAAAGTGTTCATCAATCTCAAAAACAAGACTTCAAAATTCTTCATTAAATATATGTATTTTTATATGACTGCTAAGCAAGCAACACAGTGGAAAAGAATATCGTCATGGGAGATAATTTTATACAGCACGGCAGGTGGTAACATAAAGAATTTGTTTTCAAATTCTTTTGGAAGCAGCAGCTTATTTTAGAGTAAAGCCATGTCTAGATAAGGTATAACCATCTAGAAAAAGGAACAACACTGGAAACACTTCAGCCTGATAATATAAAACCAGGGAAGATAGGAAAGCTCTTTTGAGATAGAGAAATCGAAGGAACTTAAAATAACAAACATGCACAGGAAACAAAACAAGACTGAGAAAGTGTGTTATGATTCACCACCTCTAGAGCTGTTTCTACTCTCCTGGATCACTTAATTTGATTATTTAGATTGTGAGCCCTACAATATTTGGGCTCGTAATACTTGCATAACACAAACCCCGGTTACTGCAGGACTTGCACATACAGAGCAACTGGAAACACAATGAGGAAACCTGGAATGCCAAAATATCCGAGGAGCAGTGCAGAAATAGAGCAGGTTAAACATATGTGCCTCGTGATGTGACAGCACAAAGATGACATTCTGCAAAAGGATTACACAAATCAAGAAACTGTACTTGATTCTGCCTTAAAGATACAAATAAAACTGCCTTTCATTTCTGGGAACCATGTTATCTTCAACTCGATAATCTCCCAGGAAAGTTAGAGAACAGCAACAAGTGGTTCACAATTTTCAGTCTTTACTGATAAAGGAGTGTGTTTACTAGCACAACTTAGGAGAAGCAGAGAAGAAAAACACTCACTAAAGAACCAACAGAAATAACTTATTTTTTTAACAGTGCTTCCCACTTTGAGAACCACCATCACTAGGAAGCAGTCTGATGAGCACTGGAAGAGTGTCAAGGAAATTTCACCTTCCCATTCTCCCAACCTCAGGATACCTCCCCCCATCCCAGAACACCAAACACAGAAAACAGGTAGAACATAAAATGACCAAAGAAAGATCCAAACTCACAGAGTAAATCTAAAAAATCCTTCCAGTTTCAGGTATCATCATGTTAAATCCAATTTAATAGAGAAAAATATACACAGCTAGGACAGTATTGTATAAAGCAGCAGCCTTGCCTATTCTACCTCAGTGAATAACTTGCTTTTTCAAGTATTAACCAGGCATCAAAAGCAAGGAAATCAGTGAAGTGCAACTCCACTTAATTCATAATAAAAAGGTCATAAATTAAGCTTTGACTCCTGTTCTGGGGGACACTGAATTAGCTTCTACTTGTACCAATTGTCTAAGCTATAACTTAGCATTCAAGTCAACCTAAGGAAATCTACTTAAAGTCATGCCAAAAGGAGTTTTATTTCAAAAGAAAAAGAAATATTTGCATTTCTCTGCATATTTCAAAAATATTTTCTTTGCACTTTTAAGATTTTTGTTTCATTTGGAATCCAAGTCATTACTACAGCACAATAAACTAAAATGAACAAAATAAGGACTTTACTGCAATTTTACAGGGAAGCTACTAATTTATACAAAAGGCTACATGGAATGACATTAACAGTAAGTGGAAATTCTTTATGCTAGGTTCTTATTTAGGCCTATTTAATAAATTATAATACCACTGTATGAGCCAACAGTAAGTTTTTTACAAGTCTCAACTCAAACCACCAAGGTGCAGGTTTCTCCATCTGACATTACACAAGCTGTTGGAATTACGGCACTCCTCTATGGTGCACCAGGATGACAACAGGACTTTCAAAATCATAACAAATCTTTTGCCTTTCTCTATCAAATATCTTGGCATATACCTTAAGTAACCTCTATCAAAGAAAGAAAGTATTCATTCAACAAGTTCAGCAAAATTTATTTAAGAATGTAAATTCTAGCATAGAGAAGAAAATTAGATATGGGAAAAGAAATCCCATGTCTTTCTTGCTTTGCATTTTGCTATTGTTAAGGGGGGAAAAAAGGTATTTCAGCATCTCAAAAGTTTTCAAAATTTTTCCCCAGTTCTTTGCTGGCTTTGAATGCTGCAAAACCACAATTGCAATCACCATCTTTGCAGATTACTAAACCAATGATAAACAGCAACCACAACATGGAGTATTTATATTTAATTTTCTAAAATAAATATTTTTGAACACCTTCATATTTAAATGAATAACTCCAGACAGAAAGCATATAAAGTCACAAAAAAGAAGCAGCTACATGGATTGATAACCAAAGAAATCTCTACCTCAGGGAATCTTACAAAATTGCTAGTTCATATTTTTGCAAGTCATGCCATGGTATTTTTTTAACAGCAACTGGGAGAGTGGATAAAACTCACTGTTCATACAAAGAAGTTCCTTACCCTCTTCTGTTCCCTGCACAACTTCACTGCAGATTACATTCCCACCTGTTTCAAGGACTCCCTGCAATTACTTGGCTACTTTACAGCATAGACTATTTTTTCACTTTCTTTGGGTTAAGTTCTCATTTTTCCCCTCAGGCTATTAGACATATCTCACTCCCTATCATCCCAGAAGTTTTCTGTGTGTATCTCACATCATCCCCTTGCCAGAAACCTCTATTCCTGTCTTGAAAGCTCCATCTGTTTTTCATCCCCCTTCCATGTACCACTTTCCCAGCCAACAACAGACTGCTCTACAACTACCCCAAGGCAATGGGTTCTAGGTGTATTTCCACACTGCTCATTCCCCCACTGCTCTTCTCCACCTGGGCAGGGTTTTTTTAAAAAATATGTAAATATATGAAAGGTACTAGACAGCTGTGGGAAGATCTGAGCAAGAGTGGTATGGTAGAACATTTCCACTGTATCATCCAAGAGAGTTGGTTTTATCTGTGACCAGCTCTAGAAATGTGATGTCACAGCTGTGCCAAATGGCTGTTCAGGCTGCACGTAACACCCTGTTTAACCTCACTGCAAAGTGAAACGGGGAAAGGAAAAAAAAAAGCGGGGGGGGGGAAAGGGAAAACCAAGACAGGTTTTTTTTCCATTACTGCCTAGGAAATGCCCTGAAAAAACCCACCTATTAAAACCTTGTATTCAGAAGTTACCAGACTAGATGATGTCAAACTTAACACAAAATGCACACAGACCCGTGTGGATGTTCAAATCCTACATAAAAGCAAAACTATTTCTGTCTTACACTGAACAGGAAAATGTTTTTCTCCAATTCTATGAAGTATATTTACATCTTACTACAATAACTATAACAGCTCATTATACCAAGCTCTTTCATCTAGTTCACAAAAAGACCTCATGTTAACCACTCAATTATACCAACCAACAGCTTTAGTAATAAAGATACTCACCATACAAAATATCTGGGCTGTTTTGTCTTCCCATCAAAAGCTATTTTCTCCCGTGCCAGAAAGGCCTGAACATAACCATTACAGAAACAAGGGGTTTATTTTGCAATTTGAAAGCAAATAACTACAGCAACAATAAATGCAGTTAGAAATACTGCAAATCCAATTTTCAGCAGAATTTCTGAAACTCGGGTAAACTTCTGTACAGCTCACTGTGACATGGTAACATTACACACACTCAAAAAAAAAAAATTAACGACTTAAGCACCTTGCCCTAAGTGCTAATGAATGATTCTTCACTTCCTGCATAGGAACAAGTGAGACTATGCAGCAAAGAGAGGCCTGAAGCACTTTTTAATCTGCTCACACGGATCCATGAAACAAACCTATTAGTACCACATGTCCTCTGGATTATATTTCAAATTTACTGCTCTGCCTTCAGAAATATCACTCATACAACTTGTGTGACACTGCCACATCAATCTTGAAAGTTCTTTACTTTTAAACTTTTACAAGATAGACAAAATAAAGACTATAATTAAAATTAATATTTTTAAATCAGCACGCATTTTAAAGGTTGACAAGGCCTTCATTTTACATGAGATTTTAAAAAACTCAGACTAGAGCCTGGAATTTTCATGTCTCTTATCTTTCAACCCATTAGTTCCACACTGTAATTTCACTCAGTAAAATGAAAAAACTTCACAATCTGAAGCACATAAAGAAGTTTACTATTGAAAAACTTATCTGAAATGTGTTTTCAAAACTGTTCATCTATTAAACAGGAACAGACTAGTAACATTTCTAGAAGTATTTTGCAAGTCGTATGTGGTAAAGAACACAAATGATCATTGAGTATTACTGAGTATTCCATGAGTCAGGGCCTCTCAAAAACTGCCTTGTTGCTGAATAACAAAAAACATGAAAAGGTTATCCCCCTCTAAAAACAAACAAATAAAACCCCACAAAAAAACCCAAAACAAAACAACCCCAACCTTACAAGCTCCATGAAAATTGCCTGTAAGATGGACATTATTTAGTGCTGTGCCTAAGGGAAAGATTACTACACAAGTCCAAAGACAACCTGTTACACTTGGCCTACCAGCACATCCATCAGCACTCACAGCTCACTCAGCAGAACAGCCCAAATGCACCTTTTCCATGCTTCTTGCCCAGTCAGGAGGAGGAGGGAGCAAAGCATAAACTGCTTAGAGGGGTAAAGATAATGCAGGAACAGTAAACCAGGGGTAACTTCCAGGTGACAGTCCAAAGACACAAGACAAATTCACATGGGTGAACAAAAAAGCTCTTCATCCAGATTTACTACTCGAATTTCTGCTCGACAACTTCTTAAAACTGCAAGACCTGCCACTGCTTTCTAAATCAAACAAAATCTGATGATGAAACTACTTCAGATTTAAATATATTTCCATAATAAGTGTTCCAGTAAACAATATTTAAATTATTTCAGTAAACTAAGTGTTTGTAAGAAAATACCATAATTCAGCAATAACAACACCAGGGAGCTGCAGATGCATCTCCACCACACTCAGCTCAGCTGGTTTATACCCAAATTGCTGCATTTGCTTAGGTCCAGCTTCAGTGTTTATAGTTAACTGAACCATTATTTTGTTCTTTTCAAGTCCTGTCAAATGTTTCTGAGCATTGCAGCAAGACTAGCTGCTCCAGAGGACTTTGGAGGAACACATCCATCCTTTCAGCACAGGTCTCAAGTTAGGGAAAGGCACAAGAAAATGAGCAGCATTCACGTGCTGATAATAGTCTTTGTTCCAACTGTAAATCCAGAGGATCACCAGGCTTGAATGCAGACTATTATTACTCAGCCAGCTGATCTGAGCTTGCTCACAAAGTCACAGACAAACTCCTGCATAGCAGTGGGAACTCAGCACAATTCTCAGAGAAAAAATGGAACTACTTACAGACCAACGAGCTACCTGGCAGTCCTTGAGTTACTGCACTGAACTCTCCTGCTGAGCTGAAAATGCCACCTTAGTTATTTATCCTAGCTGTCAGTCTGGGGTTTGCTTGTTCCTTTCCGGGTTTTTTGGGAGGGAAGATAAGCATGTTGGAACAAAGTACAAAGTCTATCAGTGTGCATGGAAATGGAGGGTTAAAATTCACCCTAAATTTCAGGGCATTGATAGTCATCTCTATATTGATTTCTTGTGTAATTATAAATACTGACAAATTTCCTACAAATTATTTTTTCTGTCAGAGGATACTCTCAAAATACAATCAAATGTTATAAACAGAAGTTGCTGAACAGTAAATTTAACAGTACTTAGACCATATGCAAAATTTTCCTCCTCATCTGCTTCATTTATATTTGGTATCACTAAAGGAAAAATCAGAGATAATGATAAAGAACATGCACAAGGAAATGGGAATTTGATCACTCATGGAATTCAGCCCCTCTTACCACACCCTTTTATTCATTCAAATTTTCTAAAGAGGAAGCAAGAAAAAAAAAAATCCCAAGCCCAGGGGCATGATCTGAATGTTACCAAACCTGCTGACAGCAGGAGAGTCTTTACCAAGTACACTCTCCTATCAGCTTCCTCTGGCTAAACCCAGGGTCTGTAAAGTCAAGCCTGTTAGTTCCATCTCTTCCCTCTCCAGTCCCTCTTCAGGGAACCTTACTTTACAACACACTGAGAGTAAAGACACCGAGCTTCTTGGGACTTTGGAGACACAGGGAGTCAGCAAAGGTCATGAAGTACTGTACAATAAAAACTATCCCACATAAAACAACACTTAATAGACAAAATATCATTCTCTAATAGTCACAGAACTTACATTTTAATTCAGAAGTGACCAAATCAATGAATGATTAATTCTTTCAGGATTTCAATATATCATTATATACCTGTACCTCCACCCTTAAGTCTAAACTGTTTCCAGCTCTTCCGTGGTATTTCACAATTCTAACTTACACACGGTACTCTTCAGCACATCCCCTACCTTTTGCCACACTCTGTTTGTCCGTGTGACCATCTGAAAGGCACAGGATTATCTTGTGGCTGCCTTCCAAGCAGCAGCAATCACTTGGATCACAATGTCAAGCAAGCAACTTGCTGGACTACATGTGACAAAACTAATAAAGCATTCTAACACGCTGTAGCAAAGAGTGCACACTGAAGGAAATTTTCCAACACCAGGAATAACAAATGACACTCTTGGTAGCATTGCTCTTCTCCCACCAACTCAACAAGCAGGCCTTGGAATTACAGCACAAAATGCACTCTCAACACCCCAAGTTTCCATCCTGGCAGGTCAAGAGAAAACTTTGCTAAGATTAAAAACAAGGCACAGTCCTCATTTAAACCACTAAACACAAAGAGTCCCACTCCTGCAAGAGAGCCTGTGCTGGTGGCACAGGGAAGGAGCAAGGACCCACACACGTGGATTTAACCATGTACAGCAAGAGGACCATGAGAACAATGACAGAGAAAGAAAGTAGCAACCAGCTCCGGAGTGCACAGGCAAGGCATGACGATACTTCCAGAAAACCCCTGCAAGTTATTTCTGTTATTTCCTCAACCCAGACGCGCACTTGGATAAGATCAGGATTAGATTTAGACTTTCATTCTGTGAAAAACAAGAAACTGTCAGCTTAAAGCTCCTTTATGTACCTGGTGTTTTTCCAGAAGTCTACTCCCATACTTAGGCAATTTCACATAAAATCTCAGCTTTTGAAAAAAACAAAAAACAACCAAAACCTACAAACAAACACCAACTTCCACACCCCCTTTCTACTTGCATAAGTTTATCAGAAAGAAAATGTGACTTCTCAGAGTCTCAAAAGTCTGATGGAAACCCAAAACCTGAATTTTTTTTTGGTCTTCTTAAGACTTTTAGGCCAATTACATGGTTTTGGGGAACTGACTTATAAGGGGTTTGCTGGGCTGGTTTTAATCTTCGAGGTTAGGTCTAGTCACGCCCCATTTTCATTCTGAAATATGGATATTTGTATAGTACAAAGATTTCGATCGAACATATATTTACAGTACATTTCTGGACCAAACTATGTAATTCTTCACACATAACAGTGAAACTAACTTAAGAAAACACAAGTAAAATTCTAATTGTTACTTAACTATAACTCTAGCAGGGAAGTCTGATACTTTTTCTGCTAAACATACAGAAAAACTGCACAAGTTTCTTAAACTATTTGAAAGGACTAATTACTAAGGGGCACACAGCACTTTCACACTGTTTTTACATCCTTTTTCCATCCTATTTTCAGTTTTTCCAGTAAACTGTTGCACACAGCATCGAAAGAGCTACTACATGAGCCATGTTCTTTGAAATGCTTGACTTAGTAGGCTGAAACAGACCTGAATGGTAGAATTCAACCATGTGTGAGAATTCGGTTGTGCCTTTTCACCAGAATCGAGCTAGAATCTCGTTAAAATGAAATGTGTACCTTTAACATATAAAAAGCCCAAGAACTGATCTTTACAGATTCTGTAATTCACAATTACAGAACTCATTCAAAAATTACTCTGAGCCTCCAAATACTGAGCTGAGCTTCACAGTGGGCACGATTATTACTTGTGCACACGTAATGCAGGAAACGCTGGTCTCCTTTTTATTCCAGCAAACTCGATTTTTTTTCCCCCATCATTAAGAGGTTTTCACTCGATTTTCTCGCTCTAGAGCAGAGACCCTGTTGCGGGCGCAGGTAAAACCGCATCCAGAGATGCATCTCCCATCCCGAAGCTTCAGAACACCCCACCTGCGCGTTGGCGCAAGACACAGCCCTGAAGAAACCCGAAAGCAGCACCTGAAAAAAATCCGCAGCTTCCGAGGAAAGAGGCCCCGGAGGAGGAGGAGAAGGCAGCGCCCGGCGGGGCCGCTCGGGGCTCTCACGGCTCGGCGATGGCCGGGGAGCTCTCCCCCTCCTCCCCAGCCAGGGACGAGCTGCCGCGGGCCCCGAGGAGCAGGGGGCCCGGCACAAGTTGGCCGGAGAAACCTGTGGCTGCCGTGACACCGCTGCGGGTT